>CM030940.1:1959012-2039300 GCA_018136815.1 Isochrysis galbana | reverse complement strand
GTCTCTTCTCTCTCTCTTCTCTCTCTCTTCTCTCTCTCTTCTCTCTCTCCTCTTCTCTCTCTCTTCTCTCTCTCTCTCCCCCCCTCCCGCCCCGTCTGACAGTGGGCGATTGAGGAGGGAGGGAGGGAGAGGGAGAGGGAGAGGGAGAGGGGGGGGGGGAGAGAGAGAGAGAGAGATGGAAGCTTTCCTCCGCACATCTCTCCACTGGCCAAGGGTCTGCCTAGCGGTGTGTGTGAGCGTGAGCGTGCCAGCCTCCTCTTTTGCCCTCTCTCGCTTCTCCCTCTCCAATCCCGACGGAGGACAGCTCGTGAGAGACTCCTCAGAGGCGGAGGCCGCCCATGCCTTCTCTCGAGCTTCCCACCTCTCTCTCTCTTCTCTCTCTCCCTCTCTCGCTTCACAAGCTCGTGCTCCGCGTCAGACAAGGGTTGCGACTCAGCTCAAGCTCTACTACCTTGCTGGACGCTCAGCAGCACAAGACAAGGCCAGGAAGCTCAACGTTCTCACGGTACAGAATGTGCAGAAGATGGCCGCCCTCGAAGAGGAGCTTCTCTCTCTCCCCGGTTGGAGCAGCGTCTGCTATCGCGAGGCGGGGCGCGCGGAGTGCGCGACGGTGCTCTCGGCGCTGCCGTACCTGCGCCACGCCACCGACACGCCCTCGCTCCACGCCGCCATCGACAGGATGTACGAGGAGCTCGACGGAGGAGACGCACTCGGCGAAGTAAACGCCGGCTGGTTCTTCGAGCAGCAGCGGCCCGACGGGGCGCCGCCGCACTCGCGGTACGAGTCGTACGCGCTGCGCAGCTTTGTGCGGCTGGGCACGCCGCTCGAGGGCTTCCTCAACGCCGAGGACCGCTCGGGCAAGCAGGACGCGTGGCGCATGGAGATGTTCCTTGCGCCAGCCGAGGCGGTCCTCCGGCGCACCACGCGCGAGTGGGACGATGCGCGTGCCGCCTCGGGCGCCGACGACGCCGTCGGCCTCCTCTTCGCCGAGCAGGCGCTCTACCAGGCCGAATACACCCAGATCATCGCCAACGACCTGTTGCTCACCGCCGGCTCTGCGGCGGCCGTCTTCCTCGTGCTGTGGGCCTACTCGTCCTCGGCGGTGCTCGCGATCCTTGGCTTGATGCAGATCGTGCTTTCCTTCCCGGTCGCCATGTTTGTGTACATCGTGCTATTCCAGATCAAGCTGTTTGGCGTCCTGCAGGTCACCGCCATCTTCGTGCTCCTCGGCATCGGTGTGCCGCGCGCGAGAGCGTCCCCGCCGTGCGCGCCGCACCTCCCGCGCCATGCGCGCCACCACGTCCTGGTGCATCGCCCGCGTGCGCAGGCGCTGACGACGTTCTCATCCTCACCGGCGCATTGATGGGGGCGGACCCCTCGCTACCCGCCGACGAGCGGCTGAGGCACGCCTTCCGCACCTCCTTCGGCACGATGCTCACGACATCCGTCACCACGGCGGCCGCCTTCATCATCACGATGGTCATCAAGATCCCGACCGTGCGCTACTTCGCGCTCTTCGCCGCCCTGCTCATCGTCATCAACTTCCTTCTCTGCATCACCTTTTACTTTTACGGGCTCATACTCTGGGATCGGCACCTGCGGCCGGCCGGCTGGTGCTGCCGTGTCTCGCGGCAGGTGGGCGCGCCGGCCGTGGCGCAGGAAGGGACGGGTTTGCACCGGTTCCTGCGCCGCGTCGCCGTCCGCGGGTGCGCGCAGGTGCTCGCCCACCGGCGCCTAGTGCTCACGCTGGCCGGCGCGGCAACTGCCGCCTTCGTCGTGCTCGCGAGCCTCCTGGGCGATCCGGACGAGACGGAGGCGAACCCGTACTGGTACAGCGACCACCCCCTCGGCCGGCGATGGCAGCTCGAGGTGTTCGCCTTTCGAAACTCGACCGCCGGCGAAGGCATCGACGTGCGGCTCGTGCTGGGAATCGAGACCATCGACCGCACGGGCACCGACCCGACGGATGACAACGACCTCGGCGTGCCCGTCTTCCGCGAGGCTTTCGACCTAGGTGCGGCCGAGGCGCAGCGGCATGTGCTCGCGCTCTGCGCCGCCGTGCGTGCCGCTGCGCCCGAGCTCTCGGTCGCGCAGCTCGACTGCCTCATGGAGAAGTTGCGCGACTGGCGCCTCTCGCGCTCGGAGCCCTTCCCCGTGCCCAGCGAGCGCTTCAATGGCGTGGCGCGCGAGTTTATCGGGCGCGCCGTCGCCGAAGATGTGCGCAGCCAGCTTGGCTTCGTCGCCGAGGGCGACGAGCTCAAGCTGCGCTTCGCCCATGTCCGAGCGCGTACCAGCCTCTCGCCATCGGCCGTGTACAGCGAGCGCCTCGAGCTGAAGCGCCGGTGGTATGGGTTCGCGTCCGACTTCCATGCGCAGCAGCCACCGCCCGCGTCGGCCGGCGAGGCAGTCATCGTTTCGCACTCCTTCCTCATCGTGGGCGCCATCGAGCAGGCGCGCCAGACGGCGTGGTCCTCGGTGGGCGCCTCAACCGCGCTGGCCTTCATCGTGCTGCTTGTCTTCACCGCCAACTGGGTCGTCGCCCTGCTTGCCACGCTCAACATCGGCGCCATCGCCGTTGCCGTCATCGGGCTTGCCTCAGCCTACGGCTGGTCGCTCGGCTCCTTCGAGGCTGTGCTCATCACGATCTTGGTTGGCTTCTCGGTCGACTACACTGTCCACCTCGCCGTCGCCTACATGGACCGGCGAGGGCTCGACGGGACCGACCGGGATGGGCGCACGCTGCGCGCCGTCTCGACGCTCGGCGTCTCCATCGTCGCAGGCGCCACCACGACTGCATGCGCGTGTGCCTTTCTCCTCCCCTCCACGATCGTCTTCCTCGCCAAGTTCGGGGTCTTCATGCTCAGCGCCGTCGGCTCCTCCTTCTTCTACGCGATGGTCGTCTTCCCCGCGCTCCTGGCAACGTGTGGCCCGGCCGGCGACCGGCACGGCGACATGCGCGCGTTCTGCCGACGCCACGCGCCGGACCACGCTGCCGAGGAGTCCCCCGGCGTGGCGCTGTCTGTGGCGATGGGCCGGGTGGCTGTTGACGACACGGCGTCCACGCCGTGGAGCCCGATGGACCTCGCGCCTGAGGCGCTCAAGTGGCCTGACGACTACGGCGCCATCGGCGAGCACCTCGCGGTGGCGACCAAGCAAGCGCGCTCCGAGGCGAGCGCCGCCGAGCGGCGTGCCGCGCGGTGCGGACTCGGCGCGTGCGTGCTGCTCGCTCTCGCGCTGCTTATGGCCGTAGTGCTCATTGGTGTGCTCGTCGGCAACACGCCGCTGCCCACTGCCGAGGCTACCATGGCGGTCGAGCCGGTGCATATGCCGACGCTCTCGGAGCTAGCCGACGGCGAGTGGACCGAGCTCCGGCCGGGCGGCAGCACGGTGTGCTCACGCGGGACGCCCTTCTCTTTCTTCGTCAAGCGCGGCACAGCCGAGCACGTCATTCTCGAGTTTATGGGTGGGGGCGCCTGCTGGTCGGTCGAGACCTGCGGCTTGCGGCGCGCCACCTTCCGCGAAAGCATCGAGGACCTCGCTCCCTACTTCCGCGAGTCGGCCGCCGCTGCTAGCGCCGCCGCTACCGTCAATGCGGGGCCGCCGCCGCCCGTTGGCACCACCGACGCCTATAGGGACGCAGGCATCGCCGACCGCGCGTCGGAGGTCTACAGCTACACACACGTATATGTCCCTTACTGCACCGGCGACCTGCACTGGGGCAACGCGACGGTCGCCTACCTTGAAGACACCGTGGTACGTCACCGAGGCGCCGTCAACGCGCAGTCGGCCGTCGAATGGGTGCTCGCCAACCTGCCCTCACCGCAGGTGCTCTTCGTGACCGGGTGTTCTGCCGGCGCCTACGGCTCTCTGCTGTGGGCGGCGCGGCTCGCCCCCATCTATAGGCCGCGCGGCACACGCGTAGTCCAGTTTGGCGATTCGGGCATGGGCATCGTCACCGAGGAGTTCATGAGGGACGCCTACTCCAACTGGAATACGGCCGACGTGATGCCGTGGGACATCTTCCCCACGGAAAAGCAGGGAAACCGCACTAACACCGACATGCTTGCCGTGAGCCTCGCTCACTTCTACGCATACGCAGCGGCGGCCAACCCGAACGCCACCTTCTCCCAGTACACCTCCGCCTATGACGAGAATCAAGCCTTCTTCCGCCTGGCCATGACTGACGGCGACGCGCCACGCGGCGAGCCGCCGCTCTCGGAGAAGCTCGCGTGGGCAGCGGAGATGCGTGGCGTCTATGCCAACACGACCGCACCCACCACGGCGGCGCTCGCCAAGCTCCCCAACTATCTCCAATGGATCGGCAACGGAGATGAGCATTGCATCCTCCCATACAACCGGTACTGGTGGGCCGAGAGCGCCATTGCTGGCAGCCTCGCCGCATGGGTAAACGCAATGATAGATGGCGCCGTGGACGAGCTACCTAGGCTCGTCGACTGCCATGACACACCTGGCGCCTGCGCCGTCGGCCTCGCTCAGATTTAGCCCGGCGTGCAGCGGATTGCGGATGCTCGCGCAGGGCGAGCTCAACAATCTTCTGCGTGTGCTCACCTCCTCACTGTTGTGGCTCCCGTTCGATCAGGCCACGCACGGACGACGCCTCAAGTTAATCGCGGCTGGTCAGTATTTGCGTCGCCCAGCGCATGTGATCCTAGCATCTTACGTGTGTGTGAACATCATGTACCTGCCGGTGGACTCTGTGTGATGTGCGCACGCACATCGCATCAATGAGGACCACTCGCGTTCGTCGTTGGTCCTCGCCCTTCGTCGATTGTTAGGCTGGCCGGTGGTGTGGAATCCCACTACCATGACTGCACTGCGGCATTACGTGTGGCGTGCCACGGCGTGTTGGTGATCAACGTTGCTTTCAATAGCTACACTTGCTAGCACGAATGCGCCCACCACAGTGGCACTTGCGGCGTCCTTGCTAGCTACGCGTGGCGGTGATGTCGCCTTCCGTCGAAAAAGGACCATGTGAAAGTTTTATTTTATATCCTGTTTGCCCCGGCCACACGCCATGTGGAACGCCGTGGCGCGCGCCGAGGAGTCCTGCGCTCCTCTTTTGTTATTGGGCCCCAAGAAGAAAAATCTTGAAGGTGTCCGCTAAGCTACTAGTGCTCACATCCTTCCGTGCTCACGCCGACAACGCCTATACCCCTACCTCTTCTCTTGACGGATCCGAGGTCTGCTGCACCGTCGCGAACGCGCGAACGCTTTCCATTGCTGCGACGGGCGTTCCGCCGTCCGGAACACCGACTCGGGCTGCGGATCGACGCGTCGCCGGCCGGGATGAAGGGCGCGGGCCGGTACATCCGCATCCTCGCCATCATCCTCGGCCGGCAGCGCTCTCTCCGACGAGCTTTCCCCCCCTTCCTCTATCGTGCGGCCGCTCGCCATCGCTCTATTTCATTATCATTAGGAAAATATCATTATTTTTAGGTACCGGAAGATCGCAACTGGAGAGGGCAGCAAGAAACCTTTTCCTTCGAAGCAGCGTCAGAGAATGAGGCTTGGCCCCCTGGAAGAGTCTAGTTGATAGGCATCCTGTGGTGATCCATGCAGAGAGTTAAAGACTGAATCTATTTTTTTACTCGATTCGGGCACATTGACCTTCCCGGAACCGCGTTTCTGGTAATGCGATCTCGTGATGCGCAAATAGGGGGAAACATGAAAATGACCACATCTCAAGTGAACTCTTTGCATGAGACCTCTCCACATGATATGGGACTAGGTTACTTAAGCAACCATGTGGCCATTCTCAAGGTGTGCTATGAAGGAAAAGGTTTTTTGAAATCGCGGTACCCTTTACCGTGTAGTCGGCCCACTGTTTGACCGCCCTAACACTCGCGCGCATTCACAGCATGTAGCATTTAGACGAAGCCCGGCGAGCGCTAGAGCTAGAGGCTCTGCGCTTCAAAAAATCTTACTTGTATCTCTTATCTGATCGGGGCGTGACAAGGGCCCTGGCGACTCACACTCAGAAGCACCTAGGCACACCCCGGAATGGGAAGCCCCCCCCCCCCCCCCCCCCCCCCCCCCCCCCCCCCCCCCCGCCCCCCTCCCGGTCTACCACCGCAGCTGCGCTGCCTCGTGCGAGCCTCCGGCGCGCTCGGTCGAGCGTCCCGTGTGCCTGGAAGAAACCAAAGATGGAAACTTGGCGATCAATGCAACGAAATCGATGTCACTTCTTGCCTTGTGGCCTTCTCCAGCAATTAATTGTCACTTTTCTGTCGGGCGCCTGATTTGCCGCATTACCTACAGCGGCACAAGCGGTGACAGCCCCCGATGCCGCGAGCCTTGCCTGCACTAAACTTGCGCAGCTCGAGTTAGGCTCTTAGGCTAGCCTGCTCGACGTAGGCTCTGTCTCAAGTCCAAGAGCTTTTGCCGCTAGTATGGCGCAATGTTCGTCTTCGTCGGACGCGGCTCCCGAGACACCAATAGCGCCCACGACGTTGCCAGAGTCATCACGGCACAGTACACCTCCAGGAAAGGGGGCGATCGCTTGATTGTTCATTGCGGCAATCGTGCCGCACGCTAGCAGTTGTGGCATTTTGGGTCCGGTTCCCTCTTCGTTCACGTACCTGTCGCGCAGCTCGCGGCTCGAGCAGAGCAGGCCAACACACGCAGATGCTTTGGCGATGGCGAGCTCGGGAGTGAGCCTCCCACAGCCAAGCATGGTCTTCGTCACGAGGATGCGCCCTGCGGCGTCCATCACACAGACGCTCACAGGATTAAAGCCCCTTGAGCCGGCCTCGGCGAGTGCGGCGCTGCTCATGGCGTCGGCCGCCGCCAGCGAAAGAACGGGCGAACCAGGAAGCAGCCAACCCTCGGGAGGCGGCGGCAGCGAGGGCAGCGCCGTCCTTGCCGCCCTCCCCTGCCTCGGCCACGACGGCTCCTCAAGCCTTGCGAGCCACGCTTCCTTTGCTGCCTGCTCCTTTGCCGCCTGGGCGGCCCCAAAGGGCAAGGGGGAGGCGGTGGAGGGCGCGGGGGAATAAGCCGCCGCCTCAGATCCGTCGAATGACCTCGAAAAGCTGGGGGAATCCGAGGGAGAAGGCGGGGGAGGCGGCGGAGTGAGACCGCCGCCGCTCCTCTTCAGCCACGAAGGGGGCTGGCTGAGGCGGGCGAGCCAGGCGGCCTTGGCGGCGGTCTCTACGCTGGCAAGTGCGGGTCCAGCACGCGCCCCACCAACTGCCATTCGCCCCACGCGTGGCTGAAGCCCGCAGACTGCCACAAGAGCAAAGTTGAGACCGAAGAGACCCATCGTCGGCCCTCTCTCTCTCTCTCTCTCACTCTTCTCCCTCCCCCCCCCCTCCGCCCTCTCTCTTTCTGCCTTTCTCTCTTCTTCCCTCTTTATTCTCCTCTTCTCATGTCCTGCTCACCCCCCTCTTCTCCCTTCTCCCTTCTCTTTCTCTCTTTCTTTCGTCTAAAATCCCGCAACATATACATGTAATGGAGGGTGTACTCGGCAAGGGCAGCTTCTTTCCTCCTCCTCCTCATCTCCGAGAGAGAGTAGAAAGATAGAATAGTAGTCGCCACTGCGCCCCTGTCGCGCCTCGTTCAGCTTTTGAAAAGAGATTATAAAACTAATTTTGTTGTTGGGGGAGGCGCAGAGGCCCCTCTAGCGCTTCCCGGGCCTCTGCTAAATAAGGCTGTGAACATGTTAGACAACTATGTAGATATTAGGCTATCTACCCCTCAAAAGGCACTATCTGTATCTATCTAGATAGCCCTGAGCCACTACCTGCTACCTGTATCTATCTAGATAGCTGCAAGCTGCAAGCGCGAAACCTACTATAATACTAATAAGGTATTTATAGGCCCTTCCACCTTCCAAGCCGCAACGCCAGGCTACGCACTGCGCAACGCCGCAAAATTTCATAGCGCGCTGCGCGCGAGAACGCGCGAACGGACAGCAAACAACAACTCACCAACTCACATAATCACAGCATTCACGCACAATTCACAATTCTTCCCCGCAAGCAAAGCGTGCTCGAGGCTGTCATCTGATTGACCTGCCTTCATATCGTCGTGGAGCAGCCCAGCTTTCGAGAAGGCGCGCTTGACGCCCGCAGACGAGGCTGGACGTCCGAGGTATTGCCTGGCCATCTTAGCCAAGTTTGGCAAGACTTCCGGCGCGCCAGCAGGTCCCGACGGTCGTTGACGATCGCGAGCTCGCCACCATGCGAGCACATCAATGTCCATGTCAGTCTCAACTGGCAACTGGTAGAGAGAGGTAGATTTCGATCTCATCTCTGATGTCTTGGTCTTGAGTTCGAGTTTCAGCACTCGGAATGTCGAATGTCGGCGCAAGTGGAAGTGGAAGCGCGAAAGGCGGCTTGCCTTCATTTGGTCTCCTTTCCCTCAGGGTTTCTTCCCCTCCCGTGGGGACTCTGGCCGAGCAGCATCAAATACAAAAAAGCTCGGTCCTAGGACACCGGGCCTAGCTCACCATGAGGGCGCTCCTGTGAGCAAGGGGATGCATGGTTACTAGTGCGTGCCCCCGCCCTCGATGAAAATTCCAGCGGCCTCCTCGTCACGCATGACGTGGACCTCTCCTCACACTTGTCTTGAAAGGATCGTCTTCAATGAGCGCATCGAATGTATACCGCACTCCTCGTGTGTCAGCTTGAACTTCTTTTCGATGTCGTAAAAGCTGTGGTACGGGTCAATGTACCCCTGCTTCTTTTCGAGCATGAGGTAATGCCTACCGGTCTTATCGATGGCGTAGGGATACGGAAAGTCGTTCGCTCCTACAGGCGATACGAATGCGACGATCTCGTCGACGGCCTCAAATTCGAACACTTCGATGCCCACGAAGACGTACTTGAGGTCGCCGATGTAGAAGAGCAAAGAGTTCCCTGCTTCATTGAGCTCGTTCACTCTGTCGTACCCTCCTGACAATACAGTCAATGGGCAGAGGTAGCTGATGCCAACAAACATGTCCTCGCACACGAACGCGTGATGCGAGGCTTCGCCGTGTACATCGACCAAGTGCCTACCGTCATCGCGCTGTGCAACGGACGCGACAAAGCCCACGCCGCCATTGTCACGGGTCGCGTACTTTTGGACACCGGGTTCAGGGGCGAGAATCCTTCGCCAGTGCTCTTCGAACTCGTGTATACCTGGGTCTCCCGTCTCAGGTGTGGGAGAGCCATGGTAAAGGAGCGACAAGGCAAGGTCTCTATGTGTCATTTATGAGCACGAAACGAAAAAAGCTTCCGTGAGCGCCTTTCACTTTGTTCCGTGCTCGCCAATCAGTCATCAGATCTGCAGGTACCACTACGACACGTGTATTCACCACAGCACTCCGAGTTACTTTGGCACACCGACCCTGGCTCGCGGCATGGCGTCTCACACACTCCCTCGTCATTGCACTCAAGTCCTTCACAGCACTCGTCGCCATAACTGCACGCCCCCCGTTTCTCGATACACGGTGTGACGGTACGGCACTTTTGGTCGGAACACACGAGATCGTGACAACAGTCTCCATCGTTTGCACACTCTCCATCCACATCCTTACATCTGTCTGGCTGCTTCTTATTCGTGAGTACCAACGCCACGACGATGGCGGCGACCACGGTGGCGACGACCACCGCGAGGGCAATCAAAAGTCGTTTCGAGGGCATATCTACTCGTATGTCCATTTTTTTTTCAACGTTTCCGGCGTCGCGCTCGCCGTCGGCGTGGGTGCCCCGTGTGAAAAAATGTTGAGAGATGTCAAACCACCGATGCTCCAACTCACTCACTTTTTAGCCATTGCGCTTGCGCTGCCTGTCGGCCGTGTTGTGCCGACAGAGGCAATCCGTCGGCTCCAAGATCTGCAGGAGTCTCCTCCCGCAGATATGACGGCCGCTACGACCACGTTTGCCGATGGAGACTATGTCGCGGAGTCTTCTTCGATTTATCCCATCTTCCCCTCACAGTACGCTTTTTACGCATTCAGTGATCAAGAATCGGAAGCTTACGGGATTCGTGGCTGGATACCTGATGCAAATTACGATTCGGGTACGTATACGGGCAGTGTGGTCACCGAGGGCATCGCGGGCGAATGGATCCAGCTGACGATGCCTTCTGCACGCGCCCTCAACAAGTTAGAGATGACGTGCAACTTTAACAGCCGAGTAGTTTCGTTTGTCCTGCTTGGGTGGTCAGGCAGTGCATGGGACACGCTCTACGACAACAGCGCGCTTGTTTGGGACGAGCCAATCGTTAACAACGATCAAGTGAAGACCATCGTCCTCAACGGCGCAAGCTCGTACACCACATTTCGACTCGTGGTGCGTGCTGGTGGTAACGATTCTGGTGGCGCTCTTCCTCAGATTACACGCCTGCGCTACTTCTCGCCGTCGACGTCCAGCGGCACCACCACAGGCGACCCGCACCTCGTCTTTGCGCACGGCGGTCACGCCGACTTCCGCGGCAAGAACGGCACCCTGTACAACTTCTTCAGCTCGGGCAAGCTGTCTGTCAACGTGCGCATTGAAGCCGCCGACTTCAGGCTTCGCGACGTGCTCGTCCACGGCACGTTCGTGACCGAGGCGCACGTTGTTCACGCCGATGGCGCGCGGCTTTCCGCGTGGGCCAACCTTGTCGGCGCGCACAACTTTGGCGCACACCAGTACAACGCGACTGCGTGCAGCGCAGATGGCCACTTGCTGAGCAAGTTCACCGACGTGTGGCTGCACACCTCACGCGAGTGCGGCGGTGTCAAGATTGAGCGGCACTACTCGTCCGTGCGCATTGCAGACGGCGAATGGGAAATCCGCATCACGTCGAGGCCAGTTTACGACTGGGTGGCGGGACCCAAGCATCGCTTTGACTTCAAGATCACGCCGCGTGTTCCAGTCGCCGCGCCGCCTCATGGCCTGCTTGGCCAAGGCTTTGTGGGAACGCGTCGCGACGGAGCGATCGACACTTATCCAGTCGCTGGAGAATTCACCACCGGTGCGATGGCAGAGGGCGCCTCGGCACTCGTTTCTGCATCAGCCTGGCCTTTCTCGTCGCCGATGTGTTCGGGAGGGGTGTGTACTTGGAGCAGTGCATCACGCCGTCCAGCCATGCGCTCGCGCTCCGTCTGCTGCGGATGGGTTGGTTTTCGCACCCGATCAAGTCGGAGCCTTCGGTGCTCGCTCACTTCCCGCCCGGGCGGCGTGCGCCTTCGTCGCCGCTCGCCTTCACGCCGCCGCCGCGCGCGCACTTCGAGCAGTGCGAGGTGTGTGACTTCCCGGTGCGCCCTCCGGCGGCGTGTGGGTGGTGTGGGGCGCGAGAGCGTGGCTAGGTTGAGGTGTGTGTGTGTGTGTGTGTGCGGGGTGTGACCCGGGCGGGCGGCAGAGTGAGGGCGACCGGGTGTAGCGCCAGCGCCGCGCGGTATGAGTGCGATGAGGGCGGCGTCGACGGCGGCGTCGATGGCGGCGGGTCGGTTAGGTGTGGCGCGGCGCATGGAGAGCGCTCCGAGGAGGGACGAGCGAGAGCTGTGTGAGATCCATCGCGGGTATAAAGTAACGTTATGTGCGCGGAGCCCCACAGGAGGGGATTTCTTTTATACCGACGCATCGCGTATTTGGAAACGAGGGGTACCAAATGAAGGCAAACGACCTAACACAGAACTCACCTTGCCCAAAAAATCCGACGTGGTCTGCGCGGCCTTAGCTTGAGAGGGAGCCGACGATGCTGGGGCTGGGGCAGGTGATACGACAATAATGGGCTGCCAGCTACTCACCCATGTGCCTTTCAGCGATGCCATTGCGCGGTCCTTCTCGGAGCTCATGTCGTCGTCTTGGAGCCCTGGGAACTCATACGTCTTGAAGCGCGGGTCGAGGAGAGTTGCGATATCGAATTCGTCGCGCTGCGAGCCCGGCATTTCGTCGATCCATCGCCGTTGAACATCATCATGGAAGAAGGTTCGCGCCACCTTCACCTCTGGAACGACTTGTGACATTGGCATCCACTGTTGCGCGGGCGGCTTCCACATGAGGAAGATGCTAGGGCTACTAAGACCCTAGCGAATGGAACCACTATAGTATACTTTCTACACCCCCACTCCCCCAGCCCTTCCCCCCCCGCCATCAGGCTGCTCCCCCCGTGCACTACTAGGGGGATAGGGGTGAAGGGCTTAGATATGATCCGGTGGCCCGCGCCCCCCCCCCCCCCCGGTGATCCGTTCCCCATGAGTGTTACGAGAGCGAGAGCGACGAGAGCGAGAGCGACGACGGATGACGACTGACGACAGGACGACGGACAGAGACACCCAGGAAAACACCCCGACTCTCGCCCCACGACTTTCTCACATAACTCGACTGAAATCAAACCCAAACACTCCGGCCAGACAACGACGGACGACGATCAGAAGGCGATCTGTCGGCGATCCCGTCTGGAAGGGGAATCGCACCATAACGGAAACGAGGGGCAATCCTGCCGCACAGGATTCCAAAAGACTTATCGAATAAGACGAGAGAGATGCGGTGGGCCTAAGGGGGAGATGCGAAGAGATGGCAAATTAAACCTAATTGCAATCACTGAAGTAGATAGAGAAGCGCGGAGAAGATAGCGAATTAAACCTATTGGCGAGGCGTCTAGGAGGAAGAAGGGTGGGGAAACTTCCCTTCTCTTTCGAGAGAAAGAGAGAGGGCGCTCCACAACCCAAGATCCTATGCATCCAAGCGAAGCTTTTGACCGAGAACGAGAACGAGAGAATTATAACGATAATACCGAACGACGAAGAGAAGCCTTACGAGTGTCGATTCGCGAATGCGACAAAAAGGGCCCAAGGCAGGGCACTGAGTTGTAGGTACTTGTGGCCCACAAGCGTGGGGTGAAAACGGGAAGTGTATCAACATGTGTCTTGAATTGAAAGTTTTGGTGCTTTGATCAGAGGGCGGGGGGGTTCGTGCTGTTTGGATTGGTTGAAGTGTGAAGGGGGAGTGGGAGAGGGAGTCTAGTGTTGAAAGAGGGCCCAAGGCAGGGCACTGAGTGATTGCTACTAGTGGCCCACAAGAGTGGGGTGAAGACGAGAATTGTGTCAACAAGTTGGAAATCAGAGGCATGGGGTGCTCTCCGTATGGGGTTGATGGTTGTGAAGTGCCCTCCCATGTTGGGTGCACTGATGGTAGAGGTTTCCACCATGGGGAGGGCAGCTGAGCTACCCTCCCACATGAGGTGCTCTTGGGGTGGGAAGGTTTCCCACTGTAGGAGGGGGCCTCCAAGACCCCCTGCATGATGCGCAGAGCCATGGTGGCAACCTATTCGGTGCCAGTGCTCGCCACCCCGCGCGCTTGCGCGGGTGTGGTTTGGATGGGTTGGATGGGCTCTGAGAGGGCTTTCTGACGACCCGCCTCGGGCGGCGTGGGGCGTCCCAGGTGGGGCGCGGTGGCGAGGGTTGCCTGGGGCTCGGGAGCGGTCGCGGTACGCTCCATAGTTCAAACTATGACAATAGTTTTTGGGGAGGGGGGGTTGGAGCGATGGGCTGGCCACGAGGGGCCAGGACGAGCGAATCAGGCGAGCCTGTCAGGGAGGCAGAGTGGGTCAGCATGGCAATGGGCTCCTTGCAAGCCATCATCAGGCATGCCAGGAGAGTGGGTGGTTCCTCCCCCATGGCAGGGGAGGAGTGGAGAGGGGGGGGCTCGTGCCCCCCCATGGGCGAACTAAGTATAAACTTAGTTGCGAGGCCCCCTTCGGCCCCTACTTATAAAAGTAGGTTGCATTGACCCCCACTTCCACTTATAAAGTAGGTTGAGTTTGTTGAATGTTTCTATATCTTTTAGCAAGTCACTGTGTTTTCCGTGACTGCGGGGGGCTGAAAGAAAGGGGCTGGGAGAGGGGAGCGGTCGGCGCTCGCTCCACCACTTTAACAATAATATTTCAATACTACTATCCTGAAAGGAGGTGATTTCGGTAAGTTACACAATCAAAACAACTCAGAGCCCCAAGTTTCACGGCACCTTCTCGAATGGTGTGGCACCTCGCGTAGTCCCCTTTCGTTGTTCCAAATCCGACTCCCGAGCCACACAGGCCCCTTAGTAGTTCAAAATCGAACACCCAAGGTGAAGCCGAGAACTTTCATCAATTTTCCATATTCGCATTCACATTTAAGACATCCGACTGACCCTCACACTCCCAATCAACAAAAAGCGTGATGTCCATGGCACAGCATTCGAGGAGCACTCGATAAGCTGGCCTAGACGCCTTGTGCGAGAAGCGCGTTCCGAGTCGTGCAAGTCACCAAAATGAAGGTTGCAAGAAAGCGCATGGGATCAATAGGGAGGTGCTGCCTTCTTGATCATGTGCGCGGCCCGACGCTGTCAAAACGGCGTCCTTACGGCTCATATACTTGCAAAAAGCAAAATCCACGCTGGGTACGAGGCCAAGCTCTACCCGGTGGTCGTGCGATGGTACGGCCAGCACCATCTTCAACTCTCCGCGCGATGAGCGCCTTGGGGCTCATCACGTCACGTAATCGTCACGCACGTAGGAAAAGGATGACGGCGCATCATATTACCGCGAAGATGGAGACCGTGCTTTGTTTGTCTTGTGGGCGGTCCAAAGCGCCCTGGCAATGTCCATGGGGCTCATGCTCTTACTGAAAGCAAAATCGACGCTGGGTAAACGACTTAGCTTGACCATCTCTTCTTGCGATGAGCCGGTCAAGATGCAGATGACTCCCTTGAATCCCCTGCTCCGCAGCTCGGCAGCAAGCTGCGAGCCCTTCTTGCAGTGAATGTGGTCATCATAATCAATATGCTGATCGAGCACCACGATGTCAGCCGGAGGCAAGTTTGCCGGCTCAAGAGAACTGTTGGAAGGAATGGCGATGGGTGGGGGAAACTATCGTCAAAGAGAATTGCACCGCAAAATGCACTCCATTGGCAATCGTGCGAACTAAATCAGAGGTGGGGGCGGTCCGGGGCCCACTCGACGGAAGCCGTGGATCAGACGAGCATCCGGAGCGAGTGCACCAAACATGACAAGCTACTGAAATTGAAATCGTGTTGAAAACGTGAGAGATGATGCAAGGCTCAAGCAGGCGGGGGGGGGGGGGGGTGCTCGAACATTGTGCGCGTGCCCATCGCAATGTCGACGAATGCGTCGGCCTCGTCCACAGAAGCTCCGATGCTGATGCTGCGTTCTGGATCGGCCTTCAAGAACACGCGAAAGAGCGCCGACTGCCAACGAGCAACAGATGAAAGCGTGAGGACGCTTGCATGGCTTCCCAGCATGGTGCTACGGGCCTCAATAATGTTGGAGGGTATGATTGGCTGAACGGCCAAGTGCGACACTCGCAATGTGGCGGATCGCCGCTGTGAGTGGGCTCGAGGGTATGGCAGAGCGGCTGAGAGTGCCGCGACTCTAGATGCATGGGTGAAGAGGCGCTCCGACCTGCGCCTTGCGGAGCATGGCCGAGTCATCGATGCCAATGCACACGGGTGGAGGAAAGTTCTCGTCGGACCGGTGTTCAAGCACGAGAGAGGACTGCTTGGTCCGTGTGGTGGCTTCAGCGGATCGCGTGCGGCGAATCGGTGATGGCGATAAGATGGGTAGTATAGCTGGGTTTTCAGCGGGCTGAGGAGCGTCCTTCAGCCTGGCATCCAGCGCATCAGCCGAGCTATTGACGGCGGACTCCGGTGTCGATTGCAGCTTCGTGCAATCTCCCTTCAAGCACTCGTTGTCGACGCGAGCTGCTGGCAGAATGATATGCACAGTGGTTCGTTGCTGATCCGCTTCCATCGTTACTCTCCCACCAACGGCCTCTGCTGCCAACTTGACCGTCGACAAGCCAAGGCCGTTGCTGCAAGCGTGGGAAGGGGGTGGAGCATATGTTGGTGATGATAACCTGCTCATGGGGCTGCTTGTCCGGCGTGAGGAGGAGGGCTCGCCTACCTCCTCAAATCAGAGCAAGAGGTTCGGGAGAAGCGCCGGCGATACCCCCTCTTGAAAATGAGCTCGCATTCGGCCACGGAGAGGTGTGGCACTCCAGGGCAATTCAAGTTGCTGATCGCAAGGTGTACCGAATGTCCAGTTTGCTCTGGTCACAGCAAGCAAGTGGCGGTTGTGGGCGCGAGGCGGCAATGGCAACACCCAGACCTCCTCCGCCCCTCCCCCCGTCAAACCCCTCCATACCCTGACCAGTGCTGACTCCAGAGCTACTTCTCAAGCGCGTTGCGCGGGCGGATGCGAGAACCACTAGGGACTCCGAGGCCGTTTCAGGACAAGCCTCAAGCAAGGCTTACACACCGGCTTGAACCGTGGCGTTGACTCGGATGGCCGACCCTGGCGGCGAGTACTTTGTGGCGTTGTCGGCTACCTCTTGCACCAGCAGCCGCATGACGGTCCTATCCAGTGAGACCACGTCGTCCGCCGTGACCTGCGCCCGCGGCCCCATCATTCCCTCGAGCTCGTCGCGAAGAGACATTTCCGTCATGGTAGTGGTGTAGGAGCCGTCCTCGAGCTGCAAGAACATCTCGCGCTTGTGGCACCTGTGCGCAGAAGAGCCGGGGATGCAGTCAGCGCACCGTACCAGAAGGGTCCAATTCGAAGTCGTGACAGCCATCACTGCCTGCAGTTGCGACCCTGGCCTGGCACGGGCTACTGGACCGGCAAGACTCACCACTCACTAGCCTGTTCAAGCATCCTGTGGATCTCGACTAGCGATTCCCAAAACTCGGGGTCAGAGGTGGGAGCGGGCTCGCCCTGCTCGCGCCGCCTCTCAATCAGTGCGGCGAGGAGAGCCGCTGCGCCACCGCACTGGCCCTTGATGATGTGGTTGAGCCGAGAATCGGCGCGGCGATTCGTGCTCGCGAGCTCGACCATGCTCTGCGTCACGCGCGCGTCGTTCACGATGGCTGCCCCGCACAACATGCCCGTCACGCTCCCCACACCAATCAAGAACGGCTCGCGCCATCCGATCGAATACAGGGGGTGAAGTGTGTGCACAACCATGGCTATCGCAAATGCCCCGAGGCGCGTCGTGCGAGGAAAGCCGTGCGTCGCAAAGAAGAGCTGGTAGACAAAGGTGGCGAAGGCGATGACCACAATCTCGAGCGAGAGGGTGTGGTCCGGTGGACTTTGAGGGGTGAACATGACGATCCATGCGCCCAAGAGGAGCATGAGACAAAGGTGAGGCCCTGGCACAAGAGCGCCGAGGACCGTCGCGCTGCCGCGCGGCTTGGGCGGAATGAACGCCATGGAGAGGATGCAGAGTGCAGTGATTGAGAGCCCAGCGGCCGCTTGCAGGTCTTCTCGGAAGCTGGGGTCGGCGACGCATGCGCTCAGGAAGCTCACGAGCAGCATCGAGAATGACAAGAAGCGAGTCGACGTTACGGCACGTGTGGTAGCGCCCCATAGCCACGCGGCCACCGAATGTGGAGTCGCGGCGGTGGCGTCCACCCGTCGGCACATGGTGAGGAGACGCTCGCACGCTCTGCGGAGGGCCGGTTGCGCGCTGGCGGGAGGCTTTGCCTGGTCGTAGCCCTCACGTACGCACCTGCATGCCGCGAAGAGAGGGGGGGAGTGAGGGAGGGAAAGCAGCCAAGATGTTAGGCGCAGGCGGCCGAGGCAAAGTGAAGGGAAAGGACAGGGAAGGGGAAGTGGGGCGGGGGGCGGAAGGGAAGGCTCGCGGGTGGGTTGTGTGTGTGTGCGGGGGGGGGGGGGGGGGGGCGGGGGGGGGGACGCGGCGGTGGCGGCAGCGGGCAAGGCAGAGGCCGTGGCTCGCGCCCACCCACGCGGTCCGCCTCTCGTCCGAAGCTCCCTCTCCCTCTCTCCCTCCCCCTCCCTCCCCCCACTCCCCCCCTCCCTCTCCGTCTCTCTGTCCCTTTCTCTCTCTCTCTTCTCCCCTCTCTCCCTCTCCTCTTCTTCTTCTCCTCTCTCCCCCCTTCTCTCTCTTCTCTCCACCCCCCCCCCTCCCTCCCCTCTCTCTCTCTTCCTCCCCCTCTCTCCGGGAAGCCTTTTCCAACGAACGGGGAGAGAGCTCTCCGAGTGCCGTCTCTCTCTCTCTCCCGAGAAAGACTTCTCATCCTCCCACAACTCTCTCTGTCCTTCTCTCCGCGCGGGGGGGAAGGGGAAAAGGAGGGGAAGGGGGGCGAGCCGCGCGGGGGGCGGACCGAGCCGCCGCTTGAAGTCGCAGCCTCCCGCGGAGGGAAGGGGGGGAAGCCCCGCCGCGTGCGGGGGGGAGCCGAGCAGATACGGGCGAGATCGCGTGGTTGCAGCATGGCCCCCCGCGCGTCCTCTTACGGGAAGGGGGAAACGTCCCGCACTCCGCCCGCGTTCTCCCCCAATCTCGCCGATGTGATCGGCTCGGCGCTGCGACTGCGCCGTCCTCCGCGCGCCTTCCCCTGGCGGAGTCTCGTCAACTATGGAGCCGGGGCAACAAAGGGGGCGCGGGGGGGGGGGGGGGGGGGGAGGCGGGAGGCGGGAGGCGCGGGGGGGGAAGTTGTCCCAAACAGGAGGTGCTCTGCCCTCTCCGCCTCCCCCCCCCCCCCGCGCGCGCACGAGAGAGGAAGAGGCTCGGAAGCCGCGGCGGCCGCGGCGGTGGGCACAGAAGGGCCGCCGCCGCCGCACTGCTCGTGCCGCTCCTAGCGTGGACGGCGAACCCGTTGTTGGTGAATGAGTGGAGGCCGGTGTGTCTGGTGTGTCTGTAGGGAGCCTAGATGGGACACACGTATTTACCGTACTTGGCCGGAGGCCGAATACATATGTATTTTCACTGTATTTTGGAGGCCCCCTGTATTGACGGGTCGCCAAATACAGAGCGCCCGCAGGGCGCGTAGCAGGGCGCGTAGCGCGCGAGTAGCGAGCGGAGCGAGCGAGCGCAGGGCCGGCCGCAGGCGCGGGGGCGCGGGGCTGCGGCAGTGGCAGGTGGCAGTGGCAGGCGGAGAGGCGGGTGGGAGTGGGAGGAGGGGGTGGGGGTTGGGGGGGGGGAGGGGGCTCTCAGTTCTTCTTAACTGTGTAATGTACGAGAATCTGCTATCAAACAACATTTAATCTCAGATGCGATTACGTTTACATATACGTAATCAAAATCAAGGCTACGGCCAAGGCCAACAAACAAATTGAAGTTCGAAATTCAAAAGCAATAAGCTTCGCAATAACTTCCTCACGTTCATCACCAATCCAATCATCATCATCACTATCACTATCCTCATCACTCTCCCATTTGACCACATCTGGGGACCACCCTGCGCTTTGCATCCGTTCCTGTAAATGCATCGTCTCATGGCAGTATACCAGCTTGTCTGCCGTCCGATGGCTCATCCTGGCGCGGTTTACGCTGTGTATTTGGCCGTATACTGACCAATTGCGTTCAGCCGCGGAAGCAGCCGCTGGTTGTGCGAGGACTTGCTGGGCTACATTGGCCAGCATGGGGACATGCTGTCCGTACATGGTCCACCAGCGTGACGACTCCATCTCGCGCGCGTTCTGACGTGCTGACGCCCGGCTGAAGGCCCCCTCCCCATTCTGGAAGATGCTGGAAAATTCTCGTTCCAACTGTGCGACACGGCGGACAACCGACTCATGCTCAATAGTGAGCTCCTTCCATGTAAGACTGTGAATAGGTTTGATTCAGAGCTATGATGTTAGAACCTAATAGTCCACTTCAGCTAACATCATAGATAGTAATAGTGCTGGCAGCTAACATCATAGATAGTAATAGCGTCCTCCCTCAACCTATTATTCTTATTATCAGTATTATGCAGATAATAGGGTGTTGTATCAAAAAAGTCGCGGCACCCGATACAATATCAATATACCACTACAATTATACGACAAACTATGTACGTGTCTTCTAATGTCTAATTAATGTGTCTATGTGTCTAGATGTCGGGCGGTCGGTCGGTCGTTCAGCCGCGTTCCACACACTCTACTTTTCTATCTTTCTATCTTTCTTCTTTCTATCTTTCTTCTTTCTTCTTTCTTCTTTCTTCTTTCTTCTTTCTTCTTTCTTCTTTCTTCTTTCTTCTTTCTTCTTTCTTCTTTCTTCTTTCTTCTTTCTTCTTTCTTCTTTCTTCTTTCTTCTTTCTTCTTTCTTCTTTCTTCTTTCTTCTTTCTTCTTTCTTCTTTCTTCTTTCTTCTTTCTTCTTTCTTCTTTCTTCTTTCTTCTTTCTTCTTCTCTTGTTCCTTGTTCCTCCTCCTTCTTCCTTTCCTTTCTTCCAGTCTTTTCCTCTCTTCCCGCCTACACTTTGTCTTTCTATATTTATAGTAGTAAGTAAAAGAGACCACTCTTCTCCACCGACTTTTTCCCCGTTCCCCCCCGCTGGCCACTCGCGCGACAACTCGAGAGCCGACAGCAACACAGAGCACAGCGCTATGCGGAGCAAGAAGCGTGGTGCCGAGGATCTCCTCCATGAGGTGGACCACATCGTGGCCAAGCGGCTAGTCCAAGGCGAGCCGCAATACTTGGTCCGATGGCAAGGATTCGACGCCAAGGACGACACTTGGGAACCCTTGGAGAATCTAGCTGGCCTGGAGCAAGAGCTCTCCGAGTTCGAGATGGAGCAAAAGAAGGCCAACGAGACCTTCGCTGCAAACATCGCTGCCAAGCGGGCTGCAGCAAGGGATGGCCGGCTCTCACAGCGCACCCTTTCCGACACCGTGGCCGTGACATCAAGTGCTTCGTCACTCATCAGCATGACCACCAGCTCTAGCGTTGAGAGCGTTGCGTCTGATGAGACGGAGATGGAGGTGGATCCCGGCGCCACAGATGTCAAAGATTCCCTCGCAGGTCGCCGGTCTGCGCCGATTTGGGGCAAGAAGACGGCGTAGATCGAACGAGCGAAGAAACGGAGGCCGAGAACCTAGACAAGGGAACGCCGAAAACTACGATACACATAACCCAAGACGGCGAATATTACGCCAACATAAACAACACATGGTACGACGTAGAGCTCTCGTACATAGGAACCCCGATCATAGGGGACCACGCGCGAAGTGCGCCACCGAACCTAGACCCGTCCCCACCGGCGAAGTGGGGGGAAGGGTACAAATCCAACAAGAGGACGGAATACCCGCTCCCAGACGAATACACACTAGACGGCAAAACAGACCTCGACAAGACAAGAGTAGAACACATAACCAAAGCCCTACAGAAGGCGGAAAACAAACGCCGACGGCTTACAGGCCCAGACAACTGGGAAAAAAGACTGCAGCTCCCGGACAATGTCTGGGCGCACCTAGCCGAGATATATACTACGCCAATGCTAACAGCGAGGGACATATACCTTCACTACAAGCACATTACGCACAGGCGCATAGCCACGGCCAATAGATTTACAGACCGTGACAGGCGATGCCGCTTCTGTAAGGAAACGGACGAGTCCTCCACCTACTTGGGGGAGTGCCCGCGTCTATCGAACATATTCGGCGCCCTCGACGCGCTAGCGAAATACCCCCAACGAGCAGACACGTCGGGGGAAAGCCCGATCGTCGATAGACTCTTCCTACACCCTGATGGCACATGCCCCAAATCACTAGTAATACTATACATACTAGCCTGGAGATACATCATTACAGACTTTTACAGAATACACTACGACAACGCCAACTTCTCGGAAGAATCAATACTAATCCGCATCATCGAAAGATTCACAAAACTATGCAACGCCCTCCTATTCGCAAAATCAACAGATCCGTCGAGGACCGCCCAAGCCGGCTTGGGGCCGCGACAACCAAAAAAAAGAATCGACACCGGCGCCTTTCGCCCCTTGTACGAGTCGAACGATAAAGGTAATCTCACTCCCAACGCGGAGCTACTAGCCCTAGCCACAAGGCTAGGAGTAGAATACATGGTAAAGTCCGACCCCGATACGGGCTCGGAGAAGAGCCAAAACGCAACATGAAAAAGAACGCAAGAACACGACCGACCGAAAATTTGCGAAGTACCCTTGACCGCGCGAAGACACAATACACTGGGAAAAAGGAAGCCAGAGCGAACCTTACAACAAGCCTGCCCCGAAAACACATCCATAACCGGGCCCGTGGTAGCGCACTAGGGCCGCACCCCCGACACCGAAGACAAAGGAAAGAGGGGGGAAAGGGGAGGAGGTGGAAGAAAGGGATGGAAGGGCGATGTATGATATGCGGAGAAAGGTGCCGTCTAGCATTAGGTATGTAGCCCTGAATCTTCAGATTTTTTTTTCACTCCGTGCCCCCAGCTAGCCCCATTGAGACTTGCCACGATCAAGCGCGAGCTTGATTCAAGAGACGCGAGTCGCACTCGCTTGCTCGGCCTCCGATGGTGGACGCGGCCACTTCGCCAGCGACTGCTCTGTGGAGACTGTGGACTGTGGAGCCGCCCTTGGCCGGGGGGCCGAAGGAAAGGAGAGAGGACGAGGCGCGCCGGCGCGCTCCATGGCAACCAACTATACAATATCTGCATATACTCGCCTGCTCGCAGCCTGCTCGGCCTTCGGCCTCCGATGGTGGACGCGGCCGCGCTTCGCCAGCGGCTGCTCCGTGGGGGCTGGGGGTCGCCCTCGGCGGGGGGTGGGGGGGCGAAGGGGGGGGGGGGGGGGGCGAAAGAGAGAAGAGGCGCGCCGGCGCGCTCCATGGCAACCAACTATACTACAGTTAGTTGATGTAAAGTTAGTGCTGCACTGTCGGCATGCTTTTAAAGATGTTTTCACCCTTGTTGGGGGCACACCGCTGAATGAATCAAACGAAGGCTAGGCACAGCTCAAGCTCAAGTGTTGTAACCTCTTTGTCAGTGTGCTTGAAGGAATCGGGAGAGATAAGCGCACCGTGACCCTTGCGACGCACACACACGATGTATGTGCTACACATGTCCATCAAACTCCGAGATCACTAGTCTACTTACTAGTTCCCGTTCCTGGCGCCGCTCATAACGCAAAAGACAAAAGACAAAGGAGATGCAAGAAATTTTCCATTGGAGAGTGCGCCTTGACGGTTTTAGGTCGATGACGGTCAAGGCGCTCGCACAGGCGCAGAGCGTGGTCGAAGGGGAGGATGCTCATTCTGTTGCCCTCCCGCTCGCGATAGCTGGCCGATTGGGAGGCAGCGGATGATTCGTGCTTGGACGGCGCTAGGCAAGGATGCATGTGCCCTTTCTATCCACCAGCCTCGTTGCCGAGCACAGCAAAAAAGCACGCCGCTTCTGTGCCGCATTGACGAGTTTTATTCCTCGCCTTCTTCCGTACGTCGCAGGCCATCCGAGAAGACTCGTTATAGCGCCTTGCATTGACGGGCTAAAAGCCGTTGCTGCTCGGCCACCAGCCTGCGCAAGAGGCCATCGTCGCCAATGGAGAGCGCCTTCTCGATCATCACACTCAAAGCTGTCTCGTCGATCGCACCATCTTTCAAGCTGCCTTGACCGCGCCTTCGTCTCGGCAGGTCATTCCAAACACCCCTGGCCGCATCGTACGCAGAGCAGAGGGCCCGCCTGCCGGCACATGCGCCCGCATGCGCACCCGCGGCCACGATGGCTGTGGCGGGAAGGTCGGTCCATACCTCTTCTACAGGGTCATAGGCGCACGCTCCATCGGTAGATGGGATATGGTCATGTTTGGCCTCGTACAACCATGCCCCGAGGGCTGATTCGTCGCAACTGTGACCACTGCAAGCAGGCTTGAACACATTATATGCATCATCTTGAGGCATAAGCGTGCGGACCCTCGCTGATGGTGGCAATGCCGCACCGGGCTCACCCGTTTCGAAGCGAGCGGGACAAGCCTTGGAGTTTGTTACGAGTTGCGCCTCCAGCTGGTTAATAATACGATCCGGCACATACCTTGAAGCGGATACCCACGCAGTTGTCGGGCTTACGTCAACATCGCCGCATCTCTTTGCGCTGGCACCTGGTGCGCTCTGCCGTGTGTGCATGTTGTATAGAGCCGCGACTCGATCGTGGTGGGTGGGCTGTAGACTCGGCTGGTCGGTCGATCGCCCCGTCGTTCGGGCGCTTTTCTTGCTTGTGCCGCGTTTCTCGGCGGTGGGCGCAGATCCGACGCTTGAGCTCTCTGGTGACGAGGAGCTTTTCACGAAGTTACGCTTCTCCGGGACCTTACTCATGCCAATACCTTCCGACAAGCCTGCTCTTGTCGCTAGCACTCCAACAACAGCCGCTTGCCTGGACTTCTTGGCACTCGCTAGCGCGGCTGTGACAAGAGAGTCTGATTCCGGCTCTCGACGAGCGATCGTCAGTATGTGCACGGATTTTGGCGATTCGGTCAGTAAGTCTGCGATGCGGGCCTACGACGCGCAGAGGCCACCCGTGAGCCCGATCCGTAAGTGCGGGGAGTGCAGAGACAGGCGGTGCTGCCCATGCGAAGGTGTGGGGACAGCCCGCGTCGCGTGCAGGCGGCGCGCCGAGCACCTGCCATCCGCGCGTGGCATTGATGTACGCACTCTGGCCGTCGACTGCCGTCACGAGGTCACCCAGCTGACAGAGCCCGTCGTGCTTGGCAGCACCGGTGATCGAGACGATGGCGCCCGAGCTCATCTCGATGCCGAGTCCCTCCTCCCTGTCCCTTCTCACCGGCACGTCCTGCAATCGAAAGACGGGCCGGTGCACCCCTCCCAGAGCGACAGACGAAAAATGGCCTAGCTTCCTCAACCGGCGCGCGAGCATGGAGTCCTCGCGCCGCACGAGCAGCCGGTGCGGCGCCTCTCGCCAGAAATCACGGGAGGCGTCAATCCCTCCTCCGTCCGCCCTCTCCGACCCTGCTGCGTGACCGTCCTGGCCACCCTCTCCGGCGCGCCGAGCACCTCGATCGCAACAAGGCCCCTCTCCTCTGCTCTCTGCCCCCATCCCGCGCTCAGCGCTCATCTCGGCTCCGGCACATCGCGAAGCCTCTCTGGGCGCTTCCTCCTTCGCAAGCGGCTCAAGCCGCGAGTCCGAGCACGTGCCTGAAGCATCGCCAAACGAGGCTTCCGATCGGGGGGGGACGTGGGAGGAGGAAGAGGTGGAGGAGGTGGGGGATGAGGGACAACACGGCGTTGATAACGACGTAAGTTCTGTGAGCGCAGACGCGCTCAGAGGCCAGGATTTGCAGGAGAGAGCCGAGAGAGCCGAAGCGCTCAGCGGCTTCCGGTCGACTGCGAGAAGAACATCGCCCTCTCTGAGCGCGCTGTGTGCGGGAGGAGCGAGTACGCGTGCTTCGCGACCAAGAAACATCTGAGACTTCGGCAACTTCTCTCCCTCGCCAGCACAGCCCACACAGTCCGCAAAGCAGAGAGAGAGGTAAGTGGAAGACGACGACATCGCCGCCCCGCCCCACCCCCCTCTCACCCCCCGCCCCCCATTTTTATATCCAAAAAAGAAATCTTCTTGAAGGCGTCCGCTGTCCGCTGCAGGAAGGGTGAACGGGTGAACGGGCCCACCCCCGGTATTCCAGGATTCCAGGCAATCGGCGGGTGGGAGGGCGGCGTCGCCCGCAGTCGATCAGGTAGTCGGGCTCCTGGCGGCTGTGTATTGTGTTGGGTATGACATGGGCGGCTTGAGCAAGGCAGGCGATCTCCCTCTGTAGCTACTGCTACTGGTCGGCGGCATTGGCATTGGTGTTAGGGCGGTCAAACAGGGGCTTTTTAACTATAAGTAAGGGCTGGGCTGCATTTTTGGACCGTGGCGCGATGCCCAATAAAAAACCTCCGGGGGGGGCTACCTGACGCTACGAAAATCTTCGCCAAGAAATGGTGCAATTCACCCCCCCTCTCTCCCCCTCCGTCACGCGCAGTCACGCTCTACCCGTAAAGAATTGGCGGTCGCGCCCGCGGGGGGATCGGTTCCTTTATATCTAAGCTACATTCAGCATTTGATTCCCGCCCGATGCAGCGCCGTGTCGGGCTGCCGACAGTCCGACCCCCCCCGACCCTCTGGCATCATTGCCCGCGCAGCCCACCCAGCACATCACGGCGCGCGCACGCGGCTACCCTGGCTACTAGGGGCCCTACCCCGACCATCCCGACCCGCCCCTCGCAGGATTCGCCCTCTCTCGAACTCGGCATCGAGAACCAGGACCAGGTTCACCGACGCGGCCGTCCACACGTGGCTGACGAGCCTCCGCGTTGAGAGTGCCTTCGCGGCCCTCCTCTCGTTGACAGTGCCAGATCCGGCGCTGATCAACGTAGTGAGACCCGTTGGTGGCCTCAGGACGGGCCACGCCGTGGCGCATAACACCAGGGCGAGCAGGAAAGCCCAAGATCCTGCCAGAGCGCCTCACTGCGCATCTACCGGGAACCCACCACCCAGAGCAGAAATCATCTTCTGCCGCTGGGTGGTGGGCTTGGCAGGCGGTATTGGACATCAGCCCATACTGCAAATGACGCGCGACGGCGAAGCGAAAGCGCTCCAGGCATGCGGAGCTCGCGCAGCGAAGGCCCAAACCAGGGTCTTGGCAATCCTTGACATAGAAGTCCAGGAGAGCCGTAGACCGCGGAGCCGACTGGAAGCCGTAAAGGCTCCAATGATTGTTTGTTGAGTGAAGTGCCCGCCCCCGAGGGGTGCACAGAAGGTAGGAGTTGCCTCCATGGGGGTGGCAGCAAGGCTGCCACCCACCATGGGGAGTCCTTGTTGTGGTGGAGCGGCGGCAGAGGCAGGTGGAAGGGCCAGAGTCTGGTCCTGTTGGTCTGCAGGGAACAGGACTCTGCCTGTTCCCTGCTTGTGTGGCTGCTGTGGAGGCGATGGCGGCAGGATCATGTCAACGTCACTGTCGGTCAAGGGGGCGGCCTGGGAGCGCTTCGGCTCCGGCGGCTTGGGGCGGCCCCGGTGGGGCGTCGTGGCGGCGGGGGGCTGGGAGGTGGGAGCGGTCGGCGCGCGCTCCATCGCTAAAACTATAACAATAGTTTTTTTGCCATTGGGGACGTGTATAGCTTAGCTAGGTGTGCCCATGTACTTGTTGGTATTTGGAGTTTTTCCTCCCATTTGGTCGGTCCCGTGAGGCGCTTGCGCTTGCGACTTGCTCGCTGCCTACGGGTAAACGTGAACCCATACGCCCTGTCTGGGTCTTCTTCGGGGGCTAACTCATGCTCCTCCGGAGCCGGGGGTGGAGACACAGCTTTCTTTCTAAGAAGATCAATGTAGTCGGAGCTGGCGTTCGCTAGTTCGCTAGTCTTGGATGAGGACTGCTTCCTCGGCACTCACTACGTGGCCTCCGCGCAGGCGCATGCCCGCAAGCATGCAAGCATGCGTAGCGCGTCGACGAATCGCCGCAGGTCGGTCAAGCGCACGCCGAAGCCGAAGCGTGCGTACACGTCGCGCACTAGAACGTGGCCGCCGCCGCCAGCTGCTGTCGCCTCCAGTTCCAGCCTCGCAATGGAAAGCCGCTCCGGCCCGATGCGCGAGCGCATCGTCCGTGCGAGCGGCTCGGTAGCCAGAGCCAAGAAAGAGAAGACGTCTTCAGACCGTCTTCCCAGAAGTCGTCTCGCGCGGCGTCGGGTCCGAAGCGCGCCCTCTTGCCTCTTGCGCGCCCTCTAATCCATCTCCTCCAGCGCCAGCACCAAGGCTTGCCTGGAGGCCTCCTGCTCTCGCGCGGTGTACGGACGGGTGGGCATGGCCGGCCCGCGAGGGCGCCGCTCACACAGTTCCCCCGCGGTTCCGCCTTCCGGGTGGCGGGAGACTTCTTGGGATGCACCATTGTTATAAGGCGTGTTCGCCTCAACGGTATTTTGGATTGCGAACTCAACAGTGACTCAATAGCGCGCCAACGCAGTTGAGTCGCCCACAGTTGAGTCACTCTTGAGTTACCTCAAAACCCCTCCACTTACTCACCCCCCCCCCTAAAAACAGTGAACGCGCGTATTTTTTTTTACCACCTACTTGTACTCCACTGTTCTCTCAGCAGTGTCGTCGGCGACGACGCTCTGCGCAATGCGAAGTGATTCGATGGCCGCGGCGGCGGCCTCAGTCGCAGCATCGAGCCACGAAACGACCCGATCTGCTCAACGAGATCTAGCGAGATGTGGATCTCCCTCCTCTCCCGGCGGGGCGGCTGCCACGCCCGTTGCGAAAGCTGCGAGACATGCCGATCTCGCCCGTATCTGCCCATCAACGGTGGAAACGACCCAATCATCTCGACGAGATCTGGCGAGATGGTGGGCTCCCCTCTCCGCTCAAACTCGTTGCGAGAGCTCGAGAGATGCCGATCTCGCCCTTATCTGCCCATCAACGGCGTGCGCCCTCGGCAGGGCTGGCCTTCTCAACTCGCAGCCCCCTCCTCCCTCTGCGAAATCTAAGCGGGACGGGTGAGAGTCTTCTGTTACGCGGACCCCCTCCACCCCCGCCGCTCTCCCCCTTTCCCCCCGCCCGTGGAACCCAAGCACTCACTCCCCAGGAGGGCGCTCTCTTATAGAGAGAAGGCTCCAGATTCTCTCCTCGTCGTCTGATAGAATGAGCGCTTCCGCGAAAGTCTCACGAGAGGAATTTCTCAGAGAGAGAGAGAGGGGGAGGGGAAGGGGGGGGGGGGGAGAGAGAGAGAGAGAGAGAGAGAGAGGCAGAGAGAGAGAGAGGGAGAGGGAGAGAGAGGGAGAGTTGGGGGGGGAGGGGAGGCGGAGGGGTCTTGGGGGGAAGAAGGGAAGATACTTTGGAGAAGAGAGAAGAGAGAGTGAACGAAGGGAGGGAAAGAAAGGGAGGGGGGGGAAGAGAGAGAGAGGGGGAGAGGAAGCTTCGGTCGAGAGGCGAACCATGTGGGTGGTCGCGAGCCACGCCCTCTGCCTTGCTCGCCGCCGCCACAGCCGCGTCCCCCCCCACCCCCCGCACACACACACAAAACCCACCCGCGAGCCTTCCCTTCCGCCCCCCCCTTCCCCTTCCCCGTCCTTTCCCCTCCGTTGGCCTCGGCCGCCTGCGCCTCACATCTCGGCTGCTTTCCCTCCCTCACCCCCCCCCCCCTCGTCGCGGCATGCAGGTGCGTACGTGAGGGCTACGACCAAGCAAAGCCTCCCGCCAGCGCGCAACCGGCCCTCCGCAGAGCGTGCGAGCGTTCCCTCACCATGTGCCAACGGGTGGACGGCATCGCCGCGGCTCCACATTTGGTGGCCAAGTGGCTATGGGGCGCCACCGCACGTGCCGCAACGTCGACTCGCTTCTTGGCATTCTCGATGCTGCTCGTGAGCCTCCTGAGCGCATGCGCCGCCGACCCCAGCTTCCGAGAAGACCTGCAAGCAGCCGCTGGGCTCTCGATCACTGCACTTTGCATCCTCTTCATGGCGTTCATTCCTCCCAAGCCATGCGGTGGCGCGACGGTCCTCGGCGCTCTTGTGCCAGGGTCCCATCTATGTCTCATGCTCCTCTTGAACGCATGGATCGTCATGTTCTCCCCTCAAAGACCACCGGACCACACCCTCTCACTCGAGATTGTGGTCATTGCCTTCGCCACCTTTGTCTACCAGCTCTTCTTTGCGACACACGGCTTTCCTCGCACGACGCGCCTCGGGGCGTTTGCGATAGCCATGGTCGTGCACACACTTCACCCCCTGTATTCGATCGGATGGCGCGAGCCGTTCTTGATTGGTGTGGGGAGCGTGATGGGCATGCTGTGCGGTGCAGCCATCGTGAACGACGCGCGCGTGACGCAGAGCATGGTCGAGCTCGCGAGCACGAATCGCCGCGCCGATTCTCGGCTCAACCACATCATCAAGGGCCAGTGCGGTGGCGCAGCGGCTCTCCTCGCCGCACTGATTGAGAGGCGGCGCGAGCAGGGCGAGCCCGCTCCCACCTCTGACCCCGAGTTTTGGGAATCGCTAGTCGAGATCCACAGGATGCTTGAACAGGCTAGTGAGTGGTGAGTCTTGCCGGTCCAGTAGCCCGTGCCAGGCCAGGGTCGCAACTGCAGGCAGTGATGGCTGTCACGACTTCGAATTGGACCCTTCTGGTACGGTGCGCTGACTGCATCCCCGGCTCTTCTGCGCACAGGTGCCACAAGCGCGAGATGTTCTTGCAGCTCGAGGACGGCTCCTACACCACTACCATGACGGAAATGTCTCTTCGCGACGAGCTCGAGGGAATGATGGGGCCGCGGGCGCAGGTCACGGCGGACGACGTGGTCTCACTGGATAGGACCGTCATGCGGCTGCTGGTGCAAGAGGTAGCCGACAACGCCACAAAGTACTCGCCGCCAGGGTCGGCCATCCGAGTCAACGCCACGGTTCAAGCCGGTGTGTAAGCCTTGCTTGAGGCTTGTCCTGAAACGGCCTCGGAGTCCCTAGTGGTTCTCGCATCCGCCCGCGCAACGCGCTTGAGAAGTAGCTCTGGAGTCAGCACTGGTCAGGGTATGGAGGGGTTTGACGGGGGGAGGGGCGGAGGAGGTCTGGGTGTTGCCATTGCCGCCTCGCGCCCACAACCGCCACTTGCTTGCTGTGACCAGAGCAAACTGGACATTCGGTACACCTTGCGATCAGCAACTTGAATTGCCCTGGAGTGCCACACCTCTCCGTGGCCGAATGCGAGCTCATTTTCAAGAGGGGGTATCGCCGGCGCTTCTCCCGAACCTCTTGCTCTGATTTGAGGAGGTAGGCGAGCCCTCCTCCTCACGCCGGACAAGCAGCCCCATGAGCAGGTTATCATCACCAACATATGCTCCACCCCCTTCCCACGCTTGCAGCAACGGCCTTGGCTTGTCGTCGGTCAAGTTGGCAGCAGAGGCCGTTGGTGGGAGAGTAACGATGGAAGCGGATCAGCAACGAACCACTGTGCATATCATTCTGCCAGCAGCTCGCGTCGACAACGAGTGCTTGAAGGGAGATTGCACGAAGCTGCAATCGACACCGGAGTCCGCCGTCAATAGCTCGGCTGATGCGCTGGATGCCAGGCTGAAGGACGCTCCTCAGCCCGCTGAAAACCCAGCTATACTACCCATCTTATCGCCATCACCGATTCGCCGCACGCGATCCGCTGAAGCCACCACACGGACCAAGCAGTCCTCTCTCGTGCTTGAACACCGGTCCGACGAGAACTTTCCTCCACCCGTGTGCATTGGCATCGATGACTCGGCCATGCTCCGCAAGGCGCAGGTCGGAGCGCCTCTTCACCCATGCATCTAGAGTCGCGGCACTCTCAGCCACTCTGCCATACCCTCGAGCCCACTCACAGCGGCGATCCGCCACATTGCGAGTGTCGCACTTGGCCGTTCAGCCAATCATACCCTCCAACATTATTGAGGCCCGTAGCACCATGCTGGGAAGCCATGCAAGCGTCCTCACGATTTCATCTGTTGCTCGTTGGCAGTCGGCGCTCTTTCGCGTGTTGTTGAAGGCCGATCCAGAACGCAGCATCAGCATCGGAGCTTCTGTGGACGAGGCCGACGCATTCGTCGACATTGCGATGGGCACGCGCACAATGTTCGAGCACCCCCCCCCCCCCCGCCTGCTTGAGCCTTGCATCATCCCCCACCTTTTTCAACACGATTTCAATTTCAGTAGCTTGTCAAATTTGGTGCACTCGCTCCGGATGCTTGTCTGATCCACGGCTTCCGTCGAGTGGGCGCCGGACCGCCCCCACCTCTGATTTAGTTCGCACGATTGCCAATGGAGTGCATTTTGCGGTGCAATTCTCTATGACGATAGTGCCCCCCACCCTTCGCCATTCCTTCAAGCAGTTCTCTTGAGCCGGCAAACTTGCCTCCGGCTGACATCGTTGTGCTCGATCAGCATATTGATTATGATGACCACATTCACTGCAAGAAGGGCTCGCAGCTTGCTGCCGAGCTGCGGAGTAGGGGATTCACGGGAGTCATCTGCATCTTGACCGGCTCATCGCAAGAAGAGATGGTCAAGCTAAGTCGTTTACCCAGCGTCGATTTTGCTTTCAGTAAGAGCATGAGCCCCATGGACATTGCCAGGGCGCTTTGGACCGCCCACAAGACAAACAAAGCACGGTCTCCATCTTCGCGGTAACATAACGCCCCGTCATTCTTTTCTTGCGTGTGTGACGTGATGAGCCCCAAGGCGCTCATCGCGTGGAGAGTTGAAGATGGTGCTGGCCGTACCGTCGCACGACCACCGGTAGAGCTTGGCCTCGTACACAGCGTGTATTTTCCTTTTCGCAAGTACATGAGCCGCAAGGACATCTTTTGGTAGCGTCGGGCCGCTCACAAGATGAAGAAGGCAGCACTCCCTCCCTATTGATCCCATGCGTTTTCTTGCAACCTTGAAAATGGTGACTTGCATGACTAGGAATGTGCTCGTCGCACGAGATTTCTGCGTTTGCTAAGAAGGTTGCGCCTCGGATTGTATGCCTTTTATTTTTGGGGGGAGTGGGAGAGGGAGCTCGTTCGAGCCCACGTACAATCATTCCGTTTTAGTACTATTGCTAGCCCGGTCACACACTCTTTTTAGCACCACTATTTTCCACCTCCCCTGGGTGTCCAAGGATTCCACAAGGTCCCCCCGTACCTGCCCCGCCAGCCGCCTCCCCCCTCCGAACAATCCCCTCCCGCCTCACGATGTCGCATCCGCGATCGACTTAAGACCTTCTGCTACTTCGTGCGTCTTCGTGCTCGATCGTTCTTGTTTGCCGCGGAGTTTTACTCGGCTAACTTGCAGGACTCTTCACTCGTAATTCGCCCTTCGCTCCTTGCCGTCGCGCCCCTTTGTGGCCTGCCTCGCCCCTGTTTCGCTCCCTCGCACCTTGGGCCTTGCTCTCTCTTTGGTCCCTCCTTGCTGTCGTCCCCCCGCGCCTGCTCTCGCTCTCGTCGTAGGTGTTCGTCGCTGAGGACTTTTCCCCCAGCGCGAAGCCTACCCTCTCGCCCCTTTCGTTTTACGCACGTAGATTCCCTCCTTACTTTCTACATATTCGTTCGCTGTAACCGCCAGCACCTTGCATGATCCCCACAACTCCATGCGAACATATAAGGCCGCTCAGGGAAGAAAACCAAAGATCAAAAAAGCGACGGAACTCAGCACCCCCATATTTATCGAAGACAAGAAAGGCAGGCTACAACTCAGCAAGGAATCCGGCCTCGTAGCGAAAGCTCTCGGTTTAGCCGAGAGACTCGCATGATGCGACGCGTCACCCCGCTCTGACCGATATTTCGGATGGGCGGCTGGTCAAAACTACGGACACACTGAGTGAACGCCCGTGCGCATTAGTACGACGACACCCTGCAACACTTTCTGTATAGACAGGTCACTCAACAGAACAGGAGGAATTAATAATTCGAATTAAATTAAACCTTTTAATAGTCTCACCGCAGACGCGGCCGTGGACCCTCTACTTTCTACTCACGTAGGAGATCTTTCTACACCCCCACTCCCCCGGCCCTTCTCCCCCCGCCACAAGGCGACTTCCCCCGTGCACTACTAGGGGGCTAGGGGGCTAGGGGTGAAGGGCTTAGATATGGTCCGGTGGCCCGCGCCTCCCCCCGGTGATCACTCCACCCCTTCCTCCTGTGTCTCCGAGTGGGCGGCGGCCTCAGCCCCGACTTATCCTGTAAAGAGGTGCGGGACTTACCTCTTTTTCGGTGAGCGGAGCTCTCGCTCCGCCCACCCCCTTCTCCGCGCTCTCTCTCCCCTCTCCTGCAGGCACGCGCGATGGCGCGCCTGCGGCAGGCCTGCAGCTGCCCTTGGCGACCCCTGGAGGCTCCTGGAGGCCAGCTCTGGGGGCAGAGGAGGCTGGGGCTGGGCCCTGGCCTCCCCTGCCTGACGCATTGGGATGGCCCATAGGGCCTGAGGGCAATGAGGAAGGGGCGAAGCCGGCGGCAGGCGCGGCGAGGGAGACCACTTCGGAGGTCAATGATTATGCCTGCTGAGAAGCCCGAAGATGATGAGCGCTTTGCATTGTCTGAAATGGATGCGATTGTTGAGCATGCTAAGTGTGAGTTGCGTCAGGAGTGGTCGGTAACACCTGTGCCTCACCCTCTGCGTGCAACGTGGGCGTTGACTCCTCCTACTGGTCCAAGCCATTGTGAGCGTGGGTGGTCTGTGCGTCTAAATATGTGATCTATTTTCATTAGTTTGCAGCGCTTTCTCTTGAAAGGCTCCACTATCCTCTCCCTCTCTGCCCGCAGCGCTGCTATAGATCCCTTGCCAAGCGGCGCCCTTGCCAACGAACCCCTCACAGCAGCATCACATATCCTTCTGCTTACAGGAGGGTATTACTGTATTAGCGATACGTATGTACCTTGGCACCGGCAGGTGGAGCGCGATGGGACGCTGCTAGCTGGTTTCTGAAAGAAAGAGAGGGGGCTGCCACTCCAGGGCAGCCGGAGCAACAGGCCTCTAGTGTATAAAGCATGGTAGCTTTTGGCCGCCTAGCCACGGCCCTCCTAAGGCTACTAATGCGCTAGCGCAAGCGCCGGCCTAGCCTGCGGTTGCGCGAGCTGAGCCACGCTCGGCCGCTGTTCCCCCCCCTCTCTGAAGCAGAGAAGGGCGGGGTCCTAGAGAGCAAATCGCATGCTTTTTGGGAATGGGGCTTGTGCTGCTGTCTCAAGGATAGAAATCCCATGAGTAGTAATGTTTGGATCACTGGGGGGTCCACAGCTCGCTCCCGGAGGTGAGAGACGACACGCCATGTGGCCCCCCCTACCTAGTGTAGGAGGCTTGTTCACAAATTCACAAACACCCTCATACACAGACAGACACAACGCAGCAGGCGTTTCGCTTAGTTGTTGGTTGAGCGCCGCGCGCCGCGTTCACGCGGCGCGAGAAAGAGGACGAGGAAGAGGAAAAATTTCAGGGTTTTTGGCAGTGTTCACTTTGGGGGTCAAGGGGGTAGTGTGTAGTTGTAGTTGACTATGTTCAAACGGTCAAAAGTGACTTCGAGTTGAGTTCGCGTTCGACTATTTTTTACCACACCCAATAGGTCAGACCCTGGGGCATCCCAATTCGTCAATTTGAAATCATTTATTTATTTGTAGTATAATATTCTTGAAGGTGTGATTTTTTATAGCGGCTAGTTTCTTAAGATTTTTTATAGTTTATAAATAATAAAGTCCGCTGTTTGACTTCCCCAGCGGCTCCAGCTCCTTTCAAAAGGCCGCTATGCTGCCGTGCGCAGCCTTGCTTGGTGGGAACGCAAAAAGCTTTCTGCCACACTCGACACTCGCCTCGCGCAGGGGGAAACGAAAAGACTCCCCCCCCCCCCCCCCCGGGAGAAGTGGGCTGAGTCAAACCCTGGCGGCGGTAGCAGTGAAGAAGACAGGTCGACGGTATTTTCATAATCAAGGGGGGGGGGGGGGGGGGGCAGCTGCCGCCTCACCAGTGGGGCGGAGACGCTGCGCCAAACTCGATACAAATGGCAGCATTGTGGTGAAAGCAGTGCAGCGTTTCGCCGACCGCTGATCCGGCTCTACGGATGCCCTTACTTAGAAAGCAACGACCAATGCCAACAAGAGTCATCAGCCACTCCAACCCAACTCAACGCCTGGAGCACATTTCTAATGATCATGACTTTTCAAGTCGGTCACATCGTCTTGAAAGCCACGCTTAGCTGTGCCAATGGGCGCTCGAGTGAAATCGTTGCTCACTGCACTTCGTGGATTGCAACAACGCTGGCAACAAACTTCTCGAACTGTGCACTGCCGTCAACAAGCCCAATGGAGCAGCGTGCAAGGTCGGCCGATGTCCTAAAGCCAAAGCAAAGGAATTTAGATATGAAGCATTGCATTTAGGCATGGTGGGCGCGCTTTGGAATTGATGCACAATTGCCATCGTTCATCTCTTGCTGGGTACTGACTGACTCGAGGAGGCAACACCAGGCTGGTATCCAGCTCCTTGGTTTACCGACAACTTTAGTGAGCACGACCTGCTCGGTATTTGCAACGTGCCGCTGGCAGGTGAGGAGCTGCGCACCTGTCGCCGATTTGCTCGGCCGCTCGCATCGCACGATCAAAGTGATCGTGAGCCTCGGACCATTTCCGAGCGTCGTGCGCGAGTGCTCCCAACTGAACGGAGGTCAACAACGCGTGGGTTATTTCAACTTATGTCATCTGACCGTGAAGGCTCGGGTCCATACCGTAGCCACCTCACTCCGACACACCGCATCTGCCCAAGGCGATCAAATAAAAACAGGCTGGCTCACGGTGCGGGGCGAGCCGTGTCGGAAGGCGATGGCTTGCCTGGAGGTATGCATCCCCTTTCCCATGATTGTCTCCGAGCGTCCGTGCAAGAAGGAGGCGCCGCTCCGTGCACGCCTTGGCGGTGGCCGCATCTGCACGCTGCTTGACGGCACCGAGATGTGCACACGCAAGCGATTCGCCTAGGAACGCATGCAGCAAACTTGTCACCTGTGCGTGCTCCTTCCCTTATGGCGCAACACAGATCGGCAAGGGAGCGCGCGATGCGCTGATATTGGGGAGCAAGGGACACAAACCAGCGAGTGACGACATGCGGATGGCGTATCGTAGCGCAGCTTCGTGCTGCTCAGCAGCGGCGTCGAGCTGATTGAGGGCCTACAATTCGATTCGCGGTGGTGGAGAGAGGATGAATTGCACTTGCAGGAGTGCAACACCCGTACGCCCGCTGTGTCCTCTGAGCACATCCGATCGCACGCGCGTGGCGTTCCGTCGCTTACCTGCAGGGCAAGTCCGAGGTTGCTGTGGGCGATGAACCGGCCGGGAACATCGGCGACGTTGACATGTTGCTCGTGGTATGCGATGGCTTCATTGAGGAGCCCAATGGCCTCTGCTGAGAGGCTGTTTGTGGTGGGGTCAACACTGTCCGAAGAAGGGTCTGCGGAGTCTTCATGGCGCGAGGAGGAGCTTGCCAGGGCGGCTGCACGCATCTGAAGGTTGACACCTGAGAGCGTCGAAGTGACAGGCAGCAGCATGTGTGAACACGACAGGAAACAGTAAGGGCGAAAGGCTCCTGTACATCGCGGCGCTGAGAGGTAAGGGACAGCTCGGACCGATGCAGTTGCAAGCCAGCGCTTCAGCGGTGGCATCGCCCGCGTCCATCGCTGTCTTCAGCACATCCTTGTAGCACCGGACAGCCTCCTCATATTCGCCCATGTTGTCGAAGAGTACAGCCTGAGAAGGAGGGGGCGGGGGGGGGGGGGGGGGGGCACATAGAGATGTGCGAGCCCAGGGGCTAATATCACCTACTGCCGCACCAAGGTGCATGCGATGCCAGCGCTCGCGAATGATGGTGCTGCGATGGCTGTGCGCGCGCCTGGTTGAACGAAAATGTGCCAGCATTTGTCGCGCGGCCCGCACGGCGGCAGGCCGCCTCCAGCATTCCATAGTCTTTCATCCGCTCCGACTTGACCTGCTATAGAAGCGGGGGTAGAGAACATGGGTGTCCTTCTCGCAATGGTGGCGCAAGGGACACCACTCTTGCTCCTATCAAACCAACTGCAGGCGCACACAGCGCGGCCCTCTCGCCGCCGCTCCTGCCGCTATCTCAGAGCAAGTGGCAAGTTTCCGGAGCGCCCACCACTCTAGTCACCTTCTCAGTAGGAGCGCCGATGAGAGGTCTGCGAGCCAGGCGCGACAGCGCCGCATCCGCGATGTCGCGACCATGTGTTTGGCCTCCGATACCAGCCTGCTTAGCAGCAACAAGTGGCTGCACACGAGCGGGCGCGTTGTAATCCGCTGGCGGCTCGACGCGGAGGGGCTACAAGCGAAGGGAGGCGGTTGCACGAAGAGTCGGAGGTCGAGGTCAGCCAGCCTGCCGGGGAGTGCCAGGGTGCGGGGTATGCTCCACGAAAAGTAGGGGGTCGAATCCTACTTGCATGACTCGAGGCATTGACCCTTCCGTAAGCATGGGCTGCTGCAACGCCGAGGTGACGGGCATGTCACGTTCGAGGTCGTCGCCCCAGCCGCCTTTTACCTGAAAGCAGCAGCAATGGGTGAGACATGGGTCCCAACAGGAATTTGTTGCGGCGGAGCTGAGGTTTTACTGATCGAGGGAATAAGCAATGCCCTCACTTACAGAGAAAGGCCGGGCATTGGGAAGTTGAGGGACAAGCGGCGGTTCCACCCGCTTTCATCCTCTCTCCCCCTCTTCATCTCACTCCCTCTCCCTCCCTCCCTCTCCCTCTCTCCCCGTCTGCGTGTGCTGCCTGCGGCCGAGGGACTCACGTGGATCGACGAGTTGAGCGAGGCACCCATCGAGCGGCGTGCCGGCACGTGCATCTTGTGCGGGAGCGGCTCGAGGGCTTGCATTGCAGAGAGGGGGGAGGGGGGGGAACGGGGAGAGAGGCAAAGGAGAGAGAGAGAGGGGGGGGGGGGAGGAAAGAACGGTGGGTGAGCAGAGGGAGAGAGCGAAGAGGGAGGAAAGTCAAAGACAACAGAGAGAGAGAGGAGAGGAAGAGAGAGGAGAGGAGGAGAGAAGAGAGAGAGAGAGCAGACGGGAGAGAAGAGACAAGACAGAGGGAGAAAGAAGAAGAGAGGGAAGAGAGAGAGAGAGAGGAAGAAGACGGAGAGGGCGAGAAGAAGAGGATGAGAGAGAGAGAGAGAGAAGACACTACTCACCTCTCAGTGGGAGAGAGGGAAAAAGCGAGGAGGGGGAGAGAGAGGAAAGACGCAGATCATACGAAAGACTGTTGAGGAGAAGAAGATCCGCACTCTTCTCTGCTTTTGACTCACTCTCACTCGAGAGAGAGACCACAAGAAGAGGAGAGAGAGAGAGGGAGGGGGGGAGACGAGAGAGAGAGAGAGAGAGAGAGAGAGAGAGAGAGAGAGAGAGAGAGAGAGAGAGAGAGAGAGAGAGAGCGAGAGAGAGAGAGAGAGAGGGAGAGAGAGAGAGAGAGAGAGAGAGAGAGAGAGAGAGAGAGAGAGAGAGAGAGAGAGAGAGAGAGAGAGAGAGAGAGAGAGAGAGAGAGAGAGAGAGAGAGAGAGAGAGGCGAAACGGCTGAGATACCGGGTGGGGGGACGCAGAGCCCTGGAGACGAGAGAGTCTAAAAATGGGAGGGGTAGGGGGAGGGGGGGGGGGGGGGGGAAGGGGGGGGGGGGGGGGGCAGCGACTCAACGGGGACGCAACAAACCACTCGGCAGCACGAAGTTTTAGCATTTCGTTTACTCGTCACGTGAGCACGCCGATCTTAGGACTTAGGCTTAGGCTGGTCCATGATGGTCCATGATCGTGGATCGTGGCCGGCTTCTTGGGGCCCTTATGCCCTTTCGCGCTCGACGGCCATTGCCATCGCCATCGCCATTAAAAAAACGTCATAATATTCTTACCGCACTCGCGTCAGAAAGCCCTCTCAAAGCCCACCCAGCCCATCCAAACCACTCCCGCGCAAGCGCGCGGGGTGGCGAGCACTGGCACCAAACGGGTTGCCAACCGGGTTGCCACCATGGCTGCTGGCCGTAGCATCGTAGCATGCAGGGGGTCTTTGAGACCCCTTTCAACAGTGGGAAACCCTCCCACCTCAAGAGCACCTTATGTGGGAGGGCAGCTATGGTGGAAACCTCTACCATCAGTGCACCCAACATGGGAGGGCACTTCACAACCATCGATCTTCCACGGAGAGCATGTCGAGCCAATCGTCCCGCTTGATCCGTCAGCCCTCTGCCATGCAAACCAACTATAAAGATAGTTGTGTAGTTGACACGCACATGAAAGTTCACCGCACACAGCTCACAGCCAACATCCTTCTTGTCCCAGATACGACAAGGTGGCCGGCGGCATAAAGAGCACCTCAAACACTAGCGCATTGGCAAACCCACCGTGTAGCCGCCGCCGTGTCGCCACCACCGCACCCATGGCACCCACAACGAACCACATGCAGAGAGCAAATGGGCTATGCACGATCATAGTCCAAGCCACAGTCAACCTGATGTTGGTACCTTGTTCTCTTCTCCAAGGCTTGCGCCCGAACACTTGGCAAGAGCCGTTGACGCCCTGGCCGTGGCCCAGTCCTCTCCGAGCCAAGCGTGCGAGACTCGCCTGATGAAGGCAATTCAAGGGCGCCGGAAAGCTATGGCGAGGATGCCTACCGGCACGGCCGAATGAGCGCGGAGCTTTGCCCCGCTGCCTGGGTCGAACTCCGCCAGTGCTCACGCCCGATCGAGGAGGTCTAAAAGGTCATCGTTAGCTCCTACATTGCAGACCATGCGCCGGGTAGAGGGGGTGGACAAAGCCCCAAGATGGGGTGATCCCGTCGGAATCACGCGCAGGACTTGCAGCGAGCGATCCACCGCCAGGTGCGCGTACCTGCTGCACCTCCGTCGACCTTCATGTCGGCCATGATGCCGAGGAGTGCCCGATTGCTGTGTGCCTGCGCTTGGCCCCCTGCCTCAATGATGATGGTATCGTTGCCACCTCCACCCGAGCCGGTGAAGCTGGTGTCGGGAAAGAGGTTGAGCTTGAAAGAGTCGGCCGGCGGGGCCCCCGCCATGATTAGGTCCGCCAGCTGGTTCAGGTCGCGCGTGGCGTCAGACGCACCATGAGAATCGAGAATTTCGCGCTCGGCTTGTACGCTATCAACGCGCGGACGTTTGGCTGTCGTCGATGAGGGAACCGGGGGCATTGGCGGTGGTGCGTCGGCCGAGGCCGCCGACTTGGACGGCTTCGATTTTGTGTACAGGTTGAGTCCAAGCTTACATGTAGAGAGCTCGAACGGCCCGGAAGGGAACGTCTCCACAGGAAAGTTGAAGCTTTGCGACAGCGTGACGCGGCCCGCAGCGTCGAGCCGCTGGATCTTGCCGGGACGCTCGCTCGAGGGCGGCAGCTGGCTGCAAGACTGGACAATGACGCCATCGTTCCGCTGCAGCCCGTCCGCCAAGAATAGCGACACCTTAATCTTCTTGTCGCTAAAGAAGCGGCACAGCGACTGTGGGGACCGGAGGGAGACGCACGCAGGTGGGAGGTCCGCGCTAGAACATGTTTGTACGTCGCCGGTCTTTGTTGCTGCCATTTTCTGCGGATGACCATCTCCGAGGTGGGAAAGCACGCGCACCTGCTTGAGCACCGCAAATTCGGCTGCGTTCATCGAAAGGTACTTGTCGTACACTATCTGGATGGCATCGTCCACAAGCTGGGTCACTGCAGCATTGTCGGAAACCTGGGCGAGATCTCGTGGACGTGAAGATTAGTCATGCGAGCACACAGTTAGGTGTGCGGGTGGGGGGTGGAAGTGCGGGCGCGAGGTAGTAGATTCAGATGCGCTGCGCACGCGGCAGCCTGCGCCTGGTCGGCAACGATGCGCACCATTTTCCGGACCTCGTGTAAGTGGTTGAGAGTAACGAGCAGTAGCTCTTGCGGCTGGCGGCAAGAGAGCAGCTGGTATTTGAAGCCCATCGTCATGAGGTCAAAGAGCTGCGATTTGAGCCGGACGGAGCGGCGTGAACAACGTGAGCGACAGGCGCATGCAGCGGCTGGGAAGGGTTGGAGGTCGCGGCGGGGCGTGCCTTGTCCATACTCGACTCGTTGAGCCTCATGATGGAGGAGTGGGCGAGCCGGTCAAAGATTTGGCGGGTAGCCTGCATGCTGTAAATTTGCTGGCAACGGAAGAGCTCTGCGATGAACTTGGTATTATACATTGTACGTACCACATCCTGCAGAACTGCGGTGTGGATGGGGAGGTCGATGACGTCAATTCGGATGAAAGAGCGGCATCAGCCATAGCCTCTTTGCTGGTTGAGAGCCAAGGAGTCGGGCTGAAGGAAAGAGGCGGAAAGGGAAGGGGGGAGGAGGGAAGAGGGAGCGAGCGAGGGAGCCTGCGAAAGAAAGAGAGCGCGCGCGCACGCCACATACCATGGAGGCGGATGAGAGGTGTGAGGGGTGAGGGAGGAAGGAGCTGCGCGGGGGAGAGTCGGAAAGGGGCCCTCACGCTCGCCCTTACTCCCCCCCCCCCCCTTTCGCGAGATGGAATGCGTCTGGCACGCGAGAGGGATGGCCAGAGGGAAGGCGGGCAAAAGAATGGGGGAGTGGAAGCGGGGGGGGAGCAGTTGTCGCTTCTGAGGAAAGAGAGAAGTACCAGAGGGAGAGGGAGAGAGAGGAGGAGAGATGAGAGAGAAGAGTGGGAGAGGAGAGGGAGGGGGGGAGTGAGGTCACTGGATGCGTGCTCACCACGTGCGGACTTCTCCGCGCCGACCGCCTGTGCCTGCAGCCGCTGCTCGAGGATGTACAGCATCTCGCCCCCCATATTGAGGAGCAGCATGGGCATCACCCCTTCCCCCATCCTCTCCCTCTCTCTCCCTCCCTCCCTCCCTCTCCCCCCCTCTCTCTCCCTCTCTTTTCTCTCTCTCCACTCTCTCTCTTCTCTCTCTCTCCCCCCCCTCCCCCCACCTCTCTCTCTCTGACCCCACAGGAGAGATCCCGCCCCCTCCCCCCCCCCCCCCGCCCCCCCCTCCCGGTACACATGCCCCACCAGCATCTCTTCTCTTCTCTCTCTCTCTCTCTCCAAACTTTAGACTATATTTAGAGAGTTTGCCAGCTGCCAGCTGCCCGGCGCACTTGCACCATGGGACTCGTTTCATCGTACGCGTTAATCATTGTAGTCTTGTAGAGCATCTTGTTGGCTAGCATCCCTAGCCACATACACCGGACGAGCCATGCGCCAACCGCGCACACCCCCATCGCGGGGAAGGGGCTCCGTGGCCGATGAAGGCTACGGACCACAGCACTAAGGTTATGTTCGCACAACAAGAAAAACTCTAACAGTACGCAACCGCCGTGATGTATTCCATGCAGAGGTACGCGACGGCCGCCTCGTCTCCAATGTATTTATTTGGTCGTTGGGATCTTGTCGTACTTGTCAGAGTAGTCGCCGACGAGCATGAGCTTTGCCTTGCACCAACGGCCCATGTATGGTGTATGGCTCGATGAGTGCCCACATCGACGGGTACGTAGCGTTCCTTGGTCCTTGGCCAAATCCACGCCGAAGTCTCCACATCCACGGCCCATACCGGAGGCGGTGACGAGCAGCATCGCCGGGATGGCACCGCTCATGCCCTCATCCATGTGTTCGCAGAACTTGAGGGCGAGGCTCCGGATCCTAGCTGTGAAAAACAGTCGGTGAGTGAGGGCTAGAAAGACGAAAGACAGTAAAAACAGCTGTTTTTGGGAATCGAAAAAAAAACAGTAAAAAACAGTGCGAAAAACAGTGGGGCCACATATACCGCTCTTACTATTGTATTCCTGCCCATCTGAAGGCTGTAGGCATGAATATTCGTGTAAGGTACGCGCTCACAATTACAATTGAACAGTTCCCGGCGTTGTCACTGACGCACAAGACACACAGATTCAGATTCGGATGTTCCACATGGTCTCAAGTCCAGGTTTGCAGATTTTGGTCTCGAAATTTGCGATTCGAATTTTTTTTTACTGCTGGGTTTGATTGGTGTTGTAAGATTGCTTGTGACGAATTGGGATGGCCCATAGGGCCTGAGGGCAATGAGGAGGGTATGGCAGAGTGGCTGAGAGTGCCACGACTCTAGATGCATGGGTGAAGAGGCGCTCTGACCTGCGCCTTGCGCCGCATGGCCGAGTCATCGATGCCAATGCACACGGGTGGAGGAAAGTTCTCGTCGGACCGGTGTTCAGGCACGCGAGAGGACTGCTTGGTCCGTGTGGTGGCTTCAGCGGATCGTGTGCGGCCAACAGGTGATGGCGATGACACGGGTGCCAGTATTGCTGGATTTTCAGCGGGCTGAGGAGCGAGGAGCGTCCTTCAGCCTGGCATCCAGCGCATCAGCCGAGCTATCGACGGCGGATTCCGGTGTCGATTGTAGCTTCGCGCAACCTCCCTTGACGCACTCGTTGGCCTGCACCTCATCGTCGACGCGAGCAGAGGGACGGTTGGGGCGGTCCCAAATGGTAAAGGTTTGGGGGGCAGAGAGAGAGAGGGGGGGGAAAGAGGGAGAGAGGGGGGGGGGGGGGGGGGGGGGGGGGAGGGGGGCGGGGGGGCGGGAGAGCCGCGCCTTCGCCCCCCCCTTCCCCTTCCCGGGGCTTCTCACAGTCTTCCCTTCCCGTCTCTTAATAAAATAATTCATCCGCGAGCTAGAAGTGCACCTGCACCTGGCATGGTTCGGGCCAGGGCGCCCAAAATTCAGAGAAGTTGGCCACCTCCCCCTGCCCCTGCTTCGGGCAAGGTAACGGCCCAAGAATCTCCAATGATCTCTCGCCCTGCCCACAACACCTGCGATCTCACAAAAGAATAGTTCAGCCCAGTCAGTGCGCTATTAGAGTAATGCGTATGTTGTATATCTTGATATCTTGATGCACAGTGCGGCTTCTTGTTGGCCTTCTCTCTTCAGTACACACACTTCACATCATGATGACATGCTTGGTGCGAGTCGTCGGCAAGCACAGGGCGTGCGATGCGCTCCGACCCACTGCGCGCCTGCTCCCAGCTGCCGTTGCGGCTCGTGCGGGGGAGCCTCGTGAAGCGTCCCGTCGATGGCGAAGGCGCAGAGGCACCCGCTGAGCAGTAGTCACTGAGCTAGGGGAATCGAGCAGGATGCGCTGCCGACGACCCCTGTGGCGCGCCATGCACGCGCCGACTGGCCGCGCCCTCCCAGCCGCGGGCGCCCTCCTTTGCGGCGGTCGAAGGCCATCACGTGGTTTTGCCCAGGATCTTGGCGAGGAGGCCGCCGCCTGCGGGGCCGCCGCCGCGCGCGCTCCTGGCTACTTGCAGCGAGGGTCTCGCTCCACCTGTAGCCTTCGATGCGCCGACCGAGCGCCCCTTCAACAGCCGATCACCCTCATCGGCATTGTTTGCTGTATGGCTGGACTTGTCGTCTCGGAACACGAATCCCTTGGAGAACGTGCCACCTCCAGACGTGGTGGACCCGAGGTCACGCAGTAATGCCGCGCGGCCCGGGCCAGCTTTGCCGCTGTTTGCAAAGGAGTTTGCGCGACGCGGGCCTAGTGGTAGCGAGGCGGCTGCAGCTCCGCCGCTGCTGAGCGAATCCGAGCCTACACCTGCCCAGCCGGAAAAGCCAGACATGGAGCGAGAATCGAGCCGGACGATGCCTGGGACCGCCGGCCTGACAGCCGCGGCGGCGGTGGCGGTGGTGCTCGTTGGGGCACCAGCTGAGCTAGTATACTTGGTCGAGCTGATGCTCGAGGTCGATACCGCGGCGGCGACACGGCTCCACAAGCGCGTGGGTCCGCCCTGGCTCCCTGTCGTCGCGTCCGCGACGCCGCTAGTTGATGGCTCGCCGATGCCGGGCAGCGAGGAAGAGTCGGAGCGGAAGACGGCACGGATAGCGTGGGCGCCCCGCTCGCGCTTGCGCTTCAGCTCGCGGCGCAACTCATCCTTATCCACGTTCTTGATGGGCGAAAGATCGAGGCTTGGTGCCGAACGATCACCAACGACCCATGCTGCGCCGAGCTTCTGGCGGATGCGCTCCTTGATGCGCAGAGATCTGCAAAAGTGGGCGGGGAGTGAGCTGAGTGCGAGCAGAGCAGCCCGCAAGGCTCTGCAAGCCAGCCCATGCGGCCATGCGAGGAGCGAGCTAGCATACGCGAGCGCGCGAGCATATGCGCGCTGCCACCACGGCTGGGATACCCTCCGCTGAGCAACCGTCCATTCCCATGCCCCGAGGGATCACTCACTCGTCGTCAAACACATCCTCTTCACCCAGGGCGCCAGCACCCTCGACCTCCGCCACAGCGTTTGCGATGATGTCTTCCTCCTCCTCATCATCCTCTGCAATGAATGAGTCGATCGAGTCGCCGCCTTCAGAATGGACATCATCCTCTTCTTTCTCCTCTTCCATCTCCTCCTCAGCCTCCTCCTCGGCCGCATCCTCTTGGTAATCGCTTCCGACCTCATCTTCATCGGCTTCCGCTGCCTCCTCGTCCACAAGCGCCGCTACACGTGGCTGCTCCGCCGCGTCGCCGACCTTGCGCTCCATGCGGCGCTTGACTGCCCGTAGCAGCAGCTCATCTTCATCGTCATTGTCAGCCGAGGCCTCATCCGTGTGCTTCACCATCGATGCCTCGTCCGAATTGCACGAGCTGTGCTGCGCCCTCTTGGACCCTCCACAACATTCGGCGTCGGTGGCCTCGGTACGCCCGGTGTCGTCGGCCTCGGCACGCCGCTTGACGCCGAGCAATGCTCCGTCGACCGACGCTGTGGCCAGGGTATCATCTCGATCTGCCGGCGCCCCTGCCACAGCGGCCGTTTGACCCAGCGCCGATGCGGCACGTGCGGCCTTGGCGTCCACCTCCGCATCTGCTGCGGCGAGGGCCTCGTCCACGCTCATCGGCATGGATTGCGCAGCGTCGCTCGAAGCTGACGTCAAACGTATGAAGCCCAGCTTGCTTTGCTGCGGCTTTCGGCTGAAGATCTTGCCAAAGATGCGCGTGGTCCCAGCGTCCGTTATGGCGGCGGCTTCGCTCGACGAGGAGTTGGCGGTCGCCTTGCTGCCCTCCTTGGATGACGCGCTGTCGGCCGCTGGCGTCTTGGCCGCATCTGAGGGAGCCGTATCGTCCGATTGGCCCGGTGGCATCGGACTGCGAGTTGCCTGCTCGCTCACCATAGCTTCATCAGCGCCGTCCTCGCCCGTGGCGGCGGCCTCGCGCGAGGCTGCACCCTTGGCTTGTAGAAAGACCAATTCCGCCTCGTCCCTCTCGTCGGCCTCATCTTGTGTGCTAAAGGCAGGCTTTGAAGCCGTGACGTTGCCGCCGACGCTACCACCCATAGCGGGAGCACAAGACGCAACGACGTCCTCTTCGCTCACTGCCTCCGCCTCCGCCTCCGCCTCTTCGTCCTCGCTCGGCAACTCATCCTCCTCCAGCTCCTGCGTGTCAAAGCCGCCGCCGGACCCTAGCCACTCCGCCTCAACGCTCATCTCGCTGACCTGCATAAAGCGTCCCGAGGCGAAGGCATCCGCACGCCGGACGGTGGCTGCCGATCCCCTCAGCTTCTTGAGCAATGATCCCCGTGCGCCACGGGGTGCGGCGGACGCTTCGTCGCCTCCGCCCATCATCTTGTGCAGCGCAATCTTGGAGCGCTCAGCCTTGGGCGTCGCACCCGAAGGCAGCACCATCAGGTCGTCATCATCGTCGCTGTTACCGTCGCCGCCGGAACCTGCGCCCGCTTGCGCCTGGCCTGGTCCTCTTTGCGGGTTCGCCAGGTCGTCAGCAGCCAGACCGGCGGCGGCTGCGCCCGCGCTGTTTGCGGCCGTCCCAGTGGAGGCGGCCTTCGCCGCTTTGCCGGCGCTCGCCATGTCAGAGCGCATCCGGAAGCACAGGATCGAGCAGAAGACCAAGGTCCGCGCGGAGGGGTCACGCACGGGCGTGTCCTTGGCCGTGAGGCACTTGCGGCAGTGCGTGCAGCTGAAGCGCTCCACCGTCGAGCCCTTCTGCGCGGGTGCCGCGTCCTCTGCGTCCACTGCATCCTCTGCGTCATACGCCTCCTGCTCTTCCACCGCCGTTGTGCCGAGACCCGCTGCTCCCACGGTAGCGGCGGCGGCGCGCTCCACGGACAGCTCCACCGCGCGATTCTGAATGCTTTTCAGCACAGACTGCAAGCAAAGCGCCTTCTCGCGGTGCCCCTTAAGCTTCGATCGGTCCTCCCTCAGCAGCCGCTGCGTCTCCGACTCGAGACGCGCCAGCTCGCTCTCATTCATCTCTCCGACGTGCAAGAACGACGACGCGCCGCTAGGCGCGCGCTGCCCAGCCTCGAGACACTCCTCGCCGAAGCCGTACACCGACTCGGCGTCAGAGTTGCCCCGGTCGCCCTCCTCGCCGCTCTCCTCGTCATCGTTGATGAAGTCGGCATCGCGCCGCCAAAAGCGATCCTTGGCCTTCTCCTTCTCGCGGTGCGCCTCGTACAGCTCGAGATACTCCTCCTCTTCGTCGGCCCACCCTGCAGCCGTGCCACCGCGCGCCTTGGCCGACTGGCTGTCCTCCCTCTCGCTCAAGCTGGAGTTGGTTCTCGGGAACTTGGACGCTTTGTGCTGCCGCCTCGACTCGGCCGCCGCCGCCGCATCTAGCAAGTCCTCCGATTCGCTGCCTGCCCCTTTTTGCTTCTCGACGCCCTCGAGCCAATCGGCGTCGTCCGACTCGGAATCGTCCGCCATGGCACCGAACACCACCGTTCCCGCCGACTTGGCGCGTTTGCGAAACGACTTGCTCGCAGTAGCGCCAACGGGGGCATTGGAGTCGCTATCGCTGCTTCCGTCGGACGCCACGCCCTTTCCGGAAGACGGAGCCGACTTGGCAACGGCGAGGCCAATAGGTGCGTCGCTGCTCTCCGAGTCGCTGCCAGCATTGCGAACGCTGGAGCCCACGGGAGCGGTAGTCTTGGCGACGGCCGATGGTGGCTTGTGGCTGGGCGTCGACTTGCGCGTGGCGATAGGTCTTTGAGTGGCGGCCGGCAGGCCCGCGTCTGGACAAGGCCACAGTGACGGAAGCGCCCCTTAGCATGTGGTTGGTTGGCGAGTCGTGGAACAGGGCAAGGGAGTCGCGGAGCTGGGCCGGCGAGTCATGGAGCCTGGCATGGGCGGACGACGCAGGGCGTGCATGCGGAGCGCAGAGCACGGTACTCGGGCGCAGGGTTGCGGGTCGCTCACCGCTGCGGCACCATCGATGCCATTGCTTAGCCTCGCGCCAGTGCTGCTCGACGCGCGCGTTCAACTCCTTGTCCACATGAAAGGCAAGGCACTTCACACCCTCGGCATGCGCATGGAGGGCCTTGCGCGCGCGCGCCTACACGGGTAGGGACCGGCGCATCGGTCACCTCGATCGGCCGGAAGCTCGGTGCCCAAGGTGCAGGCGCGTAGAGGGCAAAGTGCGGGGCATGATCGGGGCGCGTCGGCAGCTCTGCTCGCAAGCGGCTCTGCAGGGCGCATCGCCACCGTCTAGAGCGACGGTTGCAGGTGTTCGGGGTATGGGTTCACCAGCAGATGAACATTGATCTTGCCCGATAGCTCGCGATACGGGAGCTTCCAGGAGCTACGCTTGCCCATCGAGCCGACCACCAAGAAGTCCTTGGCGCGGAGCACCTGAGGACAGTGCCGGCCGAGGCACGTCATCACGGACGTGGCGCACACCGGTGTGTGGAAGTGCCTGTAGCCTCCGGCAGGGGAGCGCCGCGCGGCCAGCTCAGCCATGCACCGCGTTGCAGTGGCTGCGCTCACCTTGGTGTCTACACCTTTTGTGTCGGAGAAGCGCGAGGAGAGCGATGCCAACACGGCTGGTCTTGGCTTTGCATGATCAGCGCCTGTCCATGCAAGGAACGGGTGCTGTCTGCGTGGGCCTACGTGGCCAATGGACAGCTGTGCACAGGGCTCATTTTGACGTATGTCTGAGCTCGTGAAGGGCCAGCGCGCGCACCGCCGTGCTCCTCATCGGATTCAGACAGGATCGAATGCTTTGCCACCTTGGGCGTGCGCTGCTTGCGGTCGCCACCAACCTTGTCGCCGCCGGCGCGCTTCCCACCGCGCTTCTTCTTGCCGAGCGAGATGTCGGAGCCGGAGTCGTCCGATGACAAGGCGCTCTGACTGCTCTCGGCCGCGCCGTCGCTCTCGCTGTCCGACTCGCCACTGCTCGCGCGCGAGAGAGAGGCGGCGGGGCGTGAGGAAGCTCGCCGCGCGCCACGCTCCGCGCGGCTCTCCTTCGGAGCGACGTCCACCATCTCCTCATCGGAGCTGGCGCGATCCTTCTCCTCCCTCTGTGTGCTTCTCTTCCTCGAGCCTGGCGCCAGCTTGCGGCCCTTTGATGGTAGATGAACCGGGAGGATGGGCTCGTCTGAGTCCGAGTCGTTTCTCAGCTCTGAGAGAATGCGGGGCTTGTTGCCTGCGTTGAGGGAAGAGGCTCTCGTGGAGGAGGAGGCCGAGCTCTTCCCCAGCCGGCTCAGCCTCGAGCGCGGGGCTGGCGCGTCGACGGGCGTGGAGAGGAAGAGCTCTTCTTCATCGCTCATGGGCGGAGCGCAGAGAGGGGAAGGGAAGGGCGGTGGGGGGGGGGGAGGGGGGGGCCGCAGTGTGAGAAGAAAGGAGAGAGAAGAGAGAAAGAAAGAGAGGTTGAGAAGAGGAGAGAGAGGGAGGCACTGCGGTGGCGCCCCCTCTTTCTATACCCGCCTACTGCTCTCTATTCTCTCTCCTCTCCCCCCCCCCCGCGTACCCAGACCCCACCCAGTTGGGCAGAGAGAGAGTGGAAGAGAGAGAGAGAGTAGAGAGAGAGGGGGGGGAGGGGGAGGAGGGGGGGGGGCGAGGCGGCCAGCGGGCGGACCGAGAGGAGGAAAAGGGCGGGAAAAGCGAAGGGGGGGGGGGGGGGGGGGGGGGGGGGAGCTCGTCTCCAGCCGAGAGAGAGGACGGTCTATTCTTGTCTCTTGTATTCAGTCGTCAAAGATGTCTCATCAGTACTGTTATAAGCTTATAGTGTCAGTAACAGCTCTGTTTTGCCAAATCACTGATATCAGTTATCAGCTCTGAGGTGGGAAAACAAAACTCACTCTAGAGGCTCTTTACTTTCTATTTTTTATACTTTTTATGAAGTCTGTATATGTGCCGTCGCGACGCGGGGTGCGTCGCCGCTGCCAGGGGGGTGCCGCTCGCTCGCTCTCGCTGGCAGTCTAGGCAGTGGTAGCATCATGGATGGAGGCAGTGGCAGCACTGGCGATGGCGCGCTGGGAGAGGGAGAGGCGAGAGGCAGGAAGGAGCGCCCATCGCATGGGGCCGCGCGCGCATCGCGAGCCTTGAGGCTTGAGGGCACGCAGCTGGAATGGTCGACGGTCGATGTGGTAGCCGGTCGCTCGCATTGCCCGTGAAGAAGAAGTAGTGCCTCTTCTGTGGCCTGCACTTCACTGGAGGGCCGAGCCAAATCAGGTGCCACCTCGATGGCTCGCTCAAGCCGCGACGCATTCGGCTGTGCACTGTGCACGCCAGCAGCGGCTTGGAAAGAGCGGCACGCGCAGGTGGTCGCGGAGCTGCGCAAGCGGCGCTCGATGCAAAAAGTTACGATGGAGTTGGAGGCAAGCAGGCAGAGAAGGAGGCAGCCAGGCAGGAGCGGCGCGTGGCGGCAGCCTCGACACACTTTATTGGAGCGGTTGCCCCATCGCAGGTCGCAGAGGCATGGCTGAAGGTTGTGATCAAGAAGGCCTTGCCGCTCAACATTTTCGACGATCTGGATTTTCGAGAAGGGGTGTGCGTCACGGCGAAAAGTGAAAAGTGGTGTGAGTGTGGAGTGTGGAGGCGAGGAGGACGGAAACGAAAACACTGAGAGCGAACGGAAGAGCGGCGCGCGGCGCCAATCGAGGAAAGGCGGGGGGGAAGAGAGATTTACCGGCATCCATTTTCTCATGGTTAACTTTCTCATGGTAACCATCAACTCGCAAGACAGCCGTCGACGACTGCGTGCCCCCCTCGGCTCTCCGCTCACTCCCTTGTGATTACATGAATAAGTATGATGTTTTATGAAATTACATGATGTGTCAGTAGCTACTCGCCCTCTCCCTCTCGATCCATAATACAAGCAAACACTTCAGCGCGCGGAGACAGATGTCCGTTGTCATACGAAAACAGGAGTTTCATTGAAGAATACCAAATGAAGGGGAACGGAGCGAGAGAGATCGAATAATTGAGGCGATTCTTAACAACGGTATCTAGATATATGACGGATAACCGGGTACCTGGAAGTATCTGGTATGCCAGTATTTACTATCTGGATATCCGGCTGCCTGGTAGCGCGGCGCACGATCCCTATCTGGATACCTGGATCCGTCTACTTAATAGGCAAAGATACCTATTATCTGGATATCTGGTAAACCGGTTACGGGTCTTACTAGCCCCACCTCAACCCACCCAACAACCCACGCTACCCTCGCGCAAGCGAGCGGACCCGCAGTCGGACCCAAAACCGAATCCACCCATAGGAACGCAATTTGCCTCTCCCCCCCATGACCAAGATGAGGAGGAAGAACCGGAGGACACTCCTTTCTACATTCAGCTAGCGCACCTAGATGGGAAATACGGTGCAGGGGCCTGCAAATACAGCCAAATACATATGTATTTGGCCTCCGGCCAAATACATTTCAAATACATTCGAGGCCTACAACCCAGGACACGCTTCAAATACAGCCAAATACAACTGTATTTGGTCTCTGGCCAAATACGGTAAATACGTATTTCCCATCTAGGCTAGCGCAGCTAGCAGCTAGCAGACGACAAGAAGGACATCAAGAGCGAGGGTGTAGTGGCCCCTCGGCGGCTTGGGCTTGCTGGCGGGCTTCCTGGGGGCCATGATTGCCTGGGGGGGAACAGGGGCACGCCCACGAAGCGCGCACGCGCACGAAGCGGCAGCCTCTACCGTATTTCGTATTTCCCATCCAGGGTCGGAAAATCAAAATCCAAAACTGTTTTGACTAAAGTTAAAGTATGGACGCCTCATCGCGCTTCCTCCCCCCCCCCACCGGTATCTCTCCCTCTCCTCTCTCCTGTTTACGGCGGTTGAGTTCTCTCTCTCTCTCTCTCTCTCTCTCTCTCCTCCTCCTCCTCTCTCTGTCTCTCTCTCTCTCCCTCTCTTTGATCCCTTTCTTCTCTCTCCCTCTCTCTCTCTTCCTCTCTCCCCCCCCCCCCCGCCCTCTCTCTCTCTCTCTCAACCTCAGTCCGCTGTGCCCCGCCTCCCCTCCCCTCTCTCGGTCTCTGACTTCTCTTATCTCTCTCCCTTCTCCTCTCCATTTCTCTTTCTCCTTCCCAGCGGGTGGTCCCTCCTCCTCCATCATCGTCTTCTCGACTCTCTCTCTCAATCCGCCCCCCCCCCTCTCCCCCCCGTCTCTCTTTTCTCTTCACCCCTTCTTTTATATCTCCCTCGGCCCATCCCCTCCCCCTCCCCCGCCTCTCTCCCCTCTCTCTCTCTCCTCTCTCTCGTCGGAATGGGCGCCACCCCCAGCGCTCTCCCCTCCCCACCCACCACCTCCGCCTCAAGCTCTCTCCTTCCTTATGGCGTGGCAGAGTCGGACTCCGAGGTCGAGGACGCACTCACACCCCCACCCCCACCACACACGCTCGAGCTCAGCCCCGGGGCCCTCCTCCACCCCACCATCTCTGCTTCTCTCCCTCCCGAAGACTCTCTCTCTCTCTCTCTCTCTTCTCCGGGCTCTCTCTCTCTCTATGCAGCGTACGGCGCGGCAACCGCGGCAGGGCTGCACGCACTTGGGCAGGACACACTCCTCCTCGCGCTCGGAAGGCACCTCGTTCTCCACGAGGCCGGAGAGCAGAGGTTTCTCTCGGCACACGATGCAAAGGTTCAGTGCCTCGTTCTCCACCCGCACGGCGCCCTCGCGGCGTCAGGACAGCAGGCGGGTGGTGCGGCCGCTCCGATTGCAATCTGGCGCGTGGTACCATTCAGCCCCGAGCCGCTCCTCCTCCTCGGCGACTCCGAGGCCGCCGGTGCCGGCGTGCGTGCCCTCGCCTTCTCTGCCGACGGAAAGACGCTCGGTGCTCTCTTTGCCCACGCGGACCACACGCTCGTGCTGTACGACTGGCGCGGCGCGCGCGCGCTGGCGGCGGTCTCGCTGGGTCCTGGTGTCGCGCCGCTCGCACTCGCCTTCGCGCCCGCCGCCGACGGCACGCTCGCCGTCGGCGGGCCGCGCTACCTGCGTCTGTGGAGCGTGCGGCCGGCGGGCGGCACGATCGAGTCGGTCGGATGTGAGCTGCCCGATCAGCCGGTGGGCCAGCCGGCAGGACGCGCACGCAAAGCGACGGTGACAGCGCTCGCGTGGCACCCGCTTGGCACACTCCTCGCCGGCACGTCGCGCGGCGAGATCCTCGTGTACCGTGGCGCGGCGCTGCTGCGTGCATACCACGCGCACGCGGGCCCCGTCTTTGCGCTTGCGCTGCCGCACGGCGCGCCCGCCGAGCGCGCCTACCTGCTCTCGGGCGGCAAAGACGGCCGGCTCAGGCTCTGGGGCGCCGACGCCTTCGGCCTTTCTGAGCCTGCGAGTGCCGCGCGGCAGGAGCTGCGCACCGTCGACCTGCGTGCGCTCGTCGCGCGGCTGACCGACGGCGCGGGCCGGCCGCAGCTGCTCGGACCGCCCAGCATCCGCTCCGTCTCGTGGATGGGCACGCTCGTCTACGTGGGAACGCGCGCGGGCGAGGTGCTGCGGCTCGACTACTCGGCGTCGGAGGAGTCCCCCGAGGCGACGCTGCTGCTGCAGGGCCACGCGCCGCGGCGCGGATCGCCTGCCGAGCCGCCGGGTGGCTGGGCGGGCAGCGCGCCGCCACCGGCGGCGCTCGCCGCCCACCCGTCCGAGCCTGTCTTCGCGTCGGCGGCGGCCGACGCCTCGATCCGTCTCTGGTCGGCGCGCGAGCGCGCGATGCTCGCGATGCGCGCGCTGCCCGCGCCGCCCACCGCGCTCGCTTACTCGCCCCTCGCTGACTTGCTTATCGCGGGCACGGTCGCCGGTGCCGTCATGGCGCTGCAGGCCGACTCGCTCGCCGAGCTCTTCGTCGTTGGCCTCGATCCGGCGGCCGAGGGCGCGCCGCGCTGTCTCGCTTTCTCGCCCGACGGGGCGACACTCGCCGTGGGCACCGAGGGCGGGCCGATTGCCCTCTTTCACGTAGGCCGCAGCGGCGCGGCCGTGACGCTCGATCGCGTCGGTGTGCTGCGCGGGCACACAGCGCCCGTCGTGGCGGTCGACTGGTCGGAGGGAGGCGGTGAGCTGCAGTCCAACTCGGCGACGCACGAGCTCCTGTTCTGGGAGGCGCGCACGTGCTCGCAGCTCGCCGCCGCCTCGACGCGCCCGCTGCGCTGGGCGAGCGCTTCGTGCCGCGCCTCTTGGCCGCTCCTCGGCGCTGTCGCGCGCGCCGCCCACCCCGACTGCCTCGTCGCCTCGTGTCGCACGCGTGCGGGCGACGCGGTCGCCGTAGGCCACTTGTCCGGCGGGCTCTCCCTGCACCCGTACCCCTGCGCCTCGCATCTCGCGCCCGCGCGACTCGTCGACAACGCGCACAGCGACGGCGTGGTTGGCCTCGCCTGGTGTGCTGATGACGGCTACTTGCTCTCCATCGGCGAGGACGGTGCGCTGCTCCAGTGGGCGTACACGGGCGGCGGCGGCGGCGGCGAGCTCGACGGCGTGGGCGCGGTCGCGGCCGCGCTTGAGGAAGCGGAGCTCGACTCGGACGTCGAGGCCGAGCTTGCGCGCGAGATCCATCCCGCCCTCCTGCCGCCTGGCTCCAGGGCAGCGGCTGCCGCCGCGCGCACCGCCTCGCCGCCAGCGGCCACCGCCAACAGCGCGTGGCCGGGCGGCGGCAATGCGCTTGTCGGCGGCGTCGCCCCCTTCTGGGGTGAAATCCACGCGCCTTCCGGCTGGTCTGAGCCGCTCGATGCGCTCGCGCCACCAGCCGATAGCCTCGCGATCGACTGGGTCTACGGCGTCCGCTGTCACGATGCGCGCGGCCACGCATGGTGGACTGCCGGCGGCGAGGTGATCTTCCCGGCCGCGTCGGTGGGTGTCGTTCTCGACCCACACGCGCGCACACAACGCTTCTGCTCATCCCACTCGGCCGACGTGCTCTGCGCGGCGGTCCACCCCAACAGGCTGCTGGCGGCGACCGGCCAGGCGGTCTCCCGCGGCGCCACCACTGGCACTGGTGTGGGCGTGGCCGCTGCGCTCGTTTGGGACACGCGCACTGGCGACACGCTCGCTGTGCTGCGCGGCGTGCACCTCGAGGGTGTCGGCGCTCTCGCCTTCGACGGCTCGGGCGCGCTGCTTGCCACGTGTGGCCTCGAGCCCTCGCATGTTGTAGCGCTGTGGGATTGGCAGTCGGAGGCGTCCCTCCTGGCTCGCGTCGCCACCGGTGCGCCGCGCGTGTTCGGTCTCGCGTTTCGCCCTTACGCCGCCGCCGACGCGCGGCTAGAGCTGGCGGCGGCGGGCGTGCGCTCGCTCACCTTCGTTTGCGAGGCGACACCCGCGGCGCCGTCCGCCGAGTCCCCGCTGGTGCTCCGTTGCCGCCGCGGCACGTGGGGGCGCGTGGCGTCGCCCTCGACGCTGCTGTGCGTCGCATGGTCGCGCGATGGGCGCGAGTGCTACACGGGCTCCGTCCGCGGCGACGTGCTGCTCTGGTGCGAGCGCACGCTCCTCCGCTGCGTGCGAGCGCACGCCGGGCCGGTCCACGCGCTCAGCCGCTCATTTGTGCCCGGCGACCCGACGCTCATCTCGGCGGGGCGCGGCGGCAAGCTGCGCCGGTGGGGCATGGGCCTCCAGCCCGCGGGCGCACCCATTGACTTGCGGCCTCACTTGAGCGCGCTCACCGATGGCGCGGGGCGGCCGCTCGCGCCGACCACCCCCACCGTCCGCTCCGTCGACTGCGACCCGCGCGGCCGCTTGCTCCTGGCGACGGGCGGCGGGGAGCTGCTCTGCCTCGACCCCAATGCTGGCGAGCTGGCATTGCTGCTGCAAGGGCATGGTCCCGCCAAAGCGGCCGTGGCGGGAGGTGCCGTGGCCTGGCCTGGCGAGTTGGCCGGCCTCGCGTGCCACCCATCACGCGACCTCGCGGCCACCGCCGGCGACGACGCGACGGTCCGCCTGTGGGCGCTCCGCTCGCATTCGATGGTCGCGCTGCGCCCGCTGCCGGCGCCCGCGCGCGCCCTCGCCTTTTCCCCTGATGGGAGCATGCTTGCCGTCGGACTGGCGACAGGGGGCCTGCTACTCTTCGACGCGGCAACACTCGGAGCCGCCGACGAGATGGCGCTCGCGCGCCTCGGGGCGATGGGGGCACCGCCTCCGCCGCTGTCCGCGTCGGCCGCCCCCGAGACGGACTTGCCCCGAGGCGCCGTCGCCGAGCTCGGCTGGTCGCCCGACGGCGCGCTCCTTGCCGCCGCGGCCACTGACACGCGCATCCACCTCTACGCGCCGGCCTCCCCCACCCTTGGCTGGGCTGGCGGCGCCATCCGCGTCGGCGTGTGCTCCGGCCACGCAGCGGCCGTGCTGCAGCTCGATTGGTCCGCGGAGCCGGTGCTTCTTGCGCCCACGGCCAGCACGGCGGGCGCGGCCATAGCCGGCCACACCGATGTCGGTGAGATCTGGCTCTTGCGCTCATGCTGTGCCGCCGGCGACCTTGTGCATTGGGAACTGCAGCCGGTGCGCTCGCTTGCCGCCGGTGAGGGCGAGTCCTACGTCAGTAGCGTGTTGACGCGGCGCGTTGAGCGCGCCGAAGCGTGCCGCGATGTGGCGTGGGCCACAGAAACATGCGGCCGCGCTTGGGGCTGCTCCGCCATCTCGGCGCTCGAGGGGCCGGCCGCAGCTGGCGCACCGCCAGCCGTCGAGCGCTCGCACGAGGGCGAGATCGTCGCGGCAGCCCATCCACGGGGTGGCGTCGCGCTATGGCGCTGGCCGGCCGCCTTGGCTTCGGCGCCAGCCAAGAGCTATCGCGGTCACGCGGCGCCGCCCGAGCGCGTCCGCTTCTCGCACGACGACGCGCTGCTTCTCAGCGTTGGCGGCGAAGACCTCACGCTCGTGCAGTGGCGCCACGCCTTTGGCGACGACGCCGGGGGCGCTGACGACACCGACTGGGTCGCCGGTGCCGCGGACGATGGGTACGACTCGGACGTGGCGCGCGACCTGCAGCCCGCCTCCGCCTGGCGGCCAACCTCGCGCCGGCGCGGGGGTGCCCTTCCCCCGGCCGCGCGCCGTGCACTCGTCGAAGCTTCGTCTTGGGCGCAAGCCTCGCGCGCAGGAGGGATGCTGCTGCCGCCCCCAATAATAGCTGAAACCGGCTTGGGCTTGCCGTCGGCTGCTGCGCTGATGGCCGTTGACGAGATGGCGCAGCAAGCCTCTCTTCACGCGCTACGCCCATGGCGTCTTGCGCTCGTCACACCGCGAGGTGCGCTGGGCACGCCCTCCATGTCGAGCGAGCCGCCGTTACCACGGCCGACATTGGCATGGCTCCACGGCGTGCGCGCTCACGACACGCGCGCCGCACTGCACTACACCGCGCGCGGCGAGCTCCTCTATCCTGCAGCCGCAACCGTCGTCATCTTGGAGCTGCATAGTAATCCGGCCGCCGTGAGCGAGGCAGCGCCCGCTCGGCGCATGCGCTTCTACACGCAGCACGACGCGGCCGTAAGCGCGCTTGCGATGCACCCCGACAGGACGACGGTCGCGTCAGCGAGCATCGGCAACGAGCCGTCGGTGCGCCTATGGGATTCGGGTTCGCTGCGCGACCTAGCCCTGCTCAGTGGGGCACACGCCGCTGGGATCGCCGCTCTCGCCTTCTCTGGCGGCGAGGGCGAGCTCCTCGCATCAGTCGACCTTGCGCAGGCACCACTCCTCGCATTGTGGGATTGGCGGCGAGGTACCCTCGTCGCCTCAGCGCGCGTCGGTCGGCAGCGGGTGCTCGGCGTCGCGTTCGCTCCCAACGGCGGCGCGCTGATTACATTCGCGCGGAAGCAGGTGCGCTTTTGGTCGCTCGAGGGTGGCCGCCTCACTTCACGGCGCGCGCTGCATGGCGAGGGCGCGGCCCACACCGTGCTCTGTTGTGCATTTCTGCCAGACGGCAAGACGATGGTTACGGGGACCGCCGCCGGAGACCTGTTGTTGTGGCAGCACGGGCGATGCGAGCTTGCGCTCCGCGCGAATCGTCAACAGCCGATCTTCGCGGTGTATGCTTCCGAGGCCGGCATCTTCGCCGCCGGGCGCGGCGGGCGTCTCTTTTGCTGGCTGGGCGTCAGGGCGCCGCCATTGCGTCTTGCGGATGCCATGGTCATCCCCTTGGCCTCCCACCTGAGCGGTGCCACTGACGGGGCGGGCAGGCCGCTTACCTTGCTACGAGGGGAGCCGCCGTGCGTGCGCTCGCTCTCGTTGCACGCCGGCGGTGGCGCGCAGCAGCTGCGGCTCTCCCTGGCCACTCGCGGTGGTGAGCTTTGGGAGCTATCCATCCCTGGCACTGTCGCCGAGGCCATTGGTCGGCTGATGCCGCCGGCGCTCCTCGTGCAGGGTCACTCCCCTGCCATCGTGCCGGGTGGCGCCTCGTTCTCGGGCGCGATGGATGAAGCGTCAGCGCTCGCCACCCACCCGCAGGACGCCGACGCATTTGTTACGGGTGGCGACGACGGCACGGTTCGCCTCTGGTCAATTGGCGCAAAGCGCATGATTGCGATGCGCACGCTTGACGGCCGTGTCACTGCCCTTGCCTTCTCGAGCGACGGCGCCCATCTTGCTGCCGCCACGTCTATCGGCAGTATCTCGGTCTATTTCGCCGACTCCCTAGCTGACGCCGCCGTTGCAGTTCTCGACTTCGAAGGAGAGATCACCTGCTTAGCCTACTCACCCGACGATGGGCTGCTTGCAACAGGCACAGCACGCGGCGATGTCCAACTCCTGCGGCCGAACGACGCGTAAGCGCTTCGTCCCAGCCGTACCTCCTCACTCGCCCGTGCATGAACCTTGCCGTCGCCACCACCACCACACAAACACACACCCGTGGGTGTAGCGCTCACGCGTTTTGAATCGGATAGTTCCATTCATCCTTACTCTCCTATCCCTGCAGGTATGCCACACTTCGGACCCTCCGCGCGACTGCCTCACCCATCAACAGCCTCGACTGGTCCTCCGACGGGATCCTGCTTAACGTCACCTCCGCACGGTGTGAACTCTCACAGTGGGAGGCGCGCGCTGGCCGACGGCTGCTGCCCAACGACCGCACAGATGCGGAGGCGATTGCTGCTACCACATGGGCAACTCTCACGTCGACGCTCTCTTGGGAGGCACAGGTAAGAGGCACTTCAACACGTATAGCGCGCCGAGTGATCTTCGCCTCGGCCTGACGACTCGTTTGTTCATTTTCAGCGGCCGCCTCGCCATCAATTCTCAGGGTGTGCTGCCCAAGCTCTCCGATGGAACGGATGTTTCCTCTGCCCATCGGTCTCCCGATAGGACGCTTCTCGCAACATCGGACGACTTTAGAAAGGCGAGACGGCGTCCCAAGCATTGCACACTATGCCCATGGAGCAACAGTGCATCGGCTGCGCACTGCGGACAAATAGGGACTAGCCCGATGGTGTGCGTTTGATTCCGTCATCATCTAAGCTGCTTTCCGAGTACCACGTGCCCCCACCGTCCCCTTTGTAGATCAACTTATTCCGTTGCCCTTGTGGTCCGGACACCGCGACGCCTCGTGCTGCGGCCATCCACGCAGCTCATGTGCCCCTCGTTCGTTTCACTGCGGACGGGAAACACCTGGTGTCTGTTGGTGGTCCGGATCTGACGGCTGCCGTTTGGAGGGTGGCTTAACGAGTGAGTCTCTTCGAGGACGGTAAAAGCTAACGCATCGCACCACAAAGAAGCGTTATGCTAGTATGTTCGACCAGCTTTGTCCTCGTGACTGGTGCGTTCATCTGCAAAGGAGGGGAGAGGGGATTGTAGCAGCGCCGGTGGGTCTGAAGCCCTCTCTCCATCTTGGCTCAGGGCGCATCGAGCCACTCGCCAACTAGACAAAAGCAACGTTGAGGTCTCTCTCCTCCTCCTCTCTTCCCTCCCTCCCTCCTTCCTCTCCCTCCTTCCCTTTCTGCTAATACCTCCCTCGATACCTCCCTCTTTTTCACTTTCCCCCTCCGTCCCACTATAAGTCCCATTGGTGAGGCCGAGCAGATGTGGGAATAGAAAAGAAAGAAGAGCTTGACGGTCGTTGGTGTCGGGTGCCTACCCTCCTAGTGTGCAAATGTGATGACTGCAAATGTGAATGTGAACGACAAATTCTCAGTAATATATGAGTAGAACGTAGAACCGCTGTTGCGGGGCGGGGAGAGGGGGAAGGACGTTTTGGATGCACGCCATACTTAGCGTACACCATCCCTCATCCTCCTTGGTTGCTTACAACTCCAGATTGAGATTCCCCAAAAGGCCACTGTGTGCACTCCATGAGATGATTGGTTGAGCCTTTCCACAAAAGAGAACTGAGGGGAGTAGGCACTGTGGCAAAAATAGGGGGTCCGTCAGCCACCGCCCCTCCCAACCCCCCCTCCGATCGGACCTTCCGTTTCCGACGAGCTCTCCTCCGCTCTCCTCCGCTCTCCTCCGCTGAAGTTTCCACCTTCTGCAAAGGGCGTCGTGACCCTGATATTAGATAACTGAAGTACGGGCGCCCGACATTCACGTCTTTCCTCTACACCCAATTGATAATTGTCTGAGAGCTCTCCCTTGTGTTTTTTCAAGGGAAGCCTCCATTTATTCTGTATTTTATAGGTCGGCAGGTAGCAAGTATGATGAAGGTAGACATTCTCACCCGTTCGAGAATTGCCGTACACCGCCCGAAAATTCACGTTATTTCCCTTTTACCCAACTGAGGATTACCTTTTCACACTTCCTCCTTTCTTTTACGAAGAATGACTCGGTTTCTGCAAGTTTTAGGGTGCGGCGGGTAGAGAAGTTGCTTACCTGCCCCCTGCACGAGGCTCCCCCTTCCCCCTCCCCTCCCTCGGAGTACCGGTCAGGAGATGAGGGACGATGCCCAGAGCGAGGCTTGGGCCGAGGTTGCGCGGCTGAAAGGCCGGCTTGAGGAAGCTGAAGGCCGGGTGCGGCGCCTCGAGAATGACCGCAAGTATGTGCGCTCCCAGTTTGAGTCGCAGCGCCGCCGCTGCGCAATTCTCGCAGCAGGGGCCGAGATGCGGGCTGGCAGGGTGTCCGCGCTCGCGTCATCATCGATGTGGGACAAGGAGGCGACCGTCTTGGCAACAATGATGTCTCGATGGACGCACACGGACGACCTGCCACTCTACGTGAGAGTAGCCACAGCCAGAGCTGCAGTAGGGGTGGCTGGACAAACTGCTCTGTCACACCCGGGCAAATGGTTGGATGGGCAAGTGGTGTGGTGTTGACGCGGTGCAGTCATTGCCTGGGACCGAAATGTCCGTATAAACTAGGGATCGGGACGCTGGCACAGTGGGCTGCGCCATCGGAGGATTGGTCCTGGGGTAGCTTAATACACAGGAGAGGTGTTGCCTGAGGGATGTATGGCAATTGGTCTGCCACCTACGGGAGCCATGCTACATCCTGATGACGGCTCCCTCTCCGCGCGCTGTCTTCATTTAATCTCACTCTCACACACATCATGACTGTGCAGCAGCAAGTTAATACAAGCACTGCGCACTGCGCAGTGCTCGTAGCGGCACCGTTTGGGGTTCAGTGCCACTCTTTCGAGTGACGTCCCCCATGCTGCCAGTCATTGTGTGAGAGCATTGTCACCCCATTTGTTTTGCTGCCTCCTCTCCAACTCCTCCCTGGGGATGCACCTGCATGGTAGCCAGCGGGGTGGCGTGATCATCGACAGTGCGGAACACGCCGCGGTGCGGAAGGTGTCCGTGTTGTGGTGTGAACACCTGCGCTGGCATACCGCTGGGCACCCCTCCACCTATTTTTCTTGCTCCCTGTGTCGGGCAGGGGGCAAAGAAGACAATGAGCCTAATTTCCTTGCCCCCTGCCCGACACAGGGAGCCAGGTGGAATCATGGGCCAGTGGGGAGTTCCGGTTAGACCGTTGAATGTGCACGTGTTGATTGACACAACAGCCTTGCGCGTCTTGAAACTAGGCACGCCACAAACAGGCACATGGCACACATACTCGATATACGATCTTGGGAGGAGCTTGGTCATGCCAAGAAAGCAAGCTCGCCCGCCAGTGATTCGAAGAGAGCCAGTTGCCACGTCCGGACGGACGACATGGCCGAGGAGAAACGCTGCGGCGCCTTCGAGACCACGGGGGGGCTCGGCAAGCCACTGACCGCGACGGCCGCCACCGTGAATGTCGTTTCTCACGAAAACGAAAATAATAAAACTCCCGTGAGTAGCTGGCCCACCCCCTATTCTGCCACAGTGCGGCATTTGAGAGGGGTGAGGGGGGTTGAGGCCAAGTCGGCCAAGTGTGCACGCAAATAAATATTAAGATTAAGCAGCCCCGGTGCCCGGTGCTCTGTGCTCGCGCGCTAGCAGTGCTTTCGCTCTCTCACCGTGATGGCCAGCCGGACACCAGTGTCATCATCTATCATCTGTGAGATTAGCACCATCGAAAGTGAATGCAACTAGATGTGGGTCCCCCTAGGCCCAGGCAGAAATATCAACATATCGTAAAACATATTTAGGGGGCCCGCTCGCGAAAAACATATTTCGACATATCTGCCTTCCGAGATCTACATATTTGGCGGCATATTTAGGGGGTTGTGCAAGCGGCCACATGGAAAAATGAGAAATGAGAGTTCCACACACAGTTACTGTATTTGTGGGGCGGCCGCGTTCCCGCGCGCGCGAAACTATATGTTTGGCGGTTAATGCCGTTGTGCCCCATGCCCCAAGAGCGCCAAGTTCGTTTGCGTAAATGTAGGGATGGATTCCGTAATATTACCTCTCTTTCCCTTACAAGAGTCTACTCTAATGTCACACACGCACGAGGAGTGCGAGTGCGAGCGAGGAGAGAGAGAGGTCGCCGCCAGCTGCCAGCCGCGAGGAGTGTCATGCAAGTGGGCCAGCTGTTTGATCGCCCTGCCTTTCTTTCTCGTTGCCGTCTCTGTCTGTGCGGTTTGGGGGGGGGGGGGAGGGAGGTTCCTGTGAGAGATGGGGAGCGCCGTCGGCTGTGTTGGGCAGAGGGGGGGAAGGGGAGGGGAGCGATCTGGGTTGGCCGAGGGGAGTCCGAGGGGTGCGGGTGTGCGGGTGGGCTCTCTGCGGTGGGGGAGAGAGAAGAGGGGGGAGAGGGGGAAGAGGGGGGAGAGGGGGAAGGGGAGAGAGGCGAGAAAGGGGGAGAGGGGAGAAGGGGGGAGCGGGGGGGGGGGCAAGAGGGAGGGGGGGGGGGGGGGGGGAAGAGGGAGGGGGGCGAGTCTAGGCGGGAGGGGAGAGAGGGGAGAGAGGGGCGGGAGAAGAAGGGGGAGAGGGAGAGGGGGGAGGGGGAGGGGAAGAGGGGAGGGAAGAAGGGGAGTATGAGGGAAGAAGGGGAGAGAGAGAGGGAGAAGGGGGGAAGAGGGGAGGGAAGAAAGGGGAGAGAGAAGAGAGGAGGGAAGAAGGGGAGAGAGAGAGGGAGAAGGGGGGAAGAGGGGAGGGAAGAAAGGGGAGAGAGAAGAGAGGAGGGAAGAAGGGGAGAGAGAGAGGGAGAAGGGGGGAAGAGGGGAGGGAAGAAAGGGAATAGAGAAGAGAGGAGGGAAGAAGGGGAGAGAGAGAGGGAGAAGGGGGAAGAGGGGAGGGAAGAAAGGGGAGAGAGAAGAGAGGAGGGAAGAAGGGGAGAGAGAGAGGGAGAAGGGGGGAAGAGGGGAGGGAAGAAAGGGAATAGAGAAGAGAGGAGGGAAGAAGGGGAGAGAGAGAGGGAGAAGGGGGGAAGAGGGGAGGGAAGAAAGGGGAGAGAGAAGAGAGGAGGGAAGAAGGGGAGAGAGAGAGGGAGAAGGGGGGAAGAGGGGAGGGAAGAAAGGGGAGAGAGAAGAGAGGAGGGAAGAAGGGGAGAGAGAGAGGGAGAAGGGGAAGAGGGGAGGGAAGAAAGGGAATAGAGAAGAGAGGAGGGAAGAAGGGGAGAGAGAGAGGGAGAAGGGGGAAGAGGGGAGGGAAGAAAGGGGAGAGAGAAGAGAGGAGGGAAGAAGGGGAGAGAGAGAGGGAGAAGGGGGGAAGAGGGGAGGGAAGAAAGGGGAGAGAGAAGAGAGGAGGGAAGAAGGGGAGAGAGAGAGGGAGAAGGGGAAGAGGGGAGGGAAGAAAGGGAATAGAGAAGAGAGGAGGGAAGAAGGGGAGAGAGAGAGGGAGAAGGGGGAAGAGGGGAGGGAAGAAAGGGGAGAGAGAAGAGAGGAGGGAAGAAGGGGAGAGAGAGAGGGAGAAGGGGGGAAGAGGGGAGGGAAGAAAGGGGAGAGAGAAGAGAGGAGGGAAGAAGGGGAGAGAGAGAGGGAGAAGGGGGGAAGAGGGGAGGGAAGAAAGGGGAGAGAGAAGAGAGGAGGGAAGAAGGGGAGAGAGAGAGGGAGAAGGGGGGAAGAGGGGAGGGAAGAAAGGGGAGAGAGAAGAGAGGAGGGAAGAAGGGGAGAGAGAGAGGGAGAAGGGGGGAAGAGGGGAGGGAAGAAAGGGGAGAGAGAAGAGAGGAGGGAAGAAGGGGAGAGAGAGAGGGAGAAGGGGGGAAGAGGGGAGGGAAGAAAGGGAATAGAGAAGAGAGGAGGGAAGAAGGGGAGAGAGAGAGGGAGAAGGGGGGAAGAGGGGAGGGAAGAAAGGGGAGAGAGAAGAGAGGAGGGAAGAAGGGGAGAGAGAGAGGGAGAAGGGGGAAGAGGGGAGGGAAGAAAGGGGAGAGAGAAGAGAGGAGGGAAGAAGGGGAGAGAGAGAGGGAGAAGGGGAAGAGGGGAGGGAAGAAAGGGAATAGAGAAGAGAGGAGGGAAGAAGGGGAGAGAGAGAGGGAGAAGGGGGGAAGAGGGGAGGGAAGAAAGGGAATAGAGAAGAGAGGAGGGAAGAAGGGGAGAGAGAGAGGGAGAAGGGGGGAAGAGGGGAGGGAAGAAAGGGGAGAGAGAAGAGAAGAGGGAAGAAGGGGAGAGAGAGAGGGAGAAGGGGGGAAGAGGGGAGGGAAGAAAGGGGAGAGAGAAGAGAGGAGGGAAGAAGGGGAGAGAGAGAGGGAGAAGGGGGGAAGAGGGGAGGGAAGAAAGGGGAGAGAGAAGAGAGGAGGGAAGAAGGGGAGAGAGAGAGGGAGAAGGGGGGAAGAGGGGAGGAAGAAAGGGGAGAGAGAAGAGAGGAGGGAAGAAGGGGAGAGAGAGAGGGAGAAGGGGGAAGAGGGGAGGGAAGAAAGGGAATAGAGAAGAGAGGAGGGAAGAAGGGGAGAGAGAGAGGGAGAAGGGGGGAAGAGGGGAGGGAAGAAAGGGGAGAGAGAAGAGAGGAGGGAAGAAGGGGAGAGAGAGAGGGAGAAGGGGGAAGAGGGGAGGGAAGAAAGGGGAGAGAGAAGAGAGGAGGGAAGAAGGGGAGAGAGAGAGGAGAAGGGGGGAAGAGGGGAGGGAAGAAAGGGGAGAGAGAAGAGAGGAGGGAAGAAGGGAGAGAGAGAGGGAGAAGGGGGAAGAGGGGAGGGAAGAAAGGGGAGAGAGAAGAGAGGAGGGAAGAAGGGGAGAGAGAGAGAAGAAGAGGAGGGAAGAAGGGGAGAGAGAGAGAAGAAGGGGAGAGAGAGGGGGGAGAAGGAGAGAGAGGGGGTGCGGATGGCGGCGGTCCGAAGACGGTGGGCATCGATGGAGAGTTTGTTCTCGGAGATCCTCTCGGAATCTCGGCCGATCTCCGTCGGGGGGCGGCCTCCGCGGTTTGTTGTGCGCGCGGGGGGGGCGTTCGTTGCGCGCGGCTCCCCCCGCGCGGAGGGGGGGGAAAGGGGGAGGGGGCGGAGGAGTCTGGGCCGAGTCGACGGCGGGGGGAGAGCGCCAGGAGCGCGATGTGAGATCTGAGCTCGCGCTCGAGCTGCTGGCTCATACGCTCTTCCGCCTGCACCCAGTGAGTGGAAACTCGAGGATCCCATGATTGTGGACGGGGGCTCCTCGCAGCCCACCATCGTAAACCTCCAGATCTCCCGCTTCGTTTGTGCCCCATCTCGCCCCGATCTGCGTAAAGACGCGCTCGTCAAGCGCATGACCTCTCCGTATCTCCGATCCGTCGGGGGGAGATTCGTGATCTCAATCGATCTCCGCCGCTCCTCGCTCCCCCCCCGCGCGCCCCCCCCAATCCCCGGAGGCTCGGCTACTTTTACTTCCACAGCTCGCCCTCCGTTGGCCCCCCCCCCGGGAGAGAGAAAGAGAGAGAGAGAGAGAGAGGGGACGGGGGGCGAGAGAGAGAGGGGGGGAGGGGGGAGAGAAGAAAGAGAGAGGGAGACGGAGTGAGAGAGGGAAGGGCGAGAGAGAGGGAGGGAGGGAGGGGAGAGAGAGGGAGAGAGAGAGAGAGGAGAGAGCGAGAGAGAGAGAGGAGGAGGGGGGCCACAGACAGAGACAGACAACGAGACGGACAACGAGACGGACAACGAGACAGACAGCGAGACAGACGACGCGACAGACGAAGAGAGAGCAGAGTGCCCACCCCTTGCGCTCTCCGCCCCATCCTCTCCTCTCCAAGCTCAGACATCGATCTCTTCATTGGCTTCCGCCGCCTGAGTGACCACATCCGCCTCGAGCATGAGCAGCACCGTCCTTCTCCACCGCCACGCGGGGCCTTCGCACATCGAGCGGCTGATGCGCCGGCTCCACCTCCACATCGACGACGGCCGCCGGCCCCCTGAGCTGCCACCCAAGCGTGCGGGCCAGGGCGTCGGCGTCGACGACTTCGACCTCATCCAATTCCTTGGCGCTGGCGGATTTGGCATGGTCCTCCTCGGCCAGCACAGGGCGACCGGCGAGTACAAGGCGATCAAGGTGATGGACAAGCGGCTGGTGCTCTCGCAGAACCAGCTCACCTCGGTCTTCCGCGAGCGGCAGGTTCTCGCTTCGAAAGAGCACCCGTTCATCGTCTCGATGCGCCACGCCTTCCAAACGGCCGACCACCTGTGCTTCGTCCTCGACTATGCCGACGGAGGCAACATGTACGCGGACCTCAAGCGGGGCGCCTACTGCGAGCACCGCACGCAGTTCTACGCCTCGCAGATCGTGCTCGCCATCGAGCACCTGCACTCGCAGGACATCCTGTACCGCGACCTGAAGCCCGACAACGTACTTCTCCTACCAAACGGCAACATCCAGCTCGCCGACATGGGCGCCGCGCGCGGTGTCCACTGCGACGGCTCCATCGGTAGCCCAGGCGACCGCACCGACGGCCCCTCGCTCAAGACGGCGCGCCAGAGCCACTCGCGGCGGATGACCATCACGGGCACACACGGCTATCGGAGCCCGGAGGTGTACGCGAGGCTCTACGGCAAGCCTGCCGATTGGTGGTGCGTCGGCATCCTTATCATTGAGATGCTTTCCGGCGACAATCCGCTGCGCGGAGAGAACCGGCAACATTCGGAGCAGCTCGCGCTCTCCGCAATGCCGTGCTTCCCGTCCGGCTTCTTTCAGCCCGCGAAGGAGACGTCGCTCGCATTCCTCGTCAAAGACTGGCGCTACCGCCTTGACACGCCGGCGGAGGGGGAGAGTGAGGCCGACGCTCTCCGCCGGCTCAAGGCACACGCTTTCTTTGCCGACGTCGACTTCGGGGCGATGCTCAAGCGGCAGGTACCGCCTCCATTCGAGGTTGACGTGCGCACGGTTCGCAACGAACGGCTGCAGCGCGCAAAGAGCCTCGACGAGTGGTGCCACATGGTAGATTACCTCAAGGACTCGCTCGCGCTTCGCACAACCATGCCGCTCTCAGCTGAGCAGGATGCACTATTCGCCGACTTCGACTATGCGACCGGCACCGGCGCGCCGCGCACCGTCGAGGCTTTCTTCGTCAAGCAGGATAGCTGGCCGCTGCGTAGTGGCGAGAAGCGCAAGTCGACGCACGTGTGAGGTCGGCGGCCGCTGTAACTTTGACAAGGATGGCCCCCTTCGTCTCCGCATGAAGTATCTCTCACACCGTTACGAGCCCCGCCGGCTCTAGCGAGGCAACGCGGGATTTTCAGCGGCACCCGGCCCACGTCGTCACGGTGGGCCGATTGTGCAATAGGCTCCGCCTGTGCCAGCGCCCTCGCAACTGCCGCCAGCTCTGTACCTCTCTCCCCACGGTGCAATACGCGTGCGGTCGTCGATTCCTGGCCCCGTGTGTAATATCGGCTCGCTCCAAGCCGTGTCCAACCCCCGTCCGCAGTCATCCATCTCGCTCTTCTTTGCACTATTTTACATCGATGTGCACGTTCCAACCGTTTGCGCCGTCGCGCCATTCCGTCTTCCGCTTTTCGATGTCCGCCGCTCAGTGGAGCCCGCGCCTCGTGATCTTTTGGTCTCCATCCAGCTGCACCTGCCTCTGCCTAGCCGCTACGCACGGCAGCTGGCTCGTGCTCTCGTTCCCAAACGCCTGACCCAGGCAGCACGTCGGACGAGGCCCGCCGGCCCTCGTGCTTGTACCATGGCGTTTGTGTTGTACTTCCCTTGCCCGTGGGCAAGGCGGCGCAGGTGCCGCTTGCAGTGTTCCCCTTTTTTTCTGTGGGAGGCGTGTCGCCCGCGACAGCCCGCCTCTCTGCGCTCCCGGACGCGTTTTCGTTCACCCCAGGGTGCGACGCCCGGGCGCGACTGCTTCGCTCAAGTGCCTCACCCCGCGCACTCGTACGCGGATGACACTAGCGAAGTTTGCACATCACACTATTCTGAAGACATGGTATCGCTCTGACTTTGTGGCAGTAGACGACTTTCCATTTCGCATGCGTTCGCTCGGCTCCTTCTCCTTCCTGCTGTGTGTTCTACTCCTTTTACTAAGGATTTTAATGTGTGGTACGTTCGCAGGTCGTAGCCATGCATCGCCTGGTTGCAAATGCATAAGCAGAATACGGGGTGTACACTAAAAGATTGCGAGCAAGTGCCGAGCTCAGAGTTCGCGAGTTACGAGTTACTCTGTCGCATCAGCCGCATAATTTACGAGCATCTGCATCTGCCGCACATAATTTACGCTTGGCTGCACCTAACCCGGGTCACGTGAACCTTCCGTTCGCACGTTCCATCGATCGTCCCCCGTTTGTCGTTTTTGCCCCTTTCTTCTTCGTCGTTTCCATCCAATCCCCCCCCCCCCCCCTCCTCCCCGACGGCCGAATCGACCGTGCGCCGTGTGCGAGCTGTGTGTGGTGCGCATGTTCATGCGCGGACGCATTGCTAGCAGGGCGCCAGTGGTTGAAAGCTTTGCTTTATTTATAGGCAATCTGGAATATGGGATGTGGGGCATCGGACCCCTAATTATCTGCAGATGTCTAGACGCTAGACGCACCTTCTACATCAAAGAAACACATCTCTCAGAGTCTCTCAATGGGAGCCACCTCCAGTTCGGCTCGTGTGAGCCGCCAGAGCTTGTGCGGCGGCGGGGGGGGGGTGTCAAAAGGGACTTCATACCGTCTTTCCGGACGAGGATTGATTGCCCGAAAAAAAAAAATCTTCTTAAAATTCCCCGCTACGCGTGCGGCGTGAGGCAGTGTGCTAGTGTACCTCCCTACTACCCAACCTTAACCCCTGACAACCCCCTCCCCCTTTCCCAGTTCCCTGCATCCATTTCTTCGCCAGACGCAGCCTTCTCAAAAGGCGCCGCACGGAGGTCATCGATTGGAGTCTCGGGATCGGACTTCTCACGATGAGAGGGAAGGGGTGTTAACAATGGGTCTGCCTGCACTGCATCTGTGCACAGGATGCGTGCAGCACCGCTTGCTGTGGAGTCGACGGAGTGGCAAGAACCAGCATGGGCTCGCTCTCGCTCCTCGCTCCTCGCTCCTCGCTCCTCGCTCCTCGCTCCTCGCTCCTCGCTCCTCGCTCCTCGCTCCTCGCTCCTCGCTCCTCGCTCCTCGCTCCTCGCTCCTCGCTCCTCGCCCCCCCCCCCCCGAAACCTGGTTCGCTCCTTCTAAACCTGGTTCGCTCCTCTTCTCCCTAACCCCAGACCTGGGTTAGGGTTAGGGTTCTAAACCCCAGACCTGGGTTAGGGTTAGGGTTCTAAACCCCAGACCTGGGTTAATAGGGTTAGGGTTGTAAACTCCAGACCTGGTTCGCTCCTCTTCTCCTTGGGTTGCTCCATTCAACCTTAATTTAACCTTATTCGCTCCTCTTTGGGCTCGCGGAAACCACCTGGATCCATCCTCCGGCCCTATTTTTAGAGACGGGGGAAGAGAACCTCCGTCTCTCGCGAGGGCAGGGCGGCGCGCGGCCGGGGGTCCCTCTCTCTCTCTCTCTCTCTCTCCTTCTTTTTCACATACTCTCTCGTTAGAATCCATTGTATGCCAGGTCCCTCGCGGTGTCTTTCGCGCTGATTGGGAGTCTCCGCTGCTCGGCACACACACCAAAAGATTAGATACGCACGGGTGATATTCACCTCTCCAAGGGGAGCACTCCTGCGGATCGAAGACTCTCTCTCTCTCTCTCTCTCTCTATCCCTCTCTCTCTTTCTCTCTCTCCCTCTCTCTCTCTCTCTCTCTCTCTCTCTCCCTCTCTCTCTCTCTCTCTCCCTCTCTCTCTCTCTCTCTCCCTCTCTCTCTCTCTCTCTCTCTCTCTCTCTCTCTCTCTCTCTCTCTCTCTCTCTCTCTCTCTATCCCTCTCTCTCTTTCTCTCTCTCCCTCTCTCTCTCTCTCTCTCTCTCTCTCTCTCCCTCTCTCTCTCTTTCTCTCCCTCTCTCTCTCTCTCTCTCTCTCTCTCTCTCTCTCTCTCTCTCTCTCTCTCTCTCTCTCTCTCTCTCTCTCTCTCTCTCTCTCTCTCTCTCCCCTTCTCCCCTCCCTCCCCCCTCCCCCCCCCTCCCGCCTTTCCATGTCCCCCCATCGCGAGCACGAGGCCTACTCCCTCCTCCTCGAGCGTCCCCCCTCCTCCCCCTCTCCCCCAGACGCTCCCTCTGGCCGCTACGTCCACGGATGGCTCCTTTGGCTCGGCCTAGCTTCCCTCTGCACGCTCCCCCCCCTTGGATGGCCTCCCCTCGCCACTGTCGCCGCTGCCGGACTCTTCCTCTTAGCTTGGATCGCTCTCAATGTCGCCTTACGATCGCTTCTCGCATCGGCGCTCTATCTCGTCCTTGAGATCTTCTTTCGAGAGATTGGAGCCAGGAATACCTTCAAGCTGCCGAGGGCGGGAGAGCCGGCGCTCTTCGTCTGTGCTCCGCATGCAAACCAATTCCTTGACCCTCTGCTCGTGATGATGGGGAGCGCAAGGCCGGACATCTGCTTCCTCACCGCCGCCGCATCGATGCGCAAGTGGTGAGCACACACACGCAAGCGGCGGACGGCACGAGCCGCCGACGGCGAGCAAGAGCGCGGGTGCTGGGGAGAGGGAGAGGCGCGCTGGGGGCGGGATGGGGGGGGGGGGCGAGGGGGTGGGGCGGGGGGGGGGCGCCCGATGCCGCCGTGTGCGCGCCGAGGCGGAGAAGGGCTGACAGAGCGTGCCCCGGCGCGGCCGACGCACCTCCGCCGCGCTCCACGCACACAGGTACGTGCGGTGGGCGGCAAACACTCTGGGCGTTATCCCCGTCGAGCGGCCGCAGGACCTGACGGTCGCCGGCACCGGCCGGCTCGTCGCCTCGCCCGACGAGCGCGGCCTCCTCCTCGGTGTGGGGACGCGCTTCCGCTCCGAGCTCAAGCCTGGCGACTCTGTCTCGTGGGGTAGGCCGCATGACAAGGGCGCCGCGCTCGCCAAGGGCGTCGTCGCCGAGGTGCTCTCCGACGAGGCGGTGCGGCTGCGCGAGCCCGTGGCGGCCAACGGTGCCGCCGACTGCCGCTCCGCCGCCGACGTACTCTCGGGCGAGGCCGAGGGCGAGCCGTTCAAGATTATGCCGCACGTCGACCAGGTGTGCGTCGGTTTGCCGCCGGCGGTGGCCCTCCGCCTCGACGCCCGCCTCGCCCTTCCCGCCCACACCCCGGTCGCTGCGCACTCAGGAGGGCATGTTCTCGGCGGTGACCGCCGCGCTCGTTGCCGGCAAGTCGGTCGGCATCTTCCCCGAGGGCGGCTCGCACGACCGCACCTCGCTCCTCCCGCTCAAGGCGCGCCGCTGGCGCGCGCTCCCCGCGCCGCCCCATCTCGTGGCTCATCGCATGCCGCCGTCGTCGCGCCGCAGGCGGGCATTGCACTCATGGCTCTTGGCTCGATGGCGAAGCATCCGTCGCTCAAGCCCAAGCTCGTGCCCGTCGGGCTCCACTACTTCTCGGGCCACAAGTTCCGCTCGCGCGTCTTCCTCGACATTGGTGCGGCCGCGCGCGCACGGCTCCCTTCCGTACCACCTGTGCCGACCCGCGCCCCCTCCACGTCGGAGCCCGCTCCCGCGCCCCGCCGCCGCCCGCAGGAGAGCCGCTCGATGTGCCCCCCAAGCTCCTCGAGCTATACAAGCGCGACGCAGCCGGCAAGCGCGAGGCAACCAACGCGCTCATGAAGATCATCGAGTCGGCGCTCGCCGCGGTGAGCTCCCGTGCTGCGGCCCCCCTGGCGCCCGTCCCCCCTCCCCCCCCCTCCACCCGCCCCCCACGCCCTGGCACCCGTGCGCCACATCAGGTCACCGTCTCGGCGCCCGACTTCGACACGCTCCAGTTCTTCTGGACAATGCGCCGGCTAATCAAGACCGACTCGGGCCAGATGAGCATCTCGCAGCAGGCGTGGCGCAACCGCCGGGCTCCGCCGAGCCCCGCACGCCCCGCACGCCCCGCGCGACTCCCGCGACGCCCACGTGCACGCGCGACGCGCAGGTCGAGTTTGCGCGCCGATTCGCCGCGGCGCACGAGAAACTCGTCGCCGATGAGGCGCGGCACGCGGTGTACGACGACGAGGAGACCGCGCGGCTCGAGTCGCAGGCGCCGCGCTCGTCCTCGCAGGCGCGCCACCCGCTGCATCACGCTTCAGGCGGCTCTCGCGCCAGACAGCCCCAGCGGAATGGGTCAGCAGACCACAGCCGCACCGAGCTCGCCGACCCGCCCGCCACCCCCGCCCGTAGACCGCCGAGGTGGCACGGCTCAAGGCGATGAGCGCCGAGTACAACGCCACGCTCAAGTCGTTTGGGCTGAGAGACTATCAGGTGCGCCCCGCTCGCCTCGCCTCGCCTCGCCTCGCCTCGCCTCGCCTCGCCTCGTCGCCTCGCCTCGTCGCCTCGCCTCGCCTGCCGCGGCGGCTGCGTGGGTGAGAGACCGGAGCAGCCCACCGCACCGCCTGGCTCGCGTGCAGGTGGTCCACGTGATGGCTCACATGGGCCGGGGCAAGGCGGCCTCGCTGCTCGCGCTGCGTACGCTTCACTTCGTCATCTTCGTCGTTTGCCTCGCGCCAATGGCAGTGCTCGGTGCGCGACCCGCCCGCACTCCCCATGCCCAAAGTCCGCGGACACGAGCGCCGCCGCACACATCCGAGCGAGGCTGCTCCCCCCCCCACCCCCCTGGACGCTGACATGCACGCCCAGGACTCCCGCTCTTGATACCACGGTGGTACGCCCTGCGCCGTGCCCGATTGGCGGCCGCAAGCTCGACTGTCAAGCTCGAGGGCAAGGATGTTGTCGCCACGTGGAAGGTGAGCGGACAGCTCAACGCCCATTGAGCTCACAATGCTGCCCGCTCGTCGGCGCACCTTCTTCCGTGCACGTCCGCTGAGTTGCCGAGAAACAGCGCGTCTGATGCACAGGTGCTCATCGCCCTCGTGGTAATCCCGCTCATGTGGATCGGTTACACAGCCGTGGTGTGCATTTTTGGTGGAGCATGGGGGCTCCAGCCGCCCTGGGATTACGAGGTGAGCCGTGATCCCGCCGGGGTTGAGACCGTGCGCTTGCGGACGGGCCAAGACCGATGCTCCGCGAAGCGTCGCGGCAAGCGCAGGTGGCCTGACCACAGCCGCACGCCTCCTGCTTGTGACCACCGCAGCGCTGCGCTCTTAGGCGTGCCTGAGCTTCTTCTTCTTCTCGCCCTTCTTCTTTTACGGCGCCGTGCTGGCAGGCGATCGGCTTGCCCTCGTTGCGCGCTCGTTGCCGCCCCTCGCCACAGTCGTGCTGTATCCGGACGCGCGCTGGGCCATCGTCGAGCAGCGGCGCACGCTCCTCCAGGCGATGCAGGCGAGCCGGCGCCCGCGCGAGCCCCTGCCGCCCAATGCGCCTCCTTGCCTTCGATCCCTTTCCAACCACGAACCGCAATGATGTTCAGGCCTTGGTCGATGAGCACGGATGGCTTGAAACGCACCAGCACATCCCTCACGAGAGGGCTGCGAGCGATGTCCATAGGTAGCGAAGCGGGCAGCCTATACGTGCCCTCGTCTCCGCCACATCCGTCCCACACTTCGCCCAGCGCATCCGCGGAAGTCTCGTCCTGCGGTGGCGCCGTCGATGTACGTGGAAGCCGTGCGTACGGCTTGCATACGACCACGATGCACAGTATGGGCGCAGGCTTACTGGAGTGTGGAGTGGCGAGGCAGATGCTTCAGATCTGCCGAGGCAACTCGGCATGCGGCTGCGACCATCGGACAAACAGGAGACACCAGGTTAGGAGGCATACTAGATTGTATAGGACTGCGATGGCGTCGCGAATACTGGTAGCACGCACTAGATCACATCGGTGCGAGTGCGAAGACAAGGGCCTCCTTGATAAAGGCCCACGGAACAAAAGGGCCTCCTTGATAAAGGCCTACGGAACAAGTCACAATTGACTCAAGCTCAAGCGCACACCATGGTCTGCGCCAACGGGTGACAAGTCGAAGGGGTGCGCAGTATTGCCCGCTTGCGACTATGCAAGGGATGGGGCTCTAAACAACGCATCACGACTAAATTTTTACTTGGTTTGCCAGCCCCCCTCCATCTCTTCACTCCAACTAAGTTTATACTTGGTTGACCCATGGGGGGGCACGAGCCCCCCCCTCTCTCCACTCCTCCCCTGCCATGGGGGAGGAACCACCCATCCTCCTGGCACGCCTGATGGCTTGCCAGGAGGCCACTGCCCTACTGACCCACTCCCTTCCCCACAGGATCGCCCCATTCGCCCATCCTGGCCCCTCGTGACCAGCCCATCGCTCCAACCCCCCCTCCCCCCCTGGTCGACAGGCAGACACGTGCAGATTGGGGGCCCCAGAGGCTCGGGAGCACCAGCGAGGGAGAGGCAGGGGAGGCCAGGGCCCAGCCCCAGCCTCCTCTGCCCCCTCAGCTGGCCTCCAGGAGCCTCCAAGGGCCGCCACAGGGCAGCTGGAGGCCTGCCGCAGGCGCGCCATCGCGCGTGCCTGCAGGAGAGGGGAGAGAGCGCGCGGAGAAGGGGGTGGGCGGAGCGAGAGCTCCGCTCACCGAAAAATAGGTAAGTCCCGCACCTGTTTACAGGATAAGTCGGGGCTGAGGCCGCCGCCCACTCGGAGACACAGGAGGAAGGGGGGGAATGATCACCGGGGGGAGGCGCGGGCCACCGGACCATATCTAAGCCCTTCACCCCTATCCCCCTAGTAGTGCACGGGGGGAGTCGCCTTATGGCGGGGGGAGAAGGGCCGGGGGAGTGGGGGTGTAGAAAGTTCTCCTACGTGAGTAGAAAGTAGAGGGTCCACGGCCGCGGGTGCGGCGAGACTATTAAAAGGTTTAAGGTTTATCCATCTCTTCACTCCGCTAGGCCGGTCACTCACGCTTTTTAACCACTAATTCCAGCCCTCCGGGGGGTCCAAGGGATCCCCCAGGCCCCCCCTTTGCCTGCCCCCCCATATATATGCCACTCCCATCGAGTTGGTTAGTGTTAAAAAACTTCTTAAAAATTCCCGCTACATGTGCGGCGTGAGGCAGTGTGCTAGTGAACCTCCCTACGACCCAACCCTAATCCCCCCTTCCCCAGTTCCCTCTTTAGCGGAGAAACAAGTTCCGGGGAGGCCGTGCGCGCTGCTTCGGCCAGGAGTCGGAGAGAAGGGGGCGGGAGACTGTGATTTCTCCTGTGCTCTAACTTTGCTCGAGGTACCCTCCCTTGCATCCGTGTGATCTTACTTTGATCTCCGCTAAGTTTTCTGCTAGTAAAGTTTTTAACTATCCTAAGTGATGTTTCGTATATCCAATCCTCTCGCCGCCTGCGATAGGTCCCCCGATGTTTCTTCAAGGTTGAAGTCTTTATCCACCATGTAATGAGGGCTTATCATCTTCCGTATATGTTTGTTGCTCGGGGCGTGTAGCCCTATCTTCTCTCGTTGTTTTTTAAGGCCCTTTGGAAGAAACCGACCTTCGCGCCTGGTGGCGTGTGGAGCCCAAGCTCAAGCAAGCGCCTCGCGAGGGATGTGCGAGGTCCCGCCTCGTGGGTCGCACGCTCGATCTCAAGGGTCGCACAGTCCGGTAGTGACATATCCCCGCCCATCGCGCCGCAGGCATACGATAATTCGACTCGGCCCAACCTCCATGAGGCCGGCCCTCATGGAGGCCGTTCGCCGTTCGCCGAGGCGAGCTAGGTAGGGGTTGGCAGACATATATATCCGGATACATCTCACGGATATTTAGGCCTTTGGCCGAAAAATGGATATCCATGGATATTTGGCGGATACTTAGGGGACCGGATGGGCTGAACGCAAAAACAAAACCATTATAACCACTATTTAGCGCGCGAAAGGGGTTACGTGAATGCGCGCGAAGCCCTTTTTTTGCCGGGGCAAACCCGACGCCTGACCCCGAGTATGCGCGGCTTCCTGGCCGCTGTGATACTTTGATTAAAGGCCTTGATACTGTGATAAAAGTCCGAGATCTGAGATGACCGAGACGCGGAGGAGGAGCACGAGCAGCAGGCAGTGCGGGTGATGCCACCCGGTGCCTTGGCCTTGCTGGCTTGTGTGCCAAATCCCGCACTCGCTACGCACTGCACTGGCCCGCGCTCGCACCGCTCGCGCTGCGCTGAGCACGCGCCACGCGCCAGACACTGGCCCAACCTACGTTGCGATGTGTCTCTCGCTCTCGCACTCGCTCTCCCTCTCCCTCACTCCCCGTCTCGCCCCGCGCGAACTCCCACTTGCGACCCCCCCCCCTCCTTAACGCCCCCCCCCCCCCCTAAACCAGGTTCGCTCCTCCTAAACCTGGTTTGCTCCTCTTATCCCTGGGTTGCTCCACTAAACCTTGTTTGCTCCTTTTGGGCTCGCGGAAACCTGGATCCATCCTCCGGCCCAAAAGTGAATGGCGGGTTCAAGCATCTCCATCCTCCATGGTTGCAGGTGAGTGAGTAGTGATGTCGTGGGCAGCGCACAGCATGCGAGACGACGGAGAAAACTTTGTGGCGAGGGAGTGGCAAAGGTCTAAAAGGACGGCCTATCAATCAGGGAGCTCGGTCGCCATCGCTCTAGCACCTCGGATTGCCGGATTTGCACGGGGAGAGAGACGTGGGGAACCGGTCCGACGATAATTTTCTTTGGGGCTCCTGCTAACCCTAACCCAGCCCCCCCACCTCTAGCTGGCGAACGTTGAGCGCCGTGGGACCCCATTTCCCGTTGCAGTCACAACCAGCACCTCCAGGCTACGTGCATTCCACTTAGCGCGCACTCGTCGACGGCATCTGCGATAAGGTCCTTCACGACGGCTTCCGCTCCCTTCACATTGCCTTCAAGGCGACGTAGAGTGTGGTGCAACGAAAGTTCAACGTTTGCGCTGATGAGAGAACGGTCGAATGATGAAATGAGTTCTAAGGCGGCACGGTGTGCATCAAGACGTGGCAAAGCTCTCAAGATGAATCCGACTCTCTCTCGGGAAGCAAAGGCAGTCTCAAGGGTGGAAACCGCCATTCGCACAAAGGCGACAGTGTCAACACCACACGGCCCGAGTGCATCAACCATCTCGCGGGTCAATCGGAATGGAACACCCTGCGGCACAGGAGGCGAGCACGATCAGGCCTCGGCACGGGTTTAGATCTGAGAGGCATCGGGGTGTTGACGAAGGCTAGGTGCATCCAATACATCTTCATCCTTACGCTTGCCGTGGGCTTACAGGCGTGAGATCTACATTATTTCCCCATTTCACTCCTACATTCCACCGTTGGTGGACAGGCGGGTGCCATCATGCCTGACGAGTGCGAGGGCACATAATACACCTTGGGCGATGGCAACGTCACTTCAATGTCGGCGAGCTGGCTGGCCTCGTAGGCTTGTATCTCAGAAACGGGCGCTTGCAGGTCTAGGTGAACGATGCGAGCCAATGGTAGAATCCCCGCCGCATCGGCTGCGTGTTGCTCAAGGAGCATGGAATGCGCAGGTCGGGCGGGGATACCCACGGCCCATGCTGAGACACTTGCAGCACCAAGGGAGCGTCTGAAGTCTGCGCGGCGCTTGAGCCACTGAGCAGGACAGTCTCCTTTGGGCATGAGCCATCGGTGGAGCAACGGGCGGATCGCTTCGTGCGCACGCCGAAGGGCGGTCAACGCGGCAGCCGTTCCGCCACCGAATTCGGAAGCGACATGACGACAGGCTTCCTTGTCCCTTGCTTGAGCGACGCGCAGCATATGCTCGCACTCGGCTTGGCTCAGATTATCAATGCCACTTGCGTGTGCATCGGCATGTTCGCGCTCTAGCCACTTGCCCATGATGACACCACCTTCCACCCATCCGCTTAAAGCGGTGTTGTGGCACAGCGGCACGATCGGCAGAGCGAGCGCTCCTGCGGTTCGGGCATGAGAATGGACCTCGGACAATGCCTGGGAAAGGATGGCCTCTGCGTGAGCACGAAAGCCACCTGCACGTCGTGCTACTCGAATGGACAACGGGTGGCGGGTACCACTTGCATCGACGCAGCAAAGCCGGATGGTCAGCGATTGAGGAGACAAACCCACCACGCGGCAGCTCCGTTCGAAGCGCTCAAGTGAAGGGGCGCCGGCGTGCCCGCTGAGGAGTGCAGGCAAAGATTGTCCGGCGTTGCCACACAGCGAGAAGAGCTCTTGTGCATCCACGGCGACGGCGGCAGCGAGGCTGGAAGGTGGGGTGTCCGTGGCCAATGCCGCTGCTTTGTCGCAGGCATCCACTGCCCTGCTGGCCAAAGCGAGGCAAGCATCGCGCAACTTCTCAACCGAGGACGATCGGGCGGGCGCGTCCGCATGAAGTTGCACGGCGAGAGAAGCCGCTAGTGCGGCTCGTCGACCCTCAGCAGTAGAGGAGGGTAGCATGGCACGCGGTACATCCCAGAATTCACCCCTCGGGGTGCAGAGCGAAAGCAAGCACCAGCGCACAGCTTCAGCTGGATCTGCGCGGGCTGCTTGACGCAGCAGGCTACCCAGCGCTCTTTCGTATGAAACAGCCTGTACTGGCCGTGTCGGGATCTCTTGCGTCTCTAATGCAGTGGCAAAAGGACGTGAATGTGGATCTTCATCTCCTTGAATCGCCGACGCCCCGCTGTCGAGCCCAGCGCGCGCTATGAGTTGTGGGACAAATGGCAAGAAGTCTACCACCCTCATCGCCGAAGAATTCACCTGTGACAATCATGGATGATTGGAGGTACATCATATTGAGAGGTGACTAGCTGCCAGAGAAGACAAATTGAATAAGGTGAAAATGCGCATCGCGAAGCGCAGCAGCATTTAAGGCTGGGGGGTAGAGGAGGGAGGGCCTAGCGGACTCACCTGGGTTTCAAGCAACCCATTGAGACTGGGCAAGGACTGCGCATGCTCCGTCCACAAGCTTGCCGCCGCCGCCGCCGCCGCCGGCATGGGATCGGCAGTGATAGAGAAAAGAAAGGAAAGGAGGGCGTGCTCTGCGTAATCGGCAGACTCCGCCTCTGCAGCCGCGTCGTCACCGCCGTGCTGAGGTCGCCGGGTGTAAATGGTCAACATCGCAATTTAGGGATTGCAGGCATGGGCGATGCGGTGAAAGCACGCGAAGCCTAATTCACGTTTCCACGGTTGTCATAGTCGCATCTGCGTGCTCCAGTTTCTTTGCGCACATTGATCACGGTGATCAGGGCACCGTGGTGTTGACTTCCATCTTCCCTTCCCTTCCGTCCCGCCATCCCGGCATGACACCTGTAGTTGCTGCTCTATCTTTCGGCGAAGGTTGCGCTCTAAGTCCGCCAACATTCGTCGCTGCTTG
>CM030940.1:1935912-1958912 GCA_018136815.1 Isochrysis galbana | reverse complement strand
GCTCTCTTTAGCGCAGCTGCGTTTCCTTGCAACGATCGCCCATCTGCTGGCAAACGGCTCCGGCTTGCGACTGTAGCCATTTCCTCTTCTTCGTCTAGCGCCATCCGCTGCGTCAAGACGCCTCTGAGCTCGCTTTCAAGCTTCGACCGCACGACGCGAGCACGCAGCGCACCCGCACTTGCCCCCTGCATGGAAGCGCGGGAGAACCACCTCAATGCAGCAGGAAGCCAGAAAATTGTCAGGCTCGAAGCACATCCATCATCGAAACAAGCTATCACTGAAGCAAACGGGGGCTGAAGACGCGTGGAAGCTGGATTTGAGCCTTGCACCTGTTCCCGGAGAGCCAGATGCTGGCGTTGATAGAAACTTCCGAGTGCGTAGTGCGCCTTTGCGGAGGCCTTCGGGCTGAGCTCGTCCGCAAGACGTTGAGCGCCTAAAAGCACCTACAAGTGGTGAAATCACAGGACGTGCAAGTCTGGCTACCAATCAGGTGCATCGGAAGAGAACGCCGCAGTGGGGCCGTTCGGTTGCCGCCTTCCCCGGCGGGCCTAGGCCTCAACACGAAAATAGCACGCACCTCCTCGACCGCCCCTCTTCGCTCTAACCTCATATCATCTAGCCACCCCCCGTGTCTTCTTGCGACACGCACGCGCATTGCCATGAGGTGGCGCGAAAGACGACTCCCCGGCCGGCCCAACATGGCGTGCAGCGCACGCGCTAAGCGGACCTGGTGGCACACGCAAGGAAAAAAGAGCCCTCAGTATGTGCAGCAGTCGGTGATGTGCTGCCAGGTGCCCTTACGCTCGGCGCACACGAATAAGAGAAACGCGCATGGACCCGAAATGCATAGATTCACATGGGCATGAGCACAAAACTCCCGATGTCCTATGCAAAGGCGCGTACCGCCTCTGCCTTGGCGGCGCCGCCGTCTACCCACAATAACTTCGCGCTCTGCCACATGACCAACGCCTGGAGTTCCTCCTTCACCATGCCGTCTGTGCGCCTCAGCTCTTCGGCAGCTCGGTAAAGCATGGACCGCGCAGTCATGCCGTCACCGCACCTGCGGGTAGTGCGAGCCGCTCGCAGCCACAACGAAGAGATGTCGGCGCGCGAGGCGCCTGCTGCATCCAAAAGTGCCATGTGGCATGCGATCAATGGCTCGAGCTCGCGCACGCACGTCCGCAAGGCGCGCGCCCGATAGTCCGTGCACATCTCGATTTCTCGCGTCGTACCACACCCGTCCAGCAAGCGAGCTCTCTTTCGGTCAAGGGCCGTGAGGACAGCATCGAGGCCTCCTATAGAGCCTTTGATGACTGCAAGTCGTGTAACGGCCTCTCCGTCGCCATATTGAGAGCCCAGGCTAATTCCACTTCCCTGCATTGATTGCGAGCCTATCCCTTGCGTCCTTCCTTTACCACTCTGCCAGGTGCTCGAACCAACACCGGCGAGGGCAGCGGCGGCAATGCTCATCGATGCACACATAGAGAGTGATATTAAATCGCGAGTCGTACCCAAGACGCTCTCGGGGTGGCGACCTATCAAAGCCTGCATGCGCCGCCTCATCCCCGATTCTGTCGCAGCCCAGATGCGAGCCGAGGCTAACTTGCACGCGTCCGGGGATGCTAGTTCTCCGGCTGCATCTAGGGCGCGGAGTGCGTGCACGGCCTCGCTTATGGCATCGGCACCGCTCAGGGCAGCGCAATCGGTGAAGGCTGGGCCATTGTCAGCCGCAACCCCGCGCCATGACCCAAGTCGCCAAGCAATGTCCACAGTAGCGGCGTCTCGCGCTCCACTCTCGCCGATGCCCGCAAAGTGCGACCACGCAATATGCGATACGGCTATTGTGAAGCAGCTTCTATGGATAAGCGGTGCTAAGACGTTGCTAGCAGCCTTCCGGCCATCGATTACGGACGTCACGTGGCCACTGGTTGACAAAAGCGACGCGGGGCTATTCCTACGTGCCCATTCGACAAGGGAGGCGTCGGAAGCGGCAAGGCTGATTCCATCGAAACAATCGTCCCGACTGCGATGTCGATGAAGTTCCGACAGGTTTAACAATACTGGTTGATCATGTGTGGTGAAGGCAGGGGTTAACATCGCTCCGTGATCGACGTTTGCACAGTTAGAAGCCGCCGCTTCAGTCGTGGCAAGTGATCGCCGCAGCTCCTCCAAGTAGCGAGCGCTGAATCGAGCCCCAATAGATCGTGCGGCGGCCGCAGCGCGCCGAAGGTCAAGTGAACGCCAGAACTGCGCCGAAATGGCGCAGTAAGCGGCTGCGCGGCGAGGCATCTGTGCACCACCGGCGCCTAAATGCACCTCGCCAAGTGTAGGCGCGCCCGCATTGCCGCCAATCTCGACTAGTGCTGCGAGGGTGACTTCCATTGCAACCTTGCAAGCGCCTCGTGCCGGCGACGACCACACGTCGTTGAGGGCACGAGCCAGCGCCATAGAAGTCGTCGGGCTGCACGACACTTGCGCCAAGGCGGTGGGCAAGAGAACAGTGGCGGCTGCCTTGTCGATTGCCGCAATAGCGGCGCACGCTGACAGCAACGGATCGTCACATTCCGCCAAGAGCGCCGCCGCCGCATCGCATACCCACATATCCAAGCAACCGGACGGCCCGATCCCTCCCCAAAGCTCAGCGTCACCCGCGTTTGCGATGACCAAGTCCTCCACGAGAAATTCGCCGTATCCCGCCACACGTGAGTCGGAGGGTTCGTCAAAGTACTCTTCGAGCTCGAAAGCGACAGATCGTTCGGTGACCTTCCCACTGGCTTGGAAGGCGCGCAACGCCGCGAGGGCGGGCGCGCACGCGAGAGCCCTCTTGGCAAATACGTGTTGCAATACATGGCTGGCTAGCAACGCTCCGCGTATACCGCCATCCCCGTCGCCAAGGAGACTTCGATGCAATGAGCGCAACGCAAGTAAGTGAGCAGGCAAGTCGTCACCAAGGCCAGGATCAGGCTGTCTAGCCGGTCCAGGGGTGAGGCATGGCGACATCGCAAGTAGTCCCAGGCAGTGACCAATTGTCTGCATGAGGAAGGCCGCAGGTAAATTGTCACCGCGGAGAGACAGCAGCCATGCTCTACAACAAGAGACGGTACCGTCGGGCAGCAATGCCACGACAGCTGGCGAGCGCAAAAGCCGCGCCCCGTGTAGCAAGGCCCCACGCAGCTCGTACATCCAACGCGTGTCAGCGAAGCCAGAGCAAAAGTCGAGCTCGTTGCACACGAGGTCTAGGTCTGAACGGTGCGTGGCACTTGTACCGCCGCTACCATTGCTGTTGTCGCCGGTATTGGCGCTATCTAATGCCCGAGCAGCGTCTACAGCGCGAGCTGCTTGCGGGCGTGCAACACCTTGCGCGTTGCAGAGTGCGCACAACCAGTGGGTTCCATCATCGGGAAGATTGTCGCAACTGAGCGCTAGCCCCAAGGGCGGCAGCTCGGCGAGAACCTTCGTTTGGGCAAGTGAAAGCGATGGGCTAATGTACTCAGTAATAACGGAGGCTGCTGCGGCGGATCCAGCGGCTGCTGCGGGGACGCACGACCGCAGCATTCGTCGCACAAGAGTCGCTTGGACCTACGAGCGGGAGTGTGGGCCACCAATTGAACGCGTTCACAGCGGTGGGGCTGTGCGACGAAGTACCACCGGCCCCGCAGGTAAGGTGCGTGCGGCGGAGCGGCTGCGTGCCTCGGCCGGCATTGTAGCATGCAGCAACTTCAGCAACTGCGCGGCCCGTGCGCATGTGGCCGCGGCGGCGATGGCGTCCACGCCGACGCGCTCCTCTTGCAAAGTGTAGCTTACAACCAGAGCATCGCAGAGAGCGGATTGAAGGAGGTGGGGTACTGCACCTCGCCGCAAGACGTCGTCCCCAATCATCCCGTGCGAAATGAGAATCTCCAGGGGAGCCAGGTCGGCCGCCCTAGTAGTGCGCACCAGCGCTAGATGCCCCGCCGTGGGCTCGGACACCATCGTGGTTCTTGTACATCCATCGCCACTTAGCGATGCATCTCGCCTAGTTGCCATTGCATCCGCCTCATGCCCCCCGGCATTGGGACAGACGCCGGACTGTTCCTGATGCCCATATTGCGCTATGGCGATAGCGTGCGCGCGGATAATGATCCGGTGAAGCTGACCCTTTGGAAGGTGGCCGAGTGCGCTACCCAAACTCGGGGATCCCAAAACAGCCTCGCTGTGAAGGGCCTGAACAACCAACGCCGTGGGATGCAACGGAAGCGCTGAGGCGCCCAAGGAGGAGGCGGAGCAGACGAGCGCTTCGATGAGCTCGGCGTGTCGCTCGGCAGCTGCCGTAGCCAGAGAGGTGGGAGCAATCACTTGGCCGAGGAATCTGAGTGCTAGGGCGGCGGTATGCCTCTGTGATTGTTGGCTCGCGAAGCGCAGGGGCAGAGTTGCGGCCAGCACATAGGGCAAGTCCTGGAGCACAATATCGGCTGCTCCCCCAGACATGCCAAGGAGCTTCGAGGTGAGCAGTAGCGCAGCGTGGTTGGTAGCGAGCGCAGCCGCCGCTGTAATGGGCACATGAAGTTCGTAGAGCATTCGCCGGATGGGTGGCTCGCGCGGTGCTGATGCGATGTCTAGTGGCTGGTTGGACATGAAGAGCGAGCACGGCAACCGATGCATTGGCAGATCGAGCCGTAGCCAAAGCGCAACAAGCCCACACGTGCGTGAGCGTAGCAGCCGCATAGCCGGAGAGCACGACTCGAGCGAATATCGCCCAAGCGATACGTCTCCCGCAAGAACGGTGTGTGCCACTCTCTCAAGTGCCGTGGCGCACATCGCGCGCACAGTGGCGTGAGGAGTACACTCATAGGAATCAGCGACATTTTCGGGCAGCGTGCAACGTGACCGACTGTACACATCGGCATCACCAGGGTGATCTGCTCCGTGCGCAGCAAGAATCAGCAGGAGTGATGCATCGCGATTTGTCTCCGAAACGGCGCAAGAGACGGAGAGGCATAGGATGGCTGTCGCATGTCTGCCAAGTGGTGCAGATCGCGATTAATGAAGCACGTGAACGTCTTTGGCCGACGCTCGCGCTGGGCGGACGTGTGATTCCAATCTCGTCAAAACACGAGTTCCACACATGCAATTGTTATCTGGCACACGCCTTGGTTAGTGCACGTACCGTTCAAACGTTGGCGACAGAACTGGTGGTGGAAGGGCGCTCTGGCAGGCACGCCGCTTCAGCAAGAGCGAGACGTCAGCCTCGTCGGAAGATTCTGAAGGGAGAGACATTAAGGCCAACAGCACATGCAGAGGGACGCCATCCAGCGCATCGACCAGCTGCCCGTCGTCTGGGAAGAGGAGAGGTAGGGGCGTCGAAGGCTTGGATTAATGCCGAGGCAGGAGTGCTAAAACCGTTTTGGGGCACGGTTTCACGCCGTGAGGGTGCGGGGGCGGTGAGTCTAAGAAAGTCCGGCGCTAGTCAGAACGACCGGCTTGGATGATAGGGCACCTGAATGAGGTCTCATGATGGCTGTCAGTGCGTCGGCGAGAAGGGACGGGTGCTCTTCGTCGACGGTCACCTCAAACAGAGTGCGAAGGCCGCAAAGAGCAACCATGCGCGTCTGGCACGGGTAACAGACTTCGGTTAGGGGCCACAGAGCATCGGAAAGACGGGACAGTGGCACACGGCCGCTTGTACAATGTGCCAAGCTGAGCAGTCAGGCCTTTGCATATCAGGTTACGAAATCAACGTTGTGCCGCTAGGATAAGGGAATAGGTAGCGGAGCTATGCACACACCGCCCAATGCGTGTCTCGTAGGGCGTCCAGCAGAGCACCAGAGCCATCATCACCGTCCGCAATATCTGTCGTGCTATCCCAACCATCATCAACCTCCTCCCCCGCCATAGACTTCGTCTTCGCAATCTCCCGCATTCGCACGCGCATCCGCAGGTGCTCGAGCAGCATACGTGCGAGCACCACTCGGGTGCGAGGTTCCAAGGGCAAGCGCACCCCAGCTGGGGGCACGTGCCCTCCCACTTTTGCGCACGCATCGGCCGCCGCACGCACGAGGCGCATGTACGGCGTGAGCTCCCGTGGGGAGCCTCCATCGGGCAGCACGGCCGGCGAGGCGCGCGCAAAGGCCGTCGCGGCCCGCATCGCCTCACATAGCAGCCCGTCTCCCTCGCCGCGCCTTGCACCAATAGCCGCACGGGCCTCGTCGAGCCGTGTGCAATTCAACTGCTCCCAGAGCGTAATCAATGGCCCACAGCTTGTGGGCATCGCGTCAAAACTTCGCTCCGCTCCACCGCTAGCACTAGGGCGTTTTGCCTCGACCATTCGCCGCGCAGCAATCAGCATCGCCAAACACCTCATCGCGGCCAGCCTCATGGCATCCGCATGAGCTCTTAACGCCGTTTTGGACGCGGAAAGTTCAACCACCGGTCGAAGTGCCGCCACAGCCTCGTGCGTCAGGCGCGCGGCGGTGCGCGGCTGCAAAGCGAACCACAAGCGCATGCACTCGAGCAAAACGAGGAGGCCGTCGCTAGCGTTGGCGCTGACGGAGTTGTTTCCGTTGCCGCTGGGTTCGGCTATAGTGATGCCAGCGCCTCCCACTGGTTTGGTGGTTCCAACAGCCGTTGCGCTTGCACCAGCTCTCTCAACTACAGCTCGGAAGTCTCCTTCATCAAGTTCCATCCCGTCGCCGAAGTCGAGTGCCAGGCGATGGCCGCCGGAGCCCCCTTGCGTAGCGGCTGTGGACGTTGCCGCCGCGTTCCTCGATGCGGTGGCGGCGGCCGATGCAGCCTCACGCGCCGTTGCGATCTCTGTATTACGGGCCAGGGTGCGTCGCTCCACCAGTCGTTCAGCTTGCTCGACTGCGGCCGCGAGTAGATCCTTCACGCCATGCAGGAAAGTCGGCAGCTCGGGTGAGATGGGTGTGAGGATGTCTTCGAGCCATCTTCGCGGGTTGCCATCAAGATTGTCATTGCAGTTGGGTACGAGGTGTGAGCCTGCTTCGGCCAACTCGACAAGGGCACGAAATAAGATCACCACATCTTCGAGGGGATGCGCGATGCGACAGTGCCATGCGACTGCCGGCTCCTCCACACTTAAGCGAGCAGTCGTGCTCGGCGCAGCGAGGGTCGTGCGCAAGAGCTGTGCTACCGAGCGCAGGCTCTTCGACAGCCCCTGCGCTTGCTTGGATATTCCCTCAGCTCTTGCGGCCATTAACTTAGCGCTGCCATCGCGTGTTGAGCGCAACGTCTTCAAGAGCAAGCATGCACGTATGCACGCGAGCCTTGCGGCTTGACAGAGACAAGCCAGCTCTGGCGGGCCGTCGGCAGTACCAGTAGCGATGCGCCTGCGCAGACGCTCGCCCTGCGCATCGATTGCGCGCAGAGCCACTGACAGTAGCCACTGGCAGCTCTTCATGAGTGGCCGGGATCCGTCTTCATGCAGCGTCACGCCGGGCGGCCCGACAGGTGGCTCGGGCACGCATTGGTCGTCAGACGAGGCGCCAACCAGTCCGAATTCGACGATCGAGAGCTCTGGACGGCGATGGGGCACTGAGCGCCGAGCTGCGTGTACGCCATTCGCGTCATCTAAGATCCCGATGGGCGGTGCCGCCGTGAGCCACTCAAGTTGCTCAACGCAACGCTCTAGCTGCGCCAAGCGCGGCGGTAAGAAGACACCGAGGGCATCCATGGCGGCTCTATCGCTCGAGGTCTCGGCGCCGGGCGACAGGGCCTCCAGCGACGCGATTGCCGCCGCGTCGGCTTGCGGTAAGACGTTTTGAATGGAAAGGTCGGCGGTGAGCACCTCACCATTGCAGTATTGTGGACCTCCAACGGCGCGAAGGACAGCAGTAACGCGAAGCCATGACCGGGAGCAGTAATCGAAGGGCGTACTATTCCTATCTCTGCCCACCGCCCCATCGCCTAGGCTGAGCGGAGACTCGATGGTAGCGAGCTGCTTCGCGCCCTTCGCCGGGTGGATGGAGTCCAAAGCCGGCACCACAAGCTCAGCTGCCGCAGCACTCGCAACAAGCGCCTCCACTAGCACCGCGTGCGCGCTAAGTGATGTTTGTCTATCTACATGTGAGTTACCTTCATTCAATGCCGTGCCAACACTGGACTCGCCCGGAGTCTTGGCGCCCGTTGGATCGCCGGCGCCGACGCTGACGACCGGTTGAGCACGCTGTAGCTCCTCATCGCAGTCGTCGCTATCGTCATGCTCGAAGACGTCGTGCCATCTTGTCTTGTCCTGCGACAACACCCCGGCCGTTTCACTGCTATATGCTACATCCCGCTCGTGGCACAAAGAAGGCACAGCTCCTACGAGGGATGCTCCAAGCGAAAGCGCCGCGGAAAGTACAGCGGATGGTTGCTGGCCCTTTGCGTTCACGCTCGCCGAGTGACGACCCTCACCTTCGTCTAGTGGCAAGATCGAGAAAGCAGAGACCGCCTCGTCGGCTGGTGCACCCAGCCACTTGGGCGCCGCGGTCAATGCCGAGAGCAACGCTGCCTCACGGTTCGGAGAAGGTAGAAGCCGCCGCTCCAGGATAATCTCAAGGCAGCGGAAGCAGAAGTGGGCCGAAATGAGCGGTGGGCGTAGACTCGCGCGCGCACCGTCGGCTACTCCTCCGTCGGACGGGCCAGCAGCGACAGACGTGGCAATGTCAGGCGCACATGCTACGTGCACTGCCGGCATAAGGATTGTGGCCAGTGCGGCTAGCCGGAGCCATGCCTCGTGCCATGCGACATCGTCAGCGCCAATGGGCGCGGCGGCCGCGAGCCGGAAAAGGCACCAGGTAACGAGCGGAAGAGTCGGCCAGTGAGGCAAGGCACCGGCAGCGGGCAGGAGAAGGAGCAGCGCCTTGATGAGCGCCGCGCGCGGCTCGGCGGCCGGCCAACCATGCCGCTGATCACACACGGTTCCGAGTAAGAGCAAATAGCGAGGCCGGTCATCGGCGCGCCCCTTGGCGTTCGCACCACGCAGCGCGTGCAGCAGCGATTCATGTAATGCGTCCGTGTCGGCATCGCGTGCACGCTTGGCGGCTGGCAGCCACTGTGCGCTTTGGCCGCCCATGGAAGTTGGCAGACTCTGCTCGCCGCCGGCCCGTCCGCCCCCAAGTGTGCCCACGCCGCTTGCTCGTGCGTCGTCGTTGGCAAGCAGCACGGTGGCTATGAGCTGTAGGAGAGAGCGTGCTAGCCACGCCTCCTCGCTCGTGCAGCGCGCGTCAAGCAGGTTGGCGCCCGCAGCAAGTCGCGTGCCGTGCACGAGCTCTCCGCGCAACATGAAGGCAAGTGTACGGCTTTCGGAGGACCCGTGCCAGCAGGCATGGGCGACGGCAGGGAGGCGGGCCGTACGTGATGAGGAATGGCCGAGCAAGTCGCAAGGCGCCAGGCACGCGAAAAAGAAGCGGAGAAAGTAGGTGAGCTCCTCTTGGAGCGAGGCGCGCTGTGAGTCCCAGCTCTCGCGAATCCGCACCTGTAGGGGGCGGGCCCCAACTGAAATGTGCACGCCACGCGGCTCGGGATCCACGACGTGCGGCGGTGGCAGGATCCCGACGTGCTCACCTGCAACATGGGCTGGATACCGAAGGCTGCGACCTCGGCCACAGCATTAAGACCATGACGAAGGATGGCGCTGATGATGATGCGCCATAGAGAGCCAAGCAGGACTTCGATGCCTGGCGCAAGGTGCGAGGCGGCCAGCAATGCGCCCGTCGGGTTCTCGTGCGCCGAGGCGTTCGCGACTACCAAGCCTGCGTCGGTGGCGAACTTCTCGTTGGCACCGAGTACGTGAGCAAAGAAGGCGAGAAGCTGAGAAAACGGCCCGTTGGCGGCGTCGCCATCGCTATCGACGACTTCCACCTATCGGCGAGCGAAGGAAGTGGCGGCCGTTTCCGCGCATCCTGAAAGCCGCTGACTGTAGGTGGGTGCCACACCTGCATATCGCCTGGCCAATCGTCAACGAGCGCGCCAAGTAGGGTGACATACCGCTGCATCAAGCCCTTGCACTCGAGAACACTGCGATGCGGCCCGGCCCTCTGCTCACCGCACAACCATTCCAAGATGTAAAGGAGGAGATCCCTGCGCCGGCGCACGCTCAGCCGGCGGAGCCCGCGGTGAGGCTTGCGTGAGAGTGAGAGGAGCAACGAGATATACGCGCTATGCGGCGAGCCATGGACGCCTGTCTCGACCACCTGAGAGTCAAGGAAGGCCGCGACCAGACCTCAGCCGTACCAGTGCGCGGAGTGAGCGTGCAGGCAAGTGGCAATGGAGTGGGCAGTGTCGCTGCAAGCCTGGCACACCGCTGGCACTGCATGCTTAGCATCACACAGTGCGTCAAGCGCCAGTTTGAGCAAGAGGTCAAGGGAGCCATCCTCAGAAAGCTCAGCTCCGACTCTCGCCGCCGCCTCAACGATCGAATCCAGCCGCTCGACATCTTTGGGCTTCGGTGTCTTGTCGGCGCGCAGGTACTTTGCGATGGCCCCAAATGTTTGCTTCCACGGTGGCAGCCGGCCCTCGAGCTGAGCGAGGCGGAGAACTGGCCGGGAAGCACGAGACGTCAGCAGCTCCTCCAGCTGGGCGAGAGCGCGCGCCGCCTTGAGCTTCTGCCCCTTGACTGCGATAGAGCCAAGCTGTGCAGAGAGCTCACCAAGCTGTAAGAGGAGATGTGAAAGGAGATGTGAGGGAGGGGCAGCTGGTGGTTGTGAGGGAAGGGACGGTTCGGTGTGCGCCATGGGGTCGTGTGTGGGCGAGGAGGGAGAGGAACGGAGGGACGGAGGCATGCCCACGCGACAGCAGAAGAGGTGGGGTTTGGAGTGAGGGGAAGAGGGCGGGGGGGTGGGGCGGGGGGGGGAGGGAGGGAGGGAGGGAGGGAGAGAGGGAGGGAGGGAGGGAGAGAGAGAGAGAGAGAGAGAGAGAGAGAGAGAGAGAGAGAGAGAGAGAGAGAGAGAGAGAGAGAGAGAGAGAGAGAGCGTGTGGTGAGGTGTAATAAATGTATGGAGAGCGAGAATACAGGGAGAAGACTGAGAGAGAGGGGGGACGACGCTCCCCTGGGGGGCGGGGTCAGGCTGCAAGAGGTGGCTCTCTCGAGGGTTCTCCCAGAGAGGAGAGCTCGATAGGCCGAGAACGTGAAGAGGGCGGAGGGGATGGATGAATGTTTCGTGGAGAAGGGGCGCGCGCGGAGAGCGGAGGAGGAGAGAGTAGTCGAGAGGAGAGAGATCTCCTAGGAGAGAGAGAGAGAAGAGAGGGAGAGGCGCGAGAGGAAAGAGAGTAGAGGTACACATTATAAACAGGGACGGCCTCTTTCTCTCTCTCTCTCCCTCTCTCTCTCTCTCTCTCTCTCCCCCCGCTGATTTCCCGCCTTCACCGCGACACAGTATTTTTTAGTGTGTTGTCGTCTTACCCTATACGTTCTAAAAATAGATCGAAGCATAGAGAATTTTATATTTTCCATGTCAACATTTCAGCAACCTATATTTGGAATCATCACCAATCAGCATCTACCAGGGCGGTCCAACAGGGGATTTTAACCCTAGCTGGGAAACACGTTTTCACCGTGTTTCTACCAAGGTCAAACACAGCTGTGTTTGCCGTGTTTCGTGTTTCAAACCCCCTCCGTTTTTTCTTCCGTGTTTGTGCGGTGGCTTATGGCTTATGGGCAACGGATGCGGCGCCGCGGCGCCGCGGCGGCGCCGCGCCAGTGACGATAGTGGATACTCTTTCTCAATTTCTCAAATAAGGAGCGTGCGCAACTGCTCCTCACTTGGGCTCACAGCCTCATCGCCAAGCCAATCGTCCTCGGCGTCGCTATCATCATCGCTGTCCCACTTTGCAACATCCGGAGACCATCCAGCGCTTTGCACACGCATCTGCACAGGCATCGATTCGAGGCAATAGACGAGCTTATCAGCGACATCATGACGCATGCTCGACCGAGATTGAGAGTGAATTTGTCCGTACACCGACCAATTTCGTTCAGGAGCGGACGCCGCTGCTGCAAGTGTTGGAGACGCACTTGGATGATGAGATCATGGGTGAGGACCCACACCTGGAGGTTGTTGTTGCCGTTGGTATGGTTCTCAAACATGACCTTCACCTTGTTGTCGCCGTAGAGGGTACCCTTGCCGAGCTCGACGATCCGGCCGATGCCCATGTTCTTGTACTCGACAGCCATGCCCAGGTGCAGGTCCAAGGCTTTACTCCTCCCCCTCGTCGTCATCGTCGTCGTCGCAGCTGTCGTCATCGTCGTCGTCGTCGTCGTCGTCGTCGTCGTCGTCGTCGTCGTCGTCGTCGCCGCCGCCGCCGCCGTCGAGGACGACCTGCTTGGGCAGCTCGGAGGGTTCTCGCTTGCCCTCCGAGTCGCCCGAGTTGTCCCTAGTTGCTCCATCAGCCTAATATTAGGTCCTGATATCATGATATAAGGTCCACCACCCCTGATACCTGATATTAGGTCATCCATTTATAAGTATAACTTTCAAAGGAAAAAGAATAGTTCGTAGTTCGCACTATCCGGCTAGAGTCGGGAGATCGCCTAGTCACGACGACGACATCACATATACAGGCGGCGCCCAGGACAAGGAGAAGGAGGTAGGTAGGGTGAGGAAAGCTCCCGGGCCCCCCTTTCATAATCACCACCCTAGAAAAACTAGCAGCCCAGACGCCCAGACGCCCAGATACCAGATACGCAGTGCAGGAAGGAGGTCTCTGTACTAAAACTAAATAACACCATTAGACCATTAGCCATTAGATCTCATTACTATTATTACACTCCCCTGGCCAAATACGGTGAATACGTATTTCCCATCTAGGGTATGGGCCATGCCCCATGCCCCCAATGCCTCCTTGAGCCTTCTAGCACCTTCCAGTCCATTTTTAGAACAACAGTTGACGAGAAGCGTTGCTCAATGAGGAAAACCTCAGCGGAACAACCCCCGCAAAAACTCCCTCTTCTGACTTATTCTTGTCTATCTCTCCTCTCCTTTTCTCCTATCTCTGGGTCCCCCCCCCCCCCCCCCCCTCTCTCTCTCTCCTAGTGATTGCTCCTCCCCGTCCCCCTCCTCCCCCTCTCTCTCTCCCCCCCCTCCGATGGCTCCCCGCCGCGGCTCTGCCCTCGGCTGGCTGCTCTGCGCCGTGGCCGCCCTCGCTCTCCTCGCGCTCTACTCCTCCGCCGCCGCCACCGCTGCCACCGCACCCCGCTCCTCGCTCTCCCTCTCCCGCTCGCCCCCTCCCTCTCTCTCCCCCTCCCTCTCTCTCTCTACACGCCCTCCCTCATCCTCTCTCTCCTCACTCTCTTCTCTCCCGCACCCTTCCCCTGCCGGCTCCCGCCAAGCGCCCACCACCGCTGCCACGGCCACCGAGGCAAGGGTGGACATCCTCGGACCGCCCACGCTCGCCCCGCTCCTCGCGGCAGACCATACACTCGCTCTGCCGCCGCAGTGCCACGCGAGGGAAAGGACTGAGTACGACGGTGTCGCAGTCAGGTGCGGCGGCCCCGCTCGGCCCTCCCTCCCTCCGCCTGCGCCGTTCTTCCAGGGAGCAACAGCTCGACTACTCTTTCTCGCTTCCTCACGCGACCGCTCCTGACCCTCCCTAGCCGTCTCTCCTCCCTCTGTGCGCGCTTTCAACCCGCCCCAGCCCTCATCTTTGCTGCTAGGTGGGGCGACAAGCACGTGCTCACCGACGCGGCTGCCTGCTGTGCAGCATGTGAGCTTCACGCCAGGGAGGCGTCGGAGCGCGCGGCGAGGGGCGAGTCACGTGACGTGCTCCCTTGCAACGCGTGGGTGTTTTGCGCCGATGCCGAGGTGTGCATGCTCGGCATCGGCAGCGTACCGCAAGGGAGCTTCGCGTGAGCCAGCGCCAAACCGGCTTGCTTCCCGTGCGCGTTCGAAACTGTTGAACGCATCTCCTTTTCTTTGGTAGGAATGCGGCCCTCGACTCGGCCAGTGCTGGCTCAAGCACACGGCTGATCCGAGCGTGCCTGGCCACGCCTCTCGCGCATGGACCTCTGGTGGCCTCATGCCACCTGGCAGCTCGCCAGATGACTTCAAGCTGGTCGGTGAGCGTAACTGCACGTGTCGTAGCCCGAAATGCCGGCGCCATCCGACCGCCGGCACGCCCCATCCTCATTGCTGCGCTGCAGAGCGACAACGTCGCGCTCACCGCCAGCAGTCGGCGCTCAACATGATCTCGTCGGCCACGCTCTCGGTCGGCCTACGTAACGAGACCGGAACGCTCGAGCTACTCAGCCCGCGCTTCGTGCCTGGCGGCACGGCGCCTACCAAGGAGCCGCACTTCTCCTTTGTGCTGCCGCTCGCTGACCCCGAAGTCAACCTCGGTCCAGGTGCGGCACCGGTGCACGCATAGCCAAGCAGCGCATGCTTGGTCGCCTGATCCTCCCTCACCTCGCGCAGCTGGCCACATGGACCGCACCGCCGACGGCTTCTTCCACCTAGGCGACCTAACGATTCGTGGCTCATACGCCAATGGTCCGCAAGTGGACTGTGCGAGCGTGGGCAGTGGCGCCGTTGCCAAGTCGAGGGCGTTGGCCGACGCCGCGCCTGAGACTGGCGCCAGCCTCCTTGCGGGCGGCACGCTCCGCCGGCCAGCTGAGGTTGGCGTGTGGCTCTGGCGGCACCTGCGCCGCGTGCCGCTTCTCTCGGGGCGCGGGCGTACGGGCACCGGCGCCTGCCCGCTCGCAGCGGCGTATGCGGGTGGTGCCTCTGCTACAGTATCCGACGGACCGCTCCGCGTACGCCGCGAGCTTGTGGCAGAGGCTCCTTCCGCCGGCGGCGCCCTCATCATGCGGCTCCGGCTGCAAAACGCGGGGGAGGCCCCGCTCAAGATTGCTTCCCTCGGCCTCGCGATGCCTTTTGACCAAGACTTTGTCGGGCGGACTCTGCCGCAGGTGTGCCCGCGCGCCTCTCCGGTGCGGCCCTTGCCCCCTGCATCCCGTGGTCCGCCGCACGAATTGGTTGCATGCACCCATTTGACAAACCGCGCAGGTCGCCATGACTTGCTCTTTTGTAGAGCCGTATCTCGGCATGGGTGCGGGGTATGTGCAGGTGCGTGCTGGAGCGATGCTTAGGCTTGGCCCAAGCTCGGCTCGCCCGCTGCGGATAATGCGCTCGCTCTGTTGGTGCCAGCTCACGGCCTCGTGTTTCAATTGCCAAGGTGACGCGCGCCACAGGCAAAGGCCCCGTCCTCCTCCTCGTGCCCGAGGAGGGCACCTCTATCGAGGCGTGGCGCGCCTATGGCGGCGACGACGCAATGCGGCTTGACTTCATGTATGAGAACACGCACGAGCTGGTGTGCGGGCGCCGCCGCTCGCGACGCGTTCGCACGTACCCGTACCGTCGCCGACATGCACCCACGCCAATCTCAGCCGACGCCCCGTCCCTCGGCGCAGATGCTGCACTCCGCAGGCCATGCGCCCAAGGAGTGGCGCAACACGAAGCAGTGGAACGAGCCAACCTCTGCCGAGATCCCATCCGGAGGCGAGGTGGTGTACGGCCTGCGTATGGTCCTCTCGCCATCGCTCGAGGAGGTGGAGGCGACGCTATTGCGCGCCGGGCTGCCCGTCGCGGTTGTCCTGCCGAGTGCGTGTTCGCCCTAGAGTAGCAAGTGCCACCGAGCATCTTGGCCCTCTTCCTTGCCCTCCCTCCCCCGCCCTCCCCCGAAGCCCATCCCCCCCAACCCCCCGCCGCCCCTCGCGCGCGCGGACAGGCCCCATCCTACACAGCGACTATACCAATGCGTCGCTCCTCTTGCGTGTTCCCTCACGCCTCAACTCCGACGGTAGCCTGCGCGCACTGGCCGCCTCGGCGGGCACTTTCACCGATCCACCGTTAGGCATGGCTGTGACGCTGGTTGGAGCGCGGCTCGTGGCGGCCGCGCACTCGGACACCCCCGCCGTCGCCCCTTCTGTGGTGCACCTTCGTTTCGCCCTTCACCCCAAAGCGCCAACCTCCGACGGCCGCGTGCGCATCTCTGTCACACTGCCGGCAGAGCTGCTTGTGCAGTCGGCAACGCGCCAGCTCAGGATGAGTGTGCACCTGCACGTAGCTGCGCCTGCCACCGACCTTGTGCGTGCGCTCGGTGAGCACGGCGCGGGTCGTGCCTGGCTGCCGGTTGGTACCGAGGACCCGTGGCATCGTGACGGCGCCTTCTTTGGGTGGGACGCGCGGCACGGCGGCGCGCGTGTCACACAAGAACGGCGAGTGTACATGGGCGGCCTTTCCGACGAGGCGGGGGCGTCCGCTGGTGTCGCCATGGCGGTCAAGCAGGTACGCAAGCCCATGGCACCTAAGTCGCATTGCCTTCTTCGGCCGACGGGCCTTGCACCCTCGCCTTCTGGCGCGCAGGTGGGCATGGGCGTAGCCGACGAGGTTGCGAAGCTAGAGGCGTACGTCGCGGAGACTCTCTTCCAGGGCGATCACCCCGACCGCAATCGATTCGTGCAAGGCGCCGACGACCAGGCGCGCCACTGCTACCCGCCCCTCATTCCAACGGATTCCTGGCGCGCGGTGTGCCCTGGCATGCCAGACCACGCTGCGCGAACGTGCCGCAGGTGCGCCTCTCCTTGCTCTATTGGGACGACGAGCTCAATGACCCGGAGTCAGCGAAGGGGAAGGCAGCCACCGCTGTGGCTCCAGAGCTCTCGCGCGTGTGCCGCGGCTGCTGGATCACAGGTGCGCACGCTGCCTCGCCACGCCCGCCACCGTCGAGCTGAGAACGTGCCCTGCGCTGGAGGCCAACTCATTCTCACGACGCCTGCTCACCCGCGCCGCCAGGTAATCCGCGGGTGCAAACGCGCTGCTCTTGGATGGATTGCTGGTCGGGCCCCCATTCGCTCGAGTCGTGGCGCGCGTACAACTACCCTCACGTGACCACCGTCTACTGGGCGCTCTACCGGGCGGCCCGCTATGCGACTCCGCCCCTCGCTATGCGCCGGCCTTGGGAGTGGTACCTGCGCCGGGCACATGCAACAGCTTTGGCCGTCTGGCGGTGGGGCGGCGACCCGTGGACGAAACGACAGGGTAACGGCGTCGGAACGGCGCAGTGGGGGCTGATGGTCGGTTCTGTATTTGAGATCCTACTGACCGACCTCGAGCGTGAGGGATGGGAGGAGGAGGCAGCTGAATTACAGGTACTGTGACCAGCGAGTTGCCTCCCCGTGTTGCTCTTCGCGCACGTGGGTAACTCGTCGTGTGTGTTATCATGCGGTGGCTGCATCGCTGAGCATCCTGTCGCCTACGCTTGCTGTAGGAGGTGACTGAGCGCCGGATGGGCGTATGGCTACGCATGCCATTTCCGTACGGCAGCGAATTTGCGTGGGACTCAACAGGTCATGAGGAAATAGCGACATGGCTAACGCGCTTTGGCAAATTGGACGAGGCGCGCCAGGTTCGCAGCTGCTTTTGGCCTCCGACTGCAGGAGCGTAATAGCGCCACACCGGCACCAGCTTTGGCGCAGCGTCTTTACGGCCAAGCGCACTGCGTCCGCTCTTGGGTCACTTCCGCGGAACTTGCGATTGAAATCAGGTCAAGGATGCCGTCACTGCGTATACGTCGGCCGTGCCTCATTGGGCCTATTGCGGCTCTGCGCGCCGGTGGTGGGACTTTACCATCAACGGTAAGGGAGGCACTCTCCCTTGAGCATCTAGGGGCGCGAGCTATCGGGCCGTGATGATGCGGCCCAGTCCATCTTACGGCTCCGCCCTGGTGAGAACGGTGCAGGTGCGACGCCCCGCGGCAACGAGCGCGTCTTCCACCACTACGCCGCCGCCCTCAACTCGGTGGCCCTCTACGCGCACGCCTTTATGCAAGAGCCGTCCAACAGCTGGTTGTGGCGCCTCGCCGCTTGCGCGAGCGGCGGCAGCCTCACCAACGTGCGCAGCGACGGCTCCGCCTCGATGGGGATGCACGCCGGCAATGACATGCTCTCCCGCGACGATTACTCCGCAGATTTCGGCGTTGGGTTCTACGGCCATTGGAGGTGCGCGCCCCTCGACAATCGAATGTGTGCCCTTTGGCACCTGATGTCGCCGTGCTACCCGCCCACCGCAGGAACGCGGGAGCGTATCTAGTGTGCGGCGGCGCCGACCTCGGGTGGCTCTGCCTCTTCTGCGACCTAACAAGGTACTCTCCCGCCTCGAGCACCGGCCTCGGCGGGTCAGATCTAGGTCCGGGAACGGCAGAGGTTGATTGTGGCGCGCGCAAGGGGGGGGAAGTGCGCGTCGTACCGCGCGACGCCTTTGGACGCCGCGCCTATGTGCAGCCGATGGGCATCCTCCTTGTGGCCGAGGGGGCCCGGATGACGCAAATCGACGTGGTGTGGAGCGGAGGTGGCGGACAGGCGGCGCCGACCTCCGGCTCCCTGAGTGTGCGCCTTATTCCTGCCTTTTCTGGCGCGACGCATGCACTGCTTAGCATCTCGGGTGACGGTACATATGCCAGCCGACAACGCTCTGCCTCCTTCCGATGCGAGGGCGAGGATGACGGAGCTGTGAAGCGCGTCTGCCTGTTCGCTCCCGTGCTGCTGCCCCATGCGACGGGCTTTGTGAATGTCTCCCTTGCGTCCGGTGCGTTGACGGGCCAATCCATTGCCACGGTGGTGAAGGTCGAGGTGCAAGAACAGGTCACCCCACGCGAGGGGCGAGGAGAGTTGCGCGTTACTTGAGCCGTGGGCTCGCCTTGGGCGCGATCTATGGTTCGCTTGCTTGTCGCGCCTGTGGAACATTCGCATGCAATACAGCGGTAGCCCGGTCACTCACTCTTTTAAACACTATTTTGAAAAAACTATTGTTATAGTTTTAGCGATGGAGCGCGCGCCGACCGCTCCCACCTCCCAGCCCCCCGCCGCCACGACGCCCCACCGGGGCCGCCCCAAGCCGCCGGAGCCGAAGCGCTCGCAGGCCGCCCCCCTGACTGACAGCGATGTGGACATGATCCTACCGCCCTCGCCTCCTCAACAGCCACACAAGCGGGGAACAGGCAGAGTCCTGTTCCTTGCAGAACAACAGAGCCAGCCTCTGCCCCTGCCGCCAGCCACTACCGCCATGCCAACGCAACAAGGACTCCCCATGGTGGGTGGCAGCCTTGCTGCCACCCCCATGGTGGCAACTCCTACCTTCAGTGCACCCCTCGGGGGCGGGCACTTGACTCAACAATCAATCCTTGGAGCCTTTACGGTTTCCAACCCCTCCAACAATTCAGCACAGAAGTCGTACGCTGAGGCGGCCGGCCCCAAAGGGAAGCACCCGCAAGAAGCACAGAAGGCCTCACCTCCACCAACTCAACAACCACCACCGCCCTCGCGCAAGCGAGCGGATCCCCAGTCGGAACCGAAATCGTTCCAAACCCACACCACACAATTCGCCTCCCCCCGTCATGATGAGGAGGAGGAACCGGACGACACCCCCTTCTTCATTCAGCTAGCACAGCTAGCTGACGACAAGAAGGAGATTAAGAGTGAAGACATTGCTACCTACATGAAGTTTCGTCTCTCCAAGCTTGAGGGCTTGGACGCAACCCCGGATGGGATGGACAAAGGGCGTAAAGGACCTTGGATTTTCTATGTCGATGAGGACGCGCACGACCAATTCAAAGCCGCCTACGGCGACAAACTCCAAGCTGCCCTCTCGGGTGTCTCGCACGACTTTGCGGTCACCTACGGCGCACTTACACTCTTGAGCAAATCTTTGGGCTCATGGCAAAGGCATGGACTCTTCCTCCCGAAGAGTGGACAAAAACAAACTGTGAGTCGAAGGATGATGTTGACGAGGATGTGGAGCCACATGATGACAACACCCATCAACCTCTTCCTAAGCCACCTTCTTCTTCGTCTATGGGACCTTCAATTTCAGACTTCACTACTTTGGAGAAAGCACGCCGCCAAAAAGCACTTGATTCTTATGGGAGATGGTACAGGCCAGATGTCTTGAATGGAGTTTGGTGTTGCCACCTCCTTCAAAGAGGACCGGACGGCGCTAGACTTGCGTGGTGCCGAGTCGGCTAGAGCGCCATAGGTTACCGCAAACTCGTGTGGGACTCCCGAGAGAGCTGCTTGAAGCTTATCGCCGTATGCGGCTTTGAATTGGTCGTGCGCGTCTTCATCGACATAGAATATCCATGGACCTTTGCGTCCTTTATCCATCCCATCTGGGGTGGCATCAAGCCCTTCAAGCTTTGAGGGCCACCCACACAGTCACGCCAATCGGGCAGGCCGCGCGCAGAATCCTCGTCTCAGTCAGCCATCCGTGGCGCCTTTTGAACGTTGACGTCTGACGTCGCCGAGGGAGCGCCGCCGCCGCCGCCGCCCCCACTTACTGGGCCGTCGCCGCCGCCGCTTTGGCCGATGCTTACTTGAGGCCTGGCGGCGGACTGTCAAAGCCCCCCTGTCTCAGCTGCCCACCTGATGTTGATGGACGCCGCGTCGGCTCCGCGGTCTACGGCTCTACTTGACTTCTGCGTCAAGTATTGCCAAGACCTTGGTGTGCTTCTTCGCTTCGCGAGCTCCGCGTGCCCGGAGTGCTTTCGTTGCGCCGTCGCGCGTCATCAACAGCATAAAGTATTTCTAATTCCACCTGCCAAGGCCACCACCCAGCGGCAGAAAATGATTTCTGCTCTGGCCGACACCTATTGAAATGTGTGCGAAATTTCGAAACGAAATTTGGGCGGGTCCGAATAAACGAAACTCTGGCCTGTGCCAAGCCAATAGACATCTCCACAGCGCGCGTTTGGTGGGGTCGCTCCGCGAAAGCGGTCCCCTCTCGACGTGGCCGCTTCTCCCAGTAGTTCGTCGGCCCAGTCGTCTCAGGCGTGCGCTCTCGCTTGACCGCAAGACGCGCGGCATTCGTTCTCACCCAAACGGCGATGAAACTCATGCTGACATCGGTGCTCCTCCGGGAGAATCGCGCAGAAGAAGGGACGAGTGCCTTCGAAGGAATCGCCAAAGGAAGGACTCAAAGGGAAGAGCGCGCGCGGGGGGGCGGGGGCGGGGGCGGGGGGGGCGGGGGCGGGGGAAGGGGGAAGTTTGTAGAAGGGCGGCGGGCGTCGTCTCCTCGTGGAGAGCGGTTAGTTTGTAGAAGGGGGAACGGGTGCGGTTGGGAACGGGTGAGGCGGCGAAGGGGTTGGGACTCCCAACGAACGGGCTCCGCCTGCCCCCCCCCCCCCCCCCCCCCGCCCTCTCTCTCCCTTCGCCCTCTCTCTGTCTCCCCCCTTCTTCCTTCCCTTCTCTTGCCTGCCATGGCCGACACGGGGTTGAGGGACGAGGCAATGAGGGTGCCGTCGCTCGTCGCCTTACCCGTCACCGTTCTTGCAGTCTCCCGCCTTCTTCCTCGCGCGAGGCCGAGGCCGAGTGCAGTGATGCCCGTCGAGAGCAACGTCAATCTGGAGGGTGCTCTGCCGCAACAAGGCGTTGCGGCTCCCGCGCAGGAGGGCTTGGCGGCCAGCGAGATCGTCTGGCCAAGCAAGCCGCCGAGCACGGCTTTGCCGCCGACCAGCACTGCTCTTCTGGAGGGCCAGCGGCGGACAGAGGCACTGCCCGCCTCGACGCTGTTGGGCAACTGCGAGGTGAACGCGAGAGTTGAGGAAGCTGCAGCAGTTGGCAAGAAACCCTCAGGAGATGTCGACACTGCGCGTGAGAAGTGGAACGCCTCCGACTGGCTGCGCTCGCTGAAATGTGTTGCGGACGCGCTCGCAGACGCCCTCGTGGCCGGTGGTGATCCTCTTGAGCAAGTTCGCACACTCGCGAGTGAGGCGTTGACGGAGGACAAGCTGGTGCAGAGGCTCTCACGAGGGAGGGCACTGCACAAGCTGGCACGTGGACTCCTACCTGAATTGGCTAAGCTGGCGTCTCCAGACACGCCACACACTTCCTCAGACCTCCATTCCAAGTTTGCCGGGCAAGTCGAGCTGTCATACTCTGGGCTTGACACATTCCACGGTGGCCTAGAATCCATTCTAGGCCCGCCTGCCCCGGAAATATACACCAACATGGAGAGGGAGCACACAGCCGCCTCCGACTCCGACCGCGTCTTCGAGACAAGCAACTATGGCGTGTGTACGACGGCGCGGGACGAGTGGGAATTTGTCGTGAAAGCTCCCAAGGAGTGGCACAAAGAGAACAGAGACCTCTGCCCGGAGGAAAGGGCCAGGACGTCAAAGCCATTGAAGGATCTGTTGGAAGGCAAGGAAGGCATGGAGGAGTGCAACATGAAGGAGCACAATAGGAAACTCAAAGCATTGCGCCAGCCTGAGCTCATCAAGGAAGAAGTCATTGGTGCGCGCTTCATGCGATCTCATCCACTCCTTACCCGATGAACCACGCTCCAATCCTAGCCCTTATCCCATGACCTGTGCTCGATGGTCGCTCATCTGGTGCGCAGGGGGGCGTCTGTACACCGGACCGCTTTTCATGAAGTACAACGCGGTGCTGCGTGGTTTGCAGAGCGATTCGCAGACTGAAAATGATGGACTGCGCAAGGGTAACATTGAGCAACTGCGCCAGAATTACATTTGGTTGTGTGGCAAAGGTACGACTCGCGATGAGTATGTGGAGGGCAGGCTATCATGGGAGGATGCCAAAAAAGACGCCAACGATTATGCTACGACGATTCACGCCATCAACTCGTGCATTGTGAAGATGTCCAAGCTGACCGAAGCGTGCAAGGTGTACCGGGGTATGAGCGACAAGTCTCTACCCAAGGAGTTCTACGAGAGGAATAGATTCAATGTGGCAGGAGGAGTCGAGCCGGGCTTCATGTCTACTACGAAGCACCGGGAGGTCGCCATGAGCTACACCGGTGGTAAGGTAGGCATCGTTTTCGAGATGCAGATGGGGATGGTGGACCGCGGTGCCGACATTGCGTGGCTCTCACAGGTGCGGCTGTGCGTGCACACGACGTGTCTTGCCAACCTTTGCCTTGCAGCTCACTCCTCGCCCCATCGCTGCAAATGTAGTACCCTCACGAGGAGGAGATCCTCTTCGGCCCGCTGACAGGCCTCGAGATGCTCTCAAGCCA
>CM030940.1:1922600-1935812 GCA_018136815.1 Isochrysis galbana | reverse complement strand
AGAGAAGAGAGAGAGAGAAGAGAGAGTGAAACAAACGACGTACGTACTCTCTCTCTCCCTCTAAAAAACGGCTCTCTCTCTCTTCACACTCCGTGTTCCCGTCCGTCTCTTCACCTCTCTTCTCTATTTACGTGTACTCCCTCTAGAGCTAGAGCTCACTAGATATATACTCTACAAGTAGGTGGTGTTAAAAATAGTTGAACGCGAACTCAACTCAAACTTTTTGACCGTTTGAACATAGTCAACTAATTGAAACCTTTGAAGGGTAAAAAAACGAACATAGTCAACTACCTACTACACCCCAGGCCACCAAAGTGAACAGAGACAACTACCCACTACTGACCTTCCCCCTCAAAGTGAACACGTGAACAGAGCTCAGACAAGAGGCAAGAGGCAAGCAGCCCTCTCACGCAGCACGCAGCCCCATGGTCCATGGTACGTACATGATGGCTCACTCTAGCCCGATGCACGCAACACGCAACACGTGCACACATAGAAGAAGAAAAAGGTGTAGAAGGCTAGGCATCGCTCTCCTCTTCCTCCTCTTGCTCCTCTTCCTCTCCATCCTCCAAGCTGCTTTCCACTTTCCAACTCCAACTCGGACTCTAACGAATTGGGATGGCCCATAGGGCCTGAGGGCAATGAGGAAGGAGGCATGCCGGCGGTAGGCGCGGCGGAGGAGACGACTTCAGAGGGGCTGACGGGCTGAAGCCCGGCAGAGGAAGGCGGGCAGGCGGGCTTGGGCGAGGGCGAGGACGGCGGCGAGCAGAGCGACATCGAACGAGCGGCGAGAGGCGAGGGCGAGTGAGAGGAGGGCTGTGATGGCAGGGGCTGGCGAGGCGAGGCGAGACTGTAGGGTATGAGTGTTACGAGAGCGAGAGCGACGAGAGCGAGAGCGATGGGCCGCGCGCCAAACGCCGACGAAGACGAAGACGTGATCAGGCAGTGGCGAGGGAGGCGGCGGTGAAGGCGGTGGCGGTGAGGGAGGCGGCGGTGAGGGCGGTGGAGGCGACGGTGGCGGAGGGGCGTCGATCTATTTAAGGTGGCCGGAAGAATAAGAATAAGTTTCTGATACCCGGATATTCCGAATATCTGGCATAACTGGCATGTCTGCCCGACTATCCGTATCTATCTGGATATTCCTAATGAGCTCCAGAGGTATCCGGATACTATCTGGATACCAAATCTGAACTCCAACCAGACATCCAGATTGCTCAAATCAAACCTGTTACGGGTCTTATTGTGCTGGTTGTGGTTGTGAGAATTGTGGAAAATCGAAATCGAGGAGAGGAATGATTCAGGAATGTCTAAGAAGAGAGCGAGTGTGTGCGGCTGCAAAGGTCTACATGTTCCGCCGATCGTGTATTGTGCGCTTGAAGTTCTAGCTAGTGCTTGCTTTTGTTGCCCCCCAACCCCTGCGTGCCTGTCCATGAAGCTCCTGTTTCCGCTTGTGTGCTCGTGTGCGCACCTAAAATGTCACAGTGAGTCACCATCTAACCCATTTCGAATAAGAAGCACATGTCGGCGACGGGAATCACATGGGGCAACTTCCATCCAGTGGGAACGGGTTCCAGATGTTTTAGGGTCGAATTTCATCTTAACCCATCGAAAAGCGTCTTGTCCAAGAAGCGCCAGCCTCTAGTCGCAGTGTCGCATTAGACAGTAGAGCAGTAGAGAGTAGAGTGTAGAGAGCATTGGATCGTGTTTTACGGACTAACTACGGACTAAGAATATAGACATCATCTCAAGGATCCTCTCCTCTCCCTCTTCTCTCTCTCTCTCCCTCTCTTGTTCTCTCTCTCTCTCTCTCCTCTGGTCTCTTTCTTTTCCCAATCTTGGGCCGAACTAAGAGGTGAATTCACTCCTTTGCCTCACAACTTCTCTCCCATCTCTTCTCTCCTGATCTCACTTGTTCCCTCTCTAGAACTCTCTCTCTCTCTTCCCATCTCTCTCCAGATCTCTCTCTCTCTTCCTTTCTCTCCTCTCTCTCTCTCTCTCGCCGCCGCCGCCGCCGCGACGCTCTCTCCCTCTCTCTCTCTTGTCTCGCGCGTGGCACGAGTGAGCTCAAGAGGTCTTTCTCACCAATTCACCCCTCTTTTCAAAGAACTCAGCACCCACTCCCCTTCCCTGCCCGGCCATTTTCTGTCGACGACCCCCCTCCGGATCCCCACGGGTAACTTTTCGTTCTCCGGCCCCGTTTCTTATCTCTCCTCTACCCCCTCTAAGCGCGCCCCTCGCTCTCTCCCTCTCCCTCTCCCTCTCTCCGATGGCGCCCTCTCTCCTCCTCCTCCTCCTGCCCGCCCTGGCGCCACAACGCGCGCCAGGCGTCACCGTCCCCTCCCCCCTCTCCCCCCCCACCCCTACCACCCTCTCCCTTCCTCTCCCTGCCTCCCCCTCTCTCTCTCCCTCTCCATCCCCCTTCCCGGACCGCAGACTCTCTCTCTCTCTCCACCGCCTCTACGCGGCTCCCCCGCGCTCGTGGCGGGGGCTCCGGGCACCATCCCTTTCCCTCTCCCTCGCCGACACCCCGTCGACACCTCCCACGCCCTCACCAGCCGGGGAGGGAGCGTCCTCGGCTTCCTCGGCTTCTTCTTCTCGGGCGACGACAGTCGAGGAGAAGCGCTCCCTCGCTGCACGGCTCGCGCTAGACGCGGAGAAGGCCGCGCTGGAGGCCGAGGCACTGGAGCTTCAGGCGGAGGCGCTCCGGCTCTCCCTGGCTCTTAAGAGGGGGGAGCCGCTCGAACAGACAGCCTCGCCGCCTGCATCACCAAAGCAGCCGGCCGCCGTCACTGCCGCGAGCAGCACAACCTCCACCTCTGATGCCTCTGAGTCGGCGCCGTCATCCGCCTCACCGACTGTCTCCTCCTCTGAAGGCGGCGCGCCCGACGCGAACAACGAGCCCAAGAGGTCGGGCCTCTTCGGCCTGCCGCTCGGCGGCACGCCGCCGCCGCCACCGGCTGAGCTGAGCGACACCTCGCTCTCTGAGCCACCCGTTGCAGGGCCTCTCGCCGACGCGCTCAAAAGCATGAGCAGCGCCAAGACGCTCGCGCCCGAAGAGCTGCAGCTTAGCGAGGCAGAGGTGTGCGCGCTGCGCAAGTTTGTCCTGTCACCGCGCGAGTCGGACGTCTGGCGCGCAATGAAGCAGTGCGGAATGGCACGCGTCGCAGTTGCTGTCACGCCTTGGGGAGGGCCCCACCGCCGCCCCATTGAGCGTCTCCGCCCGCTCCTCTGCAGGTTGCGGCGGTGATGGCCTCTGTGCTTGAGCCCTCGTGTGGCTTCTACGTGACCAACGTTGAGCAGTCACCACTTGGCACCGTCTTCCGCGGCAACCTGCGTGCCGATGCGGCCAAGCTCTACGAGCACATGCAGGCACACCAGCCGCGTCTTGCACCCATCTCCGCCGTTTCGGCCCCTCCTGCACCTCTTCTTTCGTACCCGCACCGCTGTGCACTTCGATCAGCCCCTTCACCTCCCGCCGTCTGCCCTTCCCCTTTTCCCCGCAGGCTAGCCTCGATAAGACGCCGTCTCTTGCAGGCACGCAGCTTTTGCTGCTGATGGACCCGCTGCCGCTTTCACTCCAACAGATGCAGGAGGGAGCCGAGAAGCGTCCCGTCGTCCTCGCCGTCTCTCCCCGCCTCAAGCCGATGCGCCAGAGCCTGCCTGAGTATGGCCTCGTTGCGACCGCCGGCCTGCTCACCGCACTCACGACCGTTGGGTGCGCTCCTTTTCCGCCTGCAAGCCAGCTCCTTTGACGCATGCAAACCAAACAACCCCAGCATGGTGCTCCCCGCCGTGGGCCGAGCCTCAAGGCACCTGCCCGCGTTGCCCGCTGTGCAGCTTCTCGCTCTCGTCCTACATCTTGACCAATGACGGTGCCATCATCGAACAGCTGAACAAGGGCGACACCTCGCCGATCGAGCTCGCCATCCCGATCGCTGCTGGCATTGGTGCGCCGCCGCCTCTTGCCCCTTGCTACCCTGCATAACTGTACGACTCCGTCCCATCGACCCACTCCGGCCACCTCCATTTTCCAGGCGGCATCCAGCTCCTCCACGAGGCATCACACTTTGTGGCGGCGCGCATCCGCGACGTGCGCATCGGCCTTCCCATCGCCCTCCCATCGCTCCAGCTCGGCTCCTTCGGATGCGTCACCCGGCTGCTCTCGTTCCCGTCTTCGCGCACTGCCATGTTTGACGTGGCCGCCGCGGGTGCGCACCGCCAGCCCCAGCGCAAGTGCAAGTACCAGCGCCCGTCTCGCGCGCCGCCGCCGCTCGCCTCGCCTCATGAGCACAGCCCACCGCAGGTCCGCTCGCCGCCCTCTTCATCTCCTTCACTGCCTACATCATTGGCCTTGCACTCTCTGCCGGCCTTCCCGCGCCTGCTGCGCCGGACGCTGCAGCCGCAGCCGCAGCCGCAGCCGCCGCTAACGGCATCCCCGCGTCGGCGCTCGTCGGCGCGACGCCGTACCCTGTCGTGCCAACAGCGCTACTCCACTCCTCGTTCCTTCTGGGCGGGCTCGCCGAGCTCATCCTTCCGTCGCTCCACACGCCTGGCATGGCCGCTGCGCTCACCACCCAGCTCCACCCGCTTGCTGTCGTGGGCTTCACATCCTTCCTGTGCAATGCGCTCCAGCTGCTGCCCATCGGCCAGCTTGATGGCGGGCGCGTCTCAGCTGCCGTCCTGGGGCCAGCTGGCGCGTCGCTTGTCTCAGGCCTCACCCTTTTTGCACTCGGGCTATCCACGCTGGTGCGTGCACCAGCCCGCCAGCCACAAACCGGCGCCCATGAGTACCAGTGCGCTGCCAACGCCCTACGCCCGCCCCGTGCTCACAGTTCGGGAGTGACGACCCTGTGCTACTCTTCTTTGGCCTCTTCGTCATCTTCTTCCAGCGACTGCCGGAAATCCCCAGTGCCAACGAGCTCACCCCTGTAGACGACCGGAGGCGTGCGATCGCCGCCGTTGCACTAGTCCTCGTCGTGCTCACGCTCTTGCCATACCCTGTCGAGACGCCCGGTGTGGGTGGAGGCACCGATGGCTTCCCGCTCTAGGGTGGCGGCGATCACTCTGCCGGGGACTGGGTGCGAATCGACCAGTCACTGCGCGCAAAGTGCCACTTGGGTGCCTCGCCCGATGCGCTCGCTGCCAGCCAACACTCCTCCGGCATCGTCCGCACCCGTACGTCGTGCACACAGCGGAGCTGCCCCGGCCAGCGACCGCACACGGTTGGACGCCAGTACACGCATGCCAAGGGCGGTGCGCAAGACGTGGCCTAAGCACATGCTTGAGCACCTGTGCCACTTTGTCAGCCGGTGCGCACATGGCGGCACAGTGCGCGCATGGTGCAGACGGCCTACCTGTAAGCTCGTAGAAACACTGAGCAGACACAGAGGGACGCAACGCAAGTACAATTAGGGTGTGTTGCTGTCTATGGCACCGCTTAGCGCTGGGCGCACGTTTGTGTCGCCATGTAGCGCGAGCAGCATTGTAGGGTGCAACAGATTGTTTTGCGCCCGCGAGGAAGGGGGTGCACATGATTGCATGCATGCGACATGCGAGGTCGTTACGCTCGTATCTTCCGGTGTGCGGGTGGGGTGTTGGCTGACGCATCAGCAAGGCAGCTTGCGTTCATTCGATACCTCGCAGCAGATGATGAGCAGTACAATGCCTTTCATTCGGTAGGGTTCCTTCATGCCCACACGTACGTGATGAGGACGGGGGCTGGATGGGAATGCTTGCCTAGCGCTCTCTTTCCTTCGCTTGCTTGCGCGCAATGAGGAATGCGTTTAGCGTTTAAGTCTTTTTGGCGCTGCGCGCACGCTACCTTGAACTTGAACGCCATGGGCTAGACTTTCTCTAGCCTTGCGTTCTACTCCGCGACTTAAACGACATTTATCCCTTATACACGGTTAGTCAGAACGAACAGCTAAACCTAAAGCCCATCACAGAGCTCCTTGCGGCTTGGCCTCCAAGCTGGGGGTGGCACACATCGTCGAGGGGCCCGAAACACGAAACACAGCGCACCTAAGACGCGAAGCTCGCGGACATTTGGCACACGAGTGATACACAGCAACCGTACCCGAACCACAAGTAGAGGCACAACGAACTCGTGCACAGCCCGACGTAGCCCGACGGTACCACGAAGAAGACGTCGGCAACACCCGGATGGGACAACAGGTACAAACAAGGTCAACAAGTTTCGGGGGCCTCTTCCTACTAAGAGGACGTGTTAACAGGTCGCAACACGTCCGCAACAGGTCAATCAAAATAAGACTCAATTTACTAATAGAATATAGATGTACCAGTACCAGTATGATTTATTACTGCTATATGAATAAAAAATCTTCTTAAAATCTCCGCTCGCTACGTATGCGGCATGAGGCAGTGTGCTAGTGGACCTCCCTACTACCCAACCTTAACCCCTAACAACCCCCTTCCCCTTCCCCAGTTCTGTCGTATTCCATACGATGACAGACTTTTACTTCCAACCGGTGGGTTGTTATTTGAAGCCTCAAGGTCTCGTCGATTGACATACCGCCTCTTCTCTTACTTTCTCTCGATGTCATCAAATGTTCCATGACTGTCTTTTGTGTTCTGTCAGTGTATCAGTCGTAGCTCCCCAGCGAGGTCTGCCCTCGTTGTTCCGACCCCTCTATCGCATGTCGGCGAGTTGCTGAATTAGGTCGTTTGCCTTCATTTGGTACCCCTCGTTTCCAAATACGCGATGCGCCGGTACAAAAAAATCCCCTCCCGTGGGGACTCTCACCCTACCATGAGCCCCCCCGCGAGCACCCCGAAGGAGAGGCCCAGGAGCACCACGTACGCGACGAGAACGGCGTCGCCTTGGCTCGGCATGAGGGCGCGCCCCGAGAGGGCCTGGTAGACGCGCACGCCGAGCACGGCGTAGCCCGTCCCCTTGTGCGCGACCCGCCACACGGCGCGGCGTGCGGTGCGGGCGCCGGGCGTGCCGCGCACGAGCGCGTTGAGCGGCTGCAGCAGGGCGATGGCGAAGGCGACGATCCCGAGCGTGTGATGGGGGTGCGAGAAGTGGCGCCCCCTCGTCAATCTCCGCCTCCACTCTGGAATGGCATCCGCTCCCGGTTGGCTTACCTATATCGCCCCGTCGCTCTCTTGTCGGCATTCTCTTCCTTGTTCGATCTGTCAGCGGGTTCCTGTGCGTTCCGTGATAGGGATTCGTTAGTGTGGAGAGTGTTGACGTGAGTGTAGTGTCATCTCGTCGGTCCATCGGCCCCGGACCGTCTGTCGTCTGTCGTTCTTCGTTCGTCGCTCTCGTTCTCGTTCTCGTTCCCGTTCTCGTCCCTCGTTCTCAACACTACCTCAATACCAAACCTCACCAATCCCTCAGCCTCAGCCTATCCATCCCGACCCTCCCAGCCATGTCCGCTCCGTCGTCGCGCTCGCCCTCGCCCAAGCCCGTCCTCCCGCCTTTCTCTGCTGAGGAGGTGGTCCAGCCCGTCATTGGCCACCCCCCAACTTCCGCCGCGCCTCTCGCCGCTTCCCTTCCGTCCCCTCTGTTCCCATCTGAGGCAGTGGTAACCTCGGATCCGTCATAACCACACCTGGACGGACGGCCAGGCGTCGGCACCAGGGCAATTCGGCAACGCGCAGACATGCGACAGAGGGGTCGGCACAACGAGGGCAGACCTCGCTTGGGGGAGCTACAATCGGCGGACGAGAGAAGACGAAAGACAGTCATGGAGCATTTGATGACATCGAGAGAAAGTAAGAGAAGAGGCGGTATACCAATCGACGAGACCTTGAGGCTTTAAAATAACCCACAGGTTAGAAGTAAAAGTTTGTCATCGTATGGAATACGACACCGAAGTAAAATAGCGCCACGGTATAATCCAACGGCCAACGCCTGAGGGGGAATGAGGGTCACGCAAGGGGGCGGTTCCTTGCACCGGCGATACCTGCTGAACGCGCGACTTCGCCTAAAACGCGAGAAGCACGCAAGGAGGTAAGCCAGGTGAGGGGCAAGCAGGCGACAAGGGAGGCGACAAAGGAGGCGAGGGCAACAAGGGCGAATGGACGAATGTAGGACCTTGCGACGGTGACTCGTGGCTAGCCTGCAAGGAGGGGACATAGAAACGCAAACAACTTCTAAAACAAAAAGGAAAAAGGTCGATCGCGGATGCGACACTGAAAAGGCGGGGAGACCCTCCGAGCCGCTTTCGCCGGGGCTTTCCGCTCACGGTCAAAAATGTCGACCCCCCTCAATATTAGTACTTAAATAGCCTTGTTTGATCGCCCTAGGAGTGAGGCTGCAATTTCGGCCGCGCACCAAGCTGTGGCTGTGGTTGTGGTAGAGCACATACACCGCACCTTCCCCCACCTCCTAGACTCCCGTGGCCTGTCGTGCTTTGCACCCCTATTCCCACGCTTTGCTGCGGCCCCACAGGGCTGGGGCCTGGGGGGCTCTCCTCAAGGGAACACCATACTTTACTATGCTACACTACTACTTTACCTCCACAAGGGTACACCCTAACCACAATACTTTACTACTTTACTCTTTACTCTTCTACTTCTTCCCCCCCCCACAGGGCTGGGGCCTTGGTGGGCTGACGAATCTCGCTCGGCACCGCGAGCCCTCTGACGAAACACAAGAGATAAGGGCCCGCGCTAAGCTTGGCACTTCCCGGTGGGAGATCGGATCGAGATCGGGGAGCAGATCGTGATCTCGGTGATGGGCCCCAGGTTTGGAGAGATCCGCGCGGTGGGAAACTTGAGGAGAAGAGGGGCGGCGGTGCCCGGGTTCCGCGGCGGGGGGGGGGCGGGGGTTGGAGAGAGAAGAGAGAGAAGAGAGAGAAGAGAGAATAGAGGGGGAGAGAGAGAGAAGAGAGAGAAGAGAGAGAAGAGAGCCGTGATGAGAGAGAGAGCCGTGAGAAAGAGAGGGAGATGGGGGGGAGAGGCGGCCGGAGAGAAATCAAGGGAAAAGGATCAGTCATTCAATCTAAACGGAGGTCCGGCGGCGGGTGAGAGAGAGACGCCGCACTCAAGTGAGAGAATGGAAGAGAGAGAGAGCTCGCCATCTCTCCTCTCTCTCTCTCTCTTTGTCCTCTTCATGTACGTTGGGGGGCACCGTCTCCCTCTCACGTACCGCCTTCGTTTTCTCCTCTATCTCGTACCATCTATGGCGCTCTCTCTGCACTCTCTCTCTTCATCTTCCTCCCTCACATCTCTCCTCGCCCTCTCTCTCCTCTTTTATCTCTTCTTCTCTTTTCTTCTCTCCTCCAGGCCCTCTCCCCGTCTCCCCTCGTCCTCTCTCTCTCTCTCTCTCATTCTCTCTCTCTCTCTCTCCCTCCCCCTCCCATCGCGCGGCCATGTCGACAGCACCGCCGACTCGTGGTGCGCACACCGCCGCGCCAGCCACTCCCCCTGTCTCTGCCCCTCCCGTTCCCGTCCCCCATTCCCCTCCCCTCCCCCACCTGCCCCTCCCGTCCCCTGCTTCCACCCCTCTCCACCCCTCCCTCCCCTGCTTCCACCCCTCTCCACCCCTCTCCACCCATGGTGGTGGGGGTAGGGGTAGGGGTGGGAGGTGGTGTGTGTGCGTGCGTGCGTGCGTGCGTGCGTGCGTGCGTGCGTGCGTGCGTGCGTGTGTATGCGTGCGTGCGTGCGTGCGTGTGCCCCCTGCGTGCCCTCCGTCCTCCCTTCAGTCCACAAGCTGAATTTCCCTCGCGCTCTCGTGCTACTGCTCCCCCCTCCCTCCGCTTCCATCTGTATTGTCCAGCCCCCAGCGGCATCCAACGCTGCGTCCATGCTGTGAATCCTCGAGGGTGTTTACCTCCAGTCCACGGCGCCACCCTTGACCACCTACCCCGCCCTCACCTTCTTCTCGAACCGCTGGTAGGCGTGAGCTTCGAGACCATGGCCACGTCCCTCGTGGAAAGGAAAATCGACCAGCTAGAGCGGCAAGTCGCCGCGCTGCACAGTTCGCTCGAGGCCCGAGGGGTCAACTCGACGGGCACGGCCGATGTGTACGGCCGCGTTTTCCCCGTGCCGGTCGACGAGGAGCACAAGGCGAAGCTGCTCTTCACTACACTCTGCAAGGGAATTAGGCCCAATTTGGCTCAGCCACACATGTACGCCTTCTGGGCCTCAACCTTGGGCTTCTTCGTGACCCTCTTCTCCGTGTTTGCGCCTGCTGCGCTAATGCCGTACATTCGACGCAGCCCGGGCGAGGGGGGCATCGGGCTGAGCGGCCCCGAGATTGCTGACTCGGGCTCAGCCGCCGTTGGCGGCACGATCGTCATGCGCATCATCGCGGGCCCGCTCTGCGATGTCTTTGGCGCGCGCAAGGCCTTCTTTCTCATGCTCTGGCTCGGTATCCCGGGAATCATCATGCTGGCGCTCTCCAGGAGCGCCGGCACCTTCATCGCCGCGCGCCTACTGACAGGGCTTTCGCTCGCCACCTTCGTGACGTGCCAAGTGTGGTGCTCGCAGATGTTCTCGGGCTCCGTCGTTGGTGCCGCGAACGCCACCTCCGCTGGATGGGGCAACCTGGGCGCCGCCATCGCGCAGCTGACGATGCCCTTCATCATGCTCGGCTTCCTCAAGATGACAGGTACTCACGGCGATGGCGCCAATCGCGCGTGGCGGCTCTGCATGATCGTGCCTGCGGCGCTGCACGTCATCGCCTCTGTCCTCATCATGCTGGGCCGTGATCTTCCCGACGGCAACTACAAGGCGCTCGAGGCGACCGGCATCAAGGAGAAGGCGCGGGGCGGCCGGAGGATGCGCACCGGCTTCTCCAACGTCAACGCCTGGATCCTCTCCATCACGTACGGTTTCTGCTTTGGTGTCGAGCTGACGATGAATAACAACGCCGTGCTGTACTACTACCGCTATTGCGGCGTCTCCCCCCAGCTTGCCGGCGTGCTAGGCGCGTGCTTTGGCCTGACCAACCTCTTCGCGAGATCGTTCGGTGGGATCCTCTCCGACGTGCTAAATGCCAGGTGCGGCATGCGTGGCCGGCTGTGGGCTTGCTTGGTAGCTCAGACCATTGAGGGGCTGATGTGCCTCATTGTTGGTCTCGTCACCATTGGCATGCCCTCGCCCGACCGCAAACTCTGCGAGGATGGCTCGCTCTGTCCCACAACCGATGGCGACCGCATGTGGGGCGTTTGGCAGACCGAAAATCCGCCTGTCGGCTTGACATCCACCTATGGTGTAACGTACATGTACAAGATCAACTCGACGTCGACAGCGCACATCATGCCATGCGGCTCCGAATCGATTGCCACACCATCGCACGGATGGCTCATTGGCCAAGACGGCTCCGAGACGCTGATGCCCATGCCGACAACAGCTGACTTCATCGTCGTCGCCGACCTCAACAACCCGCTCTGTGTGCGCAATTCGGCGAATTTTACACTCATCATATTCTGCATGGCTCTCTTCTCCATCGCCGTACAGATGGCTGAGGGCCTCCACTTCGGCATCGTCCCATTTGTCGCACCGCAGGCGCTCGGCGTTGTCTCGGGCATGGTCGGCGCGGGCGGCAATCTAGGCGCCGTCATCGGCTCCAAGGTAATCATGGCGGGGGACAAGGCGACAGACCTGGGCTTCATCCACCTTGGGCTCTCTGTGATGGCCATCTCAGTGATCATGCATTTCATCTACTTCCCCGACAGCGGGAGCACTCTATTACGGGCGGGGGCGCTAGGCTGGTACGACCCGCAGTTATGGAAGGCGTCCACCGATAATGTGCGACCAGTGCAGCCCGACTACGCAAAAGAGGCGGCTGGCCATGGCACAATGCAGGAAACTGAGTTGGGCTCGATGTTGGACGATGCTTGCGCCAGCGCGGCGGAGGATGCCGCCAACATCAACATCGCCAGACATGCTGGCTGACGCTGGGGCTGCGCATCGCGTTCTTGAGTTTCAATTTTGCGACGGCAGCGCGCAGCAACTTGTGCCTCGAGTCTCAAGCCCGAGTCTCGACTCGAGTTCGCCCCACCCCAAAGTGGCACACTGCCAACGTAGCGCGGCACTAATGATGCGGAGCCTTTTTCCGTCTTCCTAACGCAAAGCTAACAACGCGGAGTCTTTTTTTGTTGGGACAAAGAAAAATGAACTTCTTGAAAAGGTCGGCTAGCGCTGCTACACTACTACCCTACTCTTGGAGAAAACCGACATCGCCCATGCCCTGCTTTCCCCTCCAACCACCCTTCCCCCCCGGTTCCTTTTTCCTCGGTTTCGGGGATTCAGCCCATGTGCGGTGCTTTGGGCCTGCGAGCAACTATCAGTAAACAGATAGGGTCATGGAGCATGCGCTGCTTCCTTCCCCCTCTGCCACCGAACCCTCTGACCTCTGAGATGGATGATCTGCTCAAGGACACGCCGCTGTCGCCGAAGCGACCCCCGATTTTCGAAACAAGCGACAGAGGCGCCCTCACGATGAACACAAACTTGGCCTTAGTGGCACAAGCACTCGACATGGCGCCTCCAATCCAACCACCCCGTCACCCGGAGCCGGAACCTCGCTTCCGGTAGAATCTATCGCGGATACGCCGCGCCAGCGCATTTAAAGACGTGACGGCACTCCCAGCGGGCCTACTCTACAGGGTCGACCCTCCCAACTCCCCACGGCTCTACGTCCCCAAGGCGCTCCGAGCGCGCTACCTACGAGCCTACCACGACTACTTAGGCCACCCAGGGGTCTCGCGTATGATCAATCTCCTTCGCGCTCGCTACTTCTGGCCAGCACGCCAGAGAATACGGAAACCCCGACCCCTGAAATTCATATAAACCAAGAAGGAGAATACTTCGCCAAAGAGGGGGGCAAATGGTACGAAGTCGAACTCTCATACCTAGGCACACCCATCCTCGGCGACCGCACGATAGCGGCACCTACTGACCTAGACCCGACCCCTCCCGCGAAATGGGGCGAAGGCTTTAAATCTAGCAAAAGAACGGAATACCCGCTGCCGCTGCCGGACGAATACACCCTAGACGGCAAAACACCACTCGATGCGACTGAAGTTACACACCTGACGAGAGCCCTACAAAAGGCCCACCGTAAACGCCGGCGACTCACGGGCCCCGACAACTGGGCAACGAGACTACCAATAACGGACAGTGTCTGGGCGCACCTAGCCCAGATTTACACCTCGCCCATGGTAACAACGAGGGACACTCACCTGCACTTTAAACACATCACGCATAGGAGGATAGCCACGGCCAATAGATTCG
>CM030940.1:1875100-1917600 GCA_018136815.1 Isochrysis galbana | reverse complement strand
CTTGTTCGCGCCCAGGTGTTTGTCTCGTCCAAAGGACCGCGGCTGTGGTGGCGGCACGGCCTTTCCAAGGTACCGAGCCTCTTCATCCCCCCAACCCCTTCTTAACCCACGCAAGCCGCGCGATAGCCGCGAATCGTGTATTTGATGGCTGTGACCCGCTTGGCATGACGAAGGCAGTGCCCTACGCGGCACTCACGTACGGACAGCCCCGCCCTCCGACCACTTGTGTCAGGTTCAGCCCGTAGCCAAGATGCGCTTCGTCACCACCGGTCGCGAGCGGTGCACCGTCTTCATATACATCAACTCGCACTTCGTCCCGGGTCTATAAGCAAGCGTGTGAGTCCCATAGACAGCTCCGAGGTTGCGCTTGGGAATCGCGGCACCTTGGCAAACGCATTAATGTCGCGACGAATCGCTCGTACTTATCGAGGCGATCGTGTAGCTTAGGCATCGGGCCTTATAACAATGAGGGCACTGGTGCCCAGGCAGCTGTATGGCTCGGCGGCCGAGAAAAGTGGATTGCGTTTGCTCGTCCGTGAGTGATTCCCCCCATCATGCGTGCACCTCGGCCTACTTCTTCCCATCGTGCAATGGCGGGTGACGGCCTGTGACTTGCTTTCGTGTGTATTGCCCCGTCGTCGCGGCGGGCTACGATCGCAGAATATTCTTTATTGGCGGCGGCGATACCCATTATGATTCTGGAGCTCGGTCCTCTTGCCCTCGCCGCTGCTCTTATTTTTCATCTAAAGTATGCTGTCTCTGTTCATGTTTCTTCATGGTTCTCGATATGTGTTGGTTGGAGCCTTGGAGGCTCTATTGGTACGTTATTGGAGTCTAGCTAGCTAGAGTCTAGGCCGTGGATTGGGGCTTGCGAAGCAAAGGCTGCCAGGCGCTCGTTTCCGTTGCTCAAAGCTCAAAGCAAGGTGCGTGCCACATACGTGCGGCTGGTCTGTTGTGCATCCTCGCGCACACGCGCTTTCAAGCAGTGCGATGTGTCGTGTTCGCGCGCCTCTGCCTCTGCAGGCTATTTCGCCATTTCAGCTCTACGGTCAACGGCGTTATATCCCCAACCTAGAATTTCATTCACCCGACTCTGGGCGGGGCGAAGGGCCAAAGCGCTACGCTAGCTGCCACCGCTTCCCCTCCCGCGGAAGGAGCGGAGACAGACGAGCGGCCGCCGACGACGTCGCCGCCGCAAGAAGAGACACGAGAGGTGCCCTCACCGCTCGTGGACCCATTCGCCCCATGGACGGCTCCATTACCGGAGGTAGTCGCCGACTTTCCCGATGGCCCGCCCTCAGTGCTCAAAAATCAAAAAGAGATATGGTACTTGGCGAGCCCCCGGTGCCGATGCCTGGCCGTCCGTCCAGGTGTGGTTAGTTTTCGCCCCGTTTGGCTTAGTTTGTGTGTCTTTTTGTCCTCTGTTCTTTTTCTGTGGGTTATCTGTTGTAGTCTCCCGTGCGTACCTCGGACCTAAGAAGCTCTCATCCTCACTTTCCCTCTCTCCTACTAGCTCGCTAGCTAGCCTCGTCTCTACCCTCCGACGCCACGCGTCACAAGCCTCCGACCTTCAGTCTACCTCATCGCTCGTAGCGCCCGATGGCAGCCCCTCCCGGACCCGACACTTATTATGATCTTTCAGACATCTCCCCGCAAGCAACAATCAACGACCCTATCACGACCGCGTCAGCTGCCGGCTCGATCGAACGGCCCTCTGCCTACGAGCCTGTAGTCATCGCGTGTTCGACAGCGGGCTTCGATGTGCGCGCGGGCTCCGCAGCTGTATGTGGCGTCGATGCCGCAGTTGGAGTGAAGGTGTGTGCGTGCAGTGCAGGTGCCTGCTTATTTTTCCCGATAACATGGGTGGTGTGTCCCACCACTTGATCAATTTTGGCTCTCAACTTGCAATCCCACGCGATCACGATCAATAGCCACCTTGGCGGGCTACTGGCCGCCCAGCGCGCCCCGTTCACCGTGTCTTCACCTGCACCTGCACCTGCAGTTCCTGCACTCTCACTTGCACCTTCTCTGAAGAAAAAACTTCGGACCACCACCTTCCCAGTTGGGAAAATTTTTTATTTGGCGACCGCGCGGCCGGCGGCAAACTACGGAACGCCATCCTCTCTGGCTCTCGCTTCAAATCCGCCTACATCATCGCCGCGGCCTCGCGCCTCGACCCGACCGCAGCTGCGGCCCCCGATTTTTGAATGTCGGCACACACCACTAACCCAACCCTTTGCCGCGCCCCAAAAAAAATTGTTAAAAATCTTTTTTTTGTATGACCTTCATCATTATGGTTCGATGCCGGTGCAAGGAACATGCAAAGATAAGGTGATGGTGGCCCATGCAATGTTTTCATGCTACGCCCCGATATGCCCTCTCAAGCACACTATCTTTCGTGGATTGCCTACGCAAGCCTGAGCGAATTATCCTCTTCCCGCAAGGCTCGTGAACATCTGAGTAATTGGATGGAGGCATAAATTGAAAAGAGTGAGTGACAGGGACCGGGCTATTGCCGGGCGGCAGGGAGAGAAGGCCACATGTGTGGGGGTGGGATGGCAAGTGTGGAGCGGCAAGATTGATTTGGAAGAATATCCGGTGCCTCCTTAGCCCCAGACGCCGCTTTCATACAGTTGCATGGCGCATACCGCCGCACCCCTGCTTGCCCTCATTTGGGTGCTGCCGCAAAGTAGACGGCGCGCAGAACGCCTGCAAGCAGCGTACCTTCGGCCTTTTGCTAGTGAGCTGAGTTGTTCAGCGGATGGCGGCGGCAACAGTCTTCATTGGTTTCATCTTGTGGTCCTGCCGGATGCGCAGGCACTGACTATCCAGAATGAGTAGCTGGGAGAGCTCCGACTCGGCCTTGCACAGTTCCTTATGGTTCCTGCCAAACGACCGAGTTGTGAGTCGCCAACATCGCAGATGGGCAATAGACGTCGGCAAGTGCTGGAGCGAGCTGGCATAGAGATGTTCACGACGCGCATGAGCCCCTCGACCGAAAGAAGGCAGAGGCGAAGAGCTGCCTCGGATTATGACGAGCGTCAAACGCAACATGGCAGGCCGCGAGGGCGAGCGCACTGGTCGAGCGTTTGAATCTCAACTTCGGCGGACAGCAGCTCCGCGTCGATCGCATTTACAATGCCTTGCATCTCCGCTAGCTGCGAGGGGGACACGAGCAGCAGGCGATGGGCAGTTTGTGGAGTGCCCCGCATACGCTTGACGGGCAGGTTAGGCGTCGAGGGCCCGTCCGCAGTCCGTTGCTCCTTCGGCTACGCTGAGCCGTGTGGGCCTGGACGGGTGGTCGCTGTACGTGACATCGCTGTCCAGCCCCATAGCCCGGCTCCACAGCCCATCAAGTGGTGGCCCACCTGGTGCCTGACAAACTCCTCGGTTGTGTCGTCTTGCGCCACAAGCCGCCGCTTGGAAAGCGTCTCGAGGTTGCGCAGAAGCGTTGCTAGCGGCACTTGCTTCTCCTGCAAAGAGACCTGCAAACGCCTACGCACGCTTGTCACTTTGGTGCGGCGCTGCTCCACGTATAGGCGACGCGACTTAACCTGCGGCGGAGAATTTGTACAAGAGCGCAGCATCAGACGCCCGGCCAGTGACGTGGAGCTGCCGATGCGCGGGTGGCACCCCTCTGAGATGCACACCTGCGACAACTCGTGCTTCGTGTCGCGAATCGTCGCCTTGAGCGCCGCGGTCGTCGCCACGAAGTCGTTGCGCGCCTCGCACTCGATCTCGGACAGCTTTGCCTGCGAGAAAGCGTAAGTGGCCGGCGCGACTGTGAGGCGCGCACGCTGCCATCGTGGGGCCACGCGGCTGTTGCGCAAGCTATGACTGAGATTCGGCGCTAACGGCTGGCTAGGGAGTGCGGGGCCAGCATGAGACCGAGCGGCTCACCTGCATATCGACGCGCCATGCGCGGCTCCGGTGGAGGGCACCCTCAGCCGTGTCGAGCTTCTTATCGGTGATGGACTGGCGCCGGTGGGAAGCCGGCGAAACGGGCGGCGACGCGTCATCCGTCCGTTTGGTGGGCTCGTTGTCGGACAGTTGCATGTCGGTCGTGAAGTTGGGCCGGGCAAGGGGTACTTCCTCGCCCAGCCGCTTAGTTCCGTTGCTCGAGCACTGGCTGAGCTGTGGTGGCGCGGCGGGTGCGGCGGGCTGCGCGCGCGCGCCGGCGGCATTCTGGGCACGCCCCATTTGCAGCTGGTTGAGCTCCTCGTTAGTGAGTTGCTCGCCAGCGCTGAATCGCTGCTCAAGCAGCCGATAAGCGAGCTCGCTCGTCTGCTGATTGAGCTGAGCCATTGACGAGGGGATGGGGCTGCCACTCCTACTGCTGCCCGTCGGCCTGTTCAGCGAGCCCGACGGGTGCCGACTCGGGCTCGAATTGTGACTCCGGCTGTGGGGGGAGGGGGGAGGGTGGTAGCGTCCGGGGCAGAGAGCGGTCAGGGGCGTGGAGATGAAAAGGGGCGGCATGGCGTGCAAGGCGGAGGAGCGCAATGGGCGGATGCATGTAGGATGACTTAAGCGACTGATCGAGCGCAGATGGGCCGGCAGACTGCTCACGCGCGGGCTGTTCGCGGCTTGCCCGGGATGAGTGGCGGTGGCGTGTATGGGCTTTGGTAGGGGGAGAAGCCGATGCCAAACGAGGCGCGCTGAGAGGGAGACACCGGTGGGCTGCTGCCCGGCCTGTCCATCACGCTTCCGTGTGAGACCGGCAGGCTGGTGGAACTATCGCCCACGAAGGAGTTGCGACGCTGCATCCCCGGCGACAGCGGCAGCTTGCTCGGCGAGACGCGAGCGCGAGCGTCAATCTCGGTTGGGCCGATGAGCTCGGGACCATTGGTGGCACCCTGAACGAGGCACTGCTTCTCGAGCGTGACGCTCTCGCGCTTCGCGGCTAGCGACTCGCTCACTTCGTTGTGGTAGCTGCTGAGTAACGCCACAGTCTCCCGCACTACAGAAGCATGTCTAGACGGGGAGCAGAGACGAATGGCGGGTTATGGTCGGGACGGCTGGCATTGCCGACGATGCAGCACAGGTGATGAGGCCCCGCTGCGCCCCTCCTCCCCACACCCATGGCCCACTCCCTTCCCCATTCTCCCCCTTCTCCTCCTGCCGCCTCTACGTCCTCTGTCCAGTTGCGACACGTCGCTGCAAGAAGCCGCGGTGGCATCGACTCACTGCCTCGTTCGCCCACTTTGCGTAGCTTCTCCTGCCATGCGCAGCACGTCCACATCCACATCCCCACCCTCCCCTCCTCTTCTTAGCCTTCCCGACCTCGCCCCTCCATCCCCAGCTCTCCGCCAGGTCGCAAAAGGGCATTGTCCCCTCGCGTGCGTGCGTGTGTGCGAGGCCAAAGGGAATCTTGCGGGTGGTTCGGGCCAGCACGGGGAGGGGGCGGGGCCGGCGTTCACTCACTGCCTAGCCTGCTCCCTCAGCTCCCTCTGCCTCTGCTGCTCCTTCACGAGCAGCCCCGAGGCTCTGTCGAGCTCTCCAGCGTTTCCCACGAGTCGTTCGCGAAGCGAGAGGCAGCGTGCGGTCACATAAGACATGTCGCACTTCTTGCTCACCCCCTGGGCCTCGTAAGCCTCCGCAATCGCCTCGAGAAGCCGCGATTCTCGAGAGAACTCGCGGTGGAGAACCGTCAGACGGTGGATGTGGGCCTCATCCTCTTCTATCTTGAGGGCGAGGCCGTGGCGGAGCTCACTCATCTGCCGAAGGACCTTCTGGTTGTATGCTAGCTCGGGCTGCTTGCTAGCCACGCGCAGTGAGGAGACAGAAGAGGAGGAGGCCATCACTGAGAGAGGGAGAGAGAGAGGGAGAGAGCCAGCAGAGGGCTGAGCGCGGCGGTCGTTTTCATCCTGTGAAAACGCGAGTTTATTATGGTAACAGAGGCGGAGCGGTGCTCGGAGAGGGAGGAGCAACGCGGCCGCCGCGCAACAGAGAGAGACGGCGGCGGCGGTTTCTTTTCTCTTTCTTTTTTCTTCTTTCTTTTTTCTTCCTCCTCCTCTCTCCTCTCATTCTATCCGTACAGATATACTACTCAACTCAGCGTACTTCTATACTCTAGTAGAAACGCGGTGAAAACCGGGATTTGTGATGCCCGGTTGGGAACCCCCCCCCCCCTTCCCTCAAAAGAAAAAAACTTCATAATATTCTTACCGCACTCGCGGCCCATGGAACCACTACTTTCATGTAGCATACTTTCCACACCCCCACTCTCTGTCGCATCCGCGATCGACCTTTTTGTTTTAGAAGTTGTTTGCGTTTCTATGTTCCCTCCTTGCAGGCTAGCCACGAGTCACCGTCGCAGGGTCCTACATTCGCCCATTCGCCCTTGTTGCCCTCGCCTCCTTTGTCGCCTCCCTTGTCGCCTGCTTGCCCTCACCTGGCTTACTTCCTTGCGTGCTCCTCGCGTTTTAGGCGAAGTCGCGCGTTCAGGTATCGCCGGTGCAAGGAACCGCCCCCTTGCGTGACCCTGTTTCCCCCTAGGTGTTGGCCGTTGGATTATACCGTGGCGCTATTTTACTTCGGTCTTCATCAAATCACTTAAGGGTTTTCGAAAGATTCCCTCCTTATTCTTGTGCGTAACTGTCGCCCCGTCGGATCGTCCGTCGCCCCGTCGCTCTCTTATCGGCATTCTCTTCCTTGTTCGATCTGTCAGCGGGTTCCTGTGCGTTCCGTGATAGGGATACGTTAGTGTGGAGAGTGTTGACGTGAGTGTAGTGTCATCTCGTCGGTCCATCGGCCTGTCGAATCAAGCCGAAGCTTGTTCGTGTCAAGTCTCAGCGGGGCTAGGGGTATGGAGTGAAGAGAAGTCTTGAGAGAGGAGGGGAAAGGGCGCGCTACATCGCGACGACGACCCACGAGACACCACCCCACATCACTCACTCACCAACAAGAAAACTCCGAAAACTAACGCAACATCGCACAAACAAACCAACGAAACAAATAAGGACAAAGGAACACAAATGCGGCGTACAATGCGGCGGAGCTTCGAGGAATCTCATCGGCAAAAACAAAACTCACTCAATTTTCTCACACACTACACATTGATAGAAGCACCGCATCCGCCTAGAGTACATAAAATACTCTGGATGCGACACCCCCCGACTTAAGTCGAGCGTCCACGCGAGTCATGGGGTGATCAAGCCCAAAACAAGCATGGATGAACGAACAAAAGCCAAAACATCGAAACAAACACGACTGACGACTGAAAGTGAATGAAAGTGTGTGACCCCTTGTCTCAGCCCCCAAAGAGCGTGCACTCTCAGTGGGTTCAACCAAACGCGATCGCGTAGGTTTGAAGACAAGTCTCAGTCGGGGTGCACGTCCGGACCAAGCAGGCACACACACAATCACACTAGAACAAACGAATGAACACTCACAATTGAAACGAAAAGAATGAAGAGAATGAAGCGAGGAAGCCAAAGAAGCAAACAAGCAAGGGCCCAAACCCCTACAACTTCCATGCATGGCCTAGAACGAGAACTCGGAACGTGGTGAAGAGCCAGGAGACGTTGAGCACCAACCTCACACTTTGCAGCATCGTACGCAAACAGAGCAATATCAAAACGACAATAAACGAGAATCGAGTATCGAGAACGAGGACGCAGATGGCCGAAGCCTAAACGAGAATAAGCGATTGAGTGATAGTGGCCTTAGCCAAACAAGAGGAGCTATCGGAAGCGATCGAGACGGGGGCGATATTTGCTCAACTACGACGCAACAAAAAGAATGAAGACCGGGAACCGAAGATCGAGGGTCTAAACGACGAACACGCGGACAAGAACGAGGACAAGCAGGAGAATGAAAGCGAGCTCGAGACCAAGGCTGACACCTCTGAGGACCACAACGCCCAATGGCGACAAACCATCGAACAGCGTATCGCGCAGACGACAGACGAGAAAGGGAATAAAGAGAAGGAGAGAGCCTGGGACCACCACCACCGCCACCGCACCATCGATCGCGACATCGCGACGAACCACGACGACGAGGAGGAAGAGGAGGAGGCCTGAGTGCTTGAGGCTGAGAGGGCTCAGTCCTCAAGGGTAGGAGGGCGCGGTGGAGAGACGGAGAGAGAACAAACAGCGGGCATATGCAAGGCAATGGGGAAAAGCAAGGGGGGCAGTGGGAGGCGGAGGCTTGGCGAGGCGGAGGCGAGGCGAGCGGCGAAGGAATAGCGAGGGAAGGCAGGCTGACCGCGCTCGTCCCCGCAGAGGTGAGCCATGCTCATCCCATGGGTCAGAACGGGTTGATGAGTGAGCGGGCATGTGCACCATGCGCATGTGTGGGCTTGTGCGTTGTGCGCGGTGCGATGTGCGGCGAGGCGAGGGCGTGCGGGTGAGTGAGGGATGGCTTCAAGTCTTCAAACTGTCGAATCAAGCCGAAGCTTGTTCGTGTCAAGTCTCAGCGGGGCTAGGGGTATGGAGTGAAGAGAAGTCTTGAGAGAGGAGGGGAAAGGGCGCGCTACATCGCGACGACGACCCACGAGACACCACCCCACATCACTCACTCACCAACAAGAAAACTCCGAAAACTAACGCAACATCGCACAAATAAACCAACGAAACAAATATGGACAAAGGAACACAAATGCGGCGTACAATGCGGCGGAGCTTCGAGGAATCTCATCGGCAAAAACAAAACTCACTCAATTTTCTCACACACTACACAGTGATAGAAGCACCGCATCCGCCTAGAGTACATAAAATACTCTGGATGCGACACGGCCCCTAGTCGTCTGTCGTCTGTCGTTCTTCGTTCGTCGCTCTCGTTCTCGTTCTCGTTCCCGTTCTCGTCCCTCGTTCTCAACACTACCTCAATACCAATACCAAACCTCACCAATCCCTCAGCCTCTGCCTATCCATCCCGAACCGCCCAGCCATGTCCGCTCCGTCGTCGCGCTCGCCCTCGCCCAAGCCCGTCCTCCCGCCTTTCTCTGCTGAGGAGGTGGTCCAGCCCGTCATTGGCCACTCCCCAACTTCCGCCGCGCCTCTCGCCGCTTCCCTTCCGTCCCCTCTGTTCCCATCTGAGGCAGTGGTAACGTGGTAACCTCGGATCCGTCACTCTCCCGGCCCCGACCATTTGCCATTTGCCATTTCCATTTCCATTTCCCCCCGCCATCAGCCATCAGACGGCGGCTCCCCCCGTGCACTACTAGGGTGATCGGGGTGAAGGGCTTAGATATGGTCCGGTGGGAACTATCAGCTATCAGTAAATTGTAAATTGATAGGTGATAGGGTCATGGATCATGGAGCGCGCGCCGCCTCCCTCCCCCTCCCTCGCTACCGCTGCCCTCGCCGCGATGGCGATGGACGAAGCCTTGATGGACACTCCAATGTCGCGGAGTCGCCGAAGCGACCGCACCAAGACGACCCCCCCCAGCCAGGTGGGCACAGGACACAGGACCCCCACCACGCCACGCAGCGAGAAGGAGGATGAGGGGGGGGGGGGGGGATGGGGGGGGCTCACGGCGCGCGGGAAGAAGAAGCAGCCGGAAGGAGGGAAGAAGTTGGCGGGGGGGGGGGGGGGTAATATAGGCATAGGGATAGGATAGGGGGGGGAGGGCAGGGGGGGGGGTAATATAGGCATAGGGATAGGATAGGGGGGGAGGGCGGGGGGGGGGGGGGATTATGGAATATAGAAGGGGGAAGGGGGGGGGGGATAGGGGGGAATACCGGGGGGGGCGGCAATATAGGTTGGGGGGCAAGTGGTTGGGGGGGGGGGGGGGGCTGGCTCCGAGGGCCCACCCCTCGTTGGGGGTTGGGGACATTTCTTACGTAAACGGAAGGATAGAGATATGTAGGGAGACGGAAAACCAGACGGCGCACGCAACGCATCGGAAGAGGGAGAGGAGGAGGAGGCGCAGAAGCGAAGAAAGAGGAGAAGAAGAGAGGAAATATATGAAGGGAGGGAGGGGGGAAGGAGGGGGGGAAAAGACGGGGGGAGAGAGGGTGAGCAGAGGAGAAGAGAGAGAGAGGGAATATATACTATAGAGGACTTCACTCTCCTCTCCAGAAAGGTCGACCTCTCTCTCCCTCTCTCTCTCTCTCTCTCTCTCTCTCTCTCTCTCTCTCTCTCTCTCTCTCTCTCTCTCTCCCTCTTTCTCTCCCCCTCTCTCTCTCTCTCTTTCTCTCTCTCTCTCTCTCTCTTTAATAAAAGGCACGTTTCTTCGGTTTTTGTGGACAGCTCCTCGTGAGGGAAAGAGCGTACTTGCTCGTCGTCGGCGCGCGCAGCCAGAGAGACGGAGAGAGAGGGAGAGGGAGGGAGGGAGAGAGAGAGAGAGAGAAGGACGAGAGAGAGCAGAGAGAGCCTCCGATGGTGGTCAAGGTCTTCGGCAAGCCGCTCTCGATGACGGCTGCGGCGGAGCGTCCGCGGCGCATCGCGTCCATCGGTCTGGGAAGAGCGGACCGCCTCCCCCGTCCCGTCGGCCCTCGGTGGCAGGCAAACGTCCCGCAGTGGAAAGAGAGAGGGAGAGAGAGGGAGGGAGGAAGGGAGGGAGAGAGAGGGGGAGAGAGCGAGGGAGGGAGAAGGAGACGGCGGGAGGGAGGGGGAGAGAGAGACAGGAGAGGAGAGAGCCAAGAGAGAGCAGTGACGTACGATGGACAGAGGGAGGCAGAGGGGGAGAGGGAGTCTGCGTGCGGGAGCGGGGGTGGCGAAGGCTCCAGTGGCAAAGGGGGGACAGAGGGGAAGGTCTCTCGCCTCTCCGAGGCCGATCTGGCCTCGGAGACCGCGAAATTTACGGCCCGCAAGCTGACGCAGCACGCTTACCTGAGTGACGAAGATCTAGAGAGGAGGAGGGCTGCAGCCTCGGACCCTGACACGGACGGCGGGCACGCGGACGCGTGGCTCTCTAGGTGGCGGGAGCGCGCGGCACAGCTGCAGAGTGTGAGGGAGGCTGAGCCGGCCGCGGGTGCCGAGGTTGACGCGCCGCCGAAGCCAGCGGCCAAGCCGGCAGCCAAGCGGCCCACGCTCGGTGCCGACGGCATGCGTGTCGCGCGCCGGCCACGCCAGAGCATGAGGATCCTTCCTTCCGCGGCGACTGACGCGACGGAGGCCGCCATCGCCGCTCTCAACGACTTGCGTGCCTACCTCTCCCTCTGCGGCGGCACCGAAGGGCTGGTCGATGGCTGGAAGTGGTCGTGTGAGGAGCGCAAGGCGGGCGCCACCGCTGGCGGCTTCGACACCTATTTCTTCAACGTCGCCGGAAAGCGCTTCCGCTCGCGCGTCGAGGTGGCGCGCCACTTCCAGCTCACGCCGCTCTCGGCAGCCGAACTGCGTGAACGTGGCTTTGGCAAGAAGAGGCGCGTTTAGGCCGCACCGTACCTCACCTCGCTCCCGGCCGCACGCCCTCTCACCAAAACGTGTGCCGACGCCTCACCTGAGGACTTCCGCGCCGCTCGTCGACGGTGGATCCGCTTGGGGTCGCGGAGCATTCGGCGACAAGACGCGGTGGTGGCTGTTACACGCATGGACCTTAGGTATGTCAACGTGGGGGATGCGGGCTCACGTGGCGGGGCAAGGAGCACCGTGTGCCATTTCGTGTCTGATGGTGCCGACGATCGTCAGAAAATCATCGATTCCCCGGCCGAGCCAACGGTATTGCACACCCGCACCCGCCCCAGACGACGTATCCTAGTCGTCCGAGCCAGATGCCATGATGATGGACTGTGCGCTCGTGATGATGATGTGTGCTGGCATGCTTGCTCTCGTCGCTGTTGACAGACACCCACTGCACATTCGCTTAAATTGCTGTTTGCCACTGGATCAAGTTCTTCTTGGGGGGCAAATTATTCCCACTCTTCGCAGAAAGAGAATAGCAGATTTGGGCCCGGACAGGCGCCGATGAAACTCGGAAAACTTTAGCAGTAGCAAGTGTGATGGGTATGGTGTAGCACCGGTAGTAGATTCTAGAACGTGATGTGAATATGAGTCGTGGACAAAAGTGCGCAAGCGAGCGGCAGAAGTGAATCTTTTGAGAGCACGTACATCATAAACGAACCTCAGCCGGAGACGACAAGCCACATTTTAGGATCTTGGAACGGTTGCAAAGTGCACGGATAAAGGTACCCAGCTTTATAGGACGAGTCCTACAATGCAGGACGACGTTGTGAACTATGAAGACACGGTTCAATCTAGGAATGGGGAGCTAGGGTTTGGTTTCTGTGTTCATCTCATTGCCCTCATTGAGTCCTCCTAGAGGCTCAAGACACCATTCTCAAAGCATAATGACTTATTTGCCACTCGCGGAAGCCTTCCTGGCAAAAAACGGCGTTGTCCTACGAATTGCCGCAAACACCTGAGGACACGATTTGAGGCTCATGATGAGCTCCCTAGAACTTGCTCCCACGAGATGAAATGCTCTTTGGCATGGGTTCTTCTCGACCTTCAGTGGAGACCAAGCTTGGTTTTGAAGCCCAATGAAAGTTTTGGCTGCTTTTGCCTCTTGCGGGGCAAAAACAAAACTCTCGAGGCACCCGGTGGCCTCCGATGGCCGAAGTACTCAGTTCACGCTGGAGCCGAAAGCTCGGTCAAGACGAAGTCTGCAGCCTTGGCCATAGTGGGAGCTAAGAATCTCAAGACTGAGTTGGGACTATCCTTCAGTTGGTGGGAAGTCCCAATCTTTCAATCTCGAACGTTGTGTGGCTTTCAAGCTCAGGGTCCTACAAATACACCGAAATCGTAGGACGCGGTCCTATAATGTAGGACGGAACTTTTTAGCCGTGCAAGATGACATCGACAATGTCAAGAAGTCACAAATACCGTCCATTCAGCCCATCTAGCTGGGTGTTAGAATTAGAAAGCACTAGCTGCAAGACTTCAATCAACTACACCAAGCCCAGGCCCACACAACAACCTAAACGAGCCTCAGCCGGAGATCATATAAACCCCAGCCAGAGACCATAAACAGCCTGCATTGTCATTGCCAACCTTGTATTTGTCAAGCCCACACGGGGTTGGGGTAACAGCTTATCAACTCTCAAGGTTTTGGAGCTATAACTAATATCAGTACTAATATGTCAGCTCTCATGAGAGTATGAGAGTGTCCGGGCTCAAACAAAACTCCTTAGCTCTATTGCGCGCGCGCTCGTTCCACACTCTATCTCGATCTCTGTCTCCTCTCTCCTCTCTCCTCTCTCCTCTCTCCTCTCTCCTCTCTCCCCTCTCCTCTCTCCTCTCTCCTCTCTCCCCTCTCCTCTCTCCACTCTCCTCTCTCCTCTCTCGCTCACCTGCAGCATCAGGGGAAACCCGGCACTGCCAACATTCTGGAAGGACGCCTTGGCGAACTTCAGGACCCTGAAAATACGTCGCACGAGACTCACGAGAGAAGGAGCACTGTCACAGCCAATATGGCACAATCCTCACGATCCACCACCGCTCAAACGCGGGGCGTGGATCAGCCTATGGGAATCCCTCCAAACACATGTTGCACACAACATCTATAAAGACGAAGACCTCACGGAGCCCTACACACGTGAAGACTGCGCACAATACCTAGAGCACCTCCCCGAAATATTCGACCATAAGGGGAGCAGAATACACAAAACGGAATTCCTGGACTCGTGGGAACGGGTATAAATAAATAAACCTTTTAATAGTCTCACCGTACACGCGGCCGTGGACCCTCTACTTTCTACTCACGTAGGAAACTTTCTACACCCCCACTTCCCCGGCCCTTCTCCCCCCGCCATAAGGCGACTCCCCCCGTGCACTACTAGGGGGATAGGGGTGAAGGGCTTAGATATGGTCCGGTGGCCCGCGCCCCCCCCCGGTGATCATTCCCCCCCTTCCTCCTGTGTCTCCGAGTGGGCGGCGGTCTCAGCCCCGACTTATCCTGTAAACAAGTGCGGGACTTACCTATTTTTCGGTGAGCGCGTCCAGCCATCAGACATGATCACCACGCCTGTTGCCTCAGCAATCTTGTGCACCTGCTTGTGCACCGTGTCTTCAAGCTTGCGGTCAAGGATAGGCAACGCAATCGTAGTCATGTGCTTGCGGCGGGGAAGGAAGGTGTCAGTCCCTCCCTTCACAATTTTCCGGCCGGCCATTGCGGTCACAGCCACAGCACGCCTGAAATGATCATCGTCGAATAAATTCAGCGGCAATGCCTTCTTGACAACCAAACGCAGCCATGCCTCTGCAACTTCATCCGCGCCGGCACCTTCGAAGAAGAGCTTGTGCTCTGCCACCACACGCCCTTCGGCTTTCAGCGCTCTCCGCGCTTCTTGCTCCTCAGCTGCCTTCCGCTCTGCGCTTGCGCGACGACGTAGCTCAGCCAGCACCTCCCCGTATCGCTCCATCCACTGCGAGCTCGGCTTGCACAGGCGAATGGACCTGGGCTTCAGGGACCCGTCCAAGTGCACCTTGATATTGAACGGCCCACCCGTGTAGTATTGCCCACAGAACAAGCATTGCTTGCTCTTGGTCTCCTTGCGACGCGCCGGCATCTCCATGATGGTCGACCAGAGAAGCGCGTTGCCCTGGAGCTCCTCCAAAGGGCGCCGCCCCCACTGACACTCCGCCGCGTCATCGCCATTGCCGTCGTCGCCATCATTGCTCATGCGGGCCGCCGGCCGTGAGGGGTGAGGGACGGGGAGGGGGGGGGAGGGGGAGGGGGAAGGGGAAGGGGCGGCTCGCGGCTCGTCGCCCGCAGTGTGGCGGGAGAGGCGCTTCGTTCCCGCGCCCGCTCACCCATGCACTTCTAATAGTAAAAGTCGTTTTAATGTTAGCCCCTAGTCTTGTCATATGACACTCAGCATCAGTTCTACAGCTACTGATACTGAGATATCATATATGATATCATATATGACAGAACAACTTGGAACACGACAGCCCTCAGCGCACCTATGTGGCTGGCTGTGCTGGCAGGGTTGTGCTGGTGCTTTGTGTGCTGTTTGTTGTTGTTCTGTCCTTACGGCGATGCGGGCTCGAATCGGGTTGTGGCTCGCGGGTACCTGGGTTGGCGTGGCCCTGGGTGGTGGCTGCTGTGGCTGCGCGGCGTCCAGCATAAGCATATCCTGGTCGGTCAGCGCGGTGGAGGGGGCGGAGAGAGAGGGGGGGAGCGTGGCGCGCTCCATGACCCTATCGTTTTAACGATAGTTGTAGCAAATTAAACCTATTTGCGAGGCGCCTGGGAGAAAGAAAGGTGGGGAAACTTCCCAGTTCCCATCTCTTCGAGAGAAAGAGAAAGAGAGAGCGCTCCACAACCCAAGATCCCATGCGTCCACGCAAATTTTTTGACCGAGAACGAGAACGAGAGAATTATAACGATAAATACCGAACGAGAGAAGAGAGAAGCCTAACGAGCGTCGATTCGCGAATGCGAAAGGCGTGTATCTATCTTATGACGGATTCTTTCATGCAGACCCTCGATTGGATGGCTGTAATGGTAGTCGAGCTGCAACATGTATCCGTACACCTTACCGAGCGCAGCACCAGCCTTACCATCTAGCATCCTGAGCAAAACTAGTGCTGGTTCTAAACCTCTAAAACGCAAAACGCGAATGCACACCTTGACCGTGTCGGCAAGGTTCTCGTTTCCGATTGTCCTCTTTGTGCTCTTTGCTTCAGCTCCTTTTTCCTTGGTCTCGCGATTCTGCTTTGACATGCACCTCTCGAATTCATCGTCGATAAAGAGCCGATCCAAGATAGAGAGCACATTCCGGTAACGAATCAACATCAACAGCTTTGACGCGAATCGTGTATCACAATAGCCTCTCCTGCTCGAGGGGTATATTAGTATATTCCCCCTCCCCTTAGGACTTAGTTAGGAGTACCAGGTAGCCTCTTTCTCTTTACTGATAGTCTTCTTCTCCCCCCCCCTCCCCCTCCCCCTTCTTCCCCCCCTTCCCCCCAACCCTCCTCCTCTCCCCCTTCCCCACCCCCCAACCCTCTCCCAATGCTCACCACGGCCTCCTCCCAGTCAGAGCGGAGGGCAGGCTGCTTCTCGTGCTGTTCCGATGGCTGTGAGCACGCGCTCTCCTGCTGGAAGCCCCTCCTCTACTCTCAGCCGTGGATTGCCCTCGGTCCGATTGTCTCTCCTCCGAAGAAGACTCTGCAAATGGGGTATTCTCCTCAGAAGAAGAGGTGAGAGTGGGGCCAGGGGGAAGCGGGAGTGGGAGGGGGTGCTGGGGGGGAGGGGGCGGGGCCGGCTCCTATTATCTCTCCTCCGAAGAAGACTCTGCGAATGGGGTATTCTCCCCAGAAGAAGAGGTGAGAGGGGGGGGATAGGGGAAGGGGTTAGGGGATTGGGGGCAGCGGGACGGGGGAAAGAGGCGGGAGAGGGGCATAGAGGGAGCACCGGGGTGGGGGGGAGACGGGCGGGCGGGCGGCGGGAGGGGAGACCTACTCAGAAGATGAGGGGAGTTGGAGGGGTGTGGAGGCATGCGGAGGCTTGCTATGTGGTGTTCGAGGCGGGGGGTAGGCGCGAGGGGGTGGGTGGGGCGGAGTCTACCACGAGGCTTGGTGGTGGCGTGGGGAGGGGTGGGGCAGAGGTAGCTTGCGGAGCGTTTGGGTGTGGGGGGGTGGGGCGCTGTAGCTCGGAGGAGGTGAAAGGAGATAGCTGGGGAGAGAGGGAGGAGCGGGCAGGGCAAGGCGAGTGTATAGGGCGTCTCGTCGCCTCACGTGGTCTCCGGAGGCTCGCAGTATCTCGGAATGCCATCTCCAGCTACGCCGATGTGGCGATGGGTGAGGGGTGGGGCAATGGGGCATGCCGAACAGGGTGAGCTCCGACAAGAGAAGGCAGGGCAACGGCACACGGCACATGGGGTGCACTGCTCAGAAGGACTAGTGGAGTAGCAAGCTAGCCGCATGGGCCCTGCACTCCTCTAACGGTGCACAATAGACGACACCGCACGCCCACCGGCGAAGGGAGAGTGAGAAAGGGTGGGGGGGTGGGGGTGGGGGGGTCGATAAGGACAGATCGCATGGGGTTTGGTACACTTCCTAGGCGAGCCGGCGATCATCATCTTGCGAGCGCTGAGCACGCTTGACTACAGCACTGCCTGATTTTGTGCAGCCGCACGAGACAGTGCAGCCCCCTGTGCGAAGCACTGCATGCGAGCCGAATGGGCGCGCTGTCCACCACCACGGCGACGAGAGCCGACGCCGCTGGCTGGCCACATCGCCGCCGCGCGTTGGTCCCACCACAGGGCAGGGCGCATCTCCACACGGCCCCTCCCACGTGTCCTCCCCATTGCCTCCGCCCTCTCTCCAGCCATGACTGCACTGACGGCAGGTTCGTCGTCGGTTTCTGCGGGTCCGGCACGGGGCACATGACGCAGACCCTCGCTGTGATGCAGCTCCTCAAGGGAAAGGGATACGAACTCGCGGGCATCTTGTGCGACGTCGACGCCTCACAAAAGATGATTGACGAGACGCTCAGGCCACTCGGTGTTCCGATACTTGTCCTACCCGCCGTGAAGCTGGTCGACCCAAAGAAGGGAACTGTGCCGACAATCGTCACCCTCGCCTCGCTAGTGACCGGGTTGCACAAGCTCAAGAAGATGTACCGCGAGATCGATCAGTTCTTCTGCGACGCGAGGGCCGAAATCATCTTGAGTTTCTGGTGAGTGCGCCGGCACACAGAGAGCCCTGGGGAGGCGAGGGCCGAGCGAGAAGCAGGCACGAGGGCGCAGTGGTCCGTGGCGCGAGCGCAAGCACAACGCGGCGCGATTGGCGGGCAGCACGGATTGGCGGCAGCAGGGTGCGACGGCAAGCTGTGCTTAGCACAACGGTCCCGGAAGGCGCGCCCGTGTTCCGGCGGTGCTTCCCCGGCTTCTAGCAATCGGCGGAGAGAGGCAGGGCAACTAACTCGCTAGGACCGGTTGGCGTTGAGCGGCAGGGCACGCGAGCAGGCTGAAGAGCTCCGACGTTGCGTGTGAAGAGTGAGAGAGGGCGAGCGCCGTGCCCACTCCGCTGCCGGCGGATTGCGCCTACCAACTGTGCGGATGCGCACGCCTCTATCCCCGCACCCACGCCTCGCGCAGGCACGTCACGCTCGCCTACTACCTGCGCGACTGCCCGCCGCCTGACGGCGCGCGCGTCATCAACGTGGCGCCGCAATTCGCGCTGCAGAACCTCAACGTGAGCCCGCCCTCTGCATAGGCGCTCCAGCGGCCCGCCTGCCCACATGCCACACTCCACACGCCTGTTTGCGAAGGTGCGCGACCTCGGTTTCTGGGAGATCATCGGCAAGGCGACAATTGACGTGATGGCCAACCTCTTCAAGCAAACGGGCAACTGCTTGCCGCTCTCCGCGCTGCCCAAGCCCAATACGCTGCCACCCATCCTCGAGCTGCCTAATCCCGTCAGCTCCTACTATCCGCGCCTCATTCTCTGCTACTTCCTCGCGCAGACCGACGCGATCCGGCTGGAGCGCCTGCTCGCGCAGTACTCGGTGCGCCGATGGCTCCTGCTGTAGCGCTCCCTACCCACCCCAAACCCACAACTCCCCCCCTACACACACACCCCACGCGCCCCCCACAGGTTTCGGGCGTCGAATTTCACTGCTTCACTGCCGACCCGCTTACGCCACCTAAGGGCCGGCCGCTCGCGCTCGCCTCTCATAAGAAGCAGCGCGCACTCTTCCGCCACTACTTCGAGCAATGCTCGGGTATCATCTGCTCAACGGGCAACGAGACCATTTGGGAGGGTGTCTCGCGTGGGGTGCCCGTCCTTACCGTGCCGACTGCCGGACACCCCGAGCAGATGATGAACGCGCGCATCCACGGCTCCTCCTTCCCCAACACTGTGCGCGCGGTCAAGCGCATCCACATCGAGGACGTGCGCTGGCTCATCGACTTCGAGCCAACAGAAGCCTCGCGCGCAGAGAGCGAGGCGCTCCGCGTGCGCGCGTCGTCGTTTGGGGGCGCGGGCTTCGAGGCGCTTCTGGGCGACGATGTCGACGAGGCCAACCGAGTGGCCGAGTGAGTTCGCCGGCAGTGCACGGCTCATCCGCGCCCGGCGGCGCCCGCCATGCAAAAGACTGTTCGCCGTGGTGCTAATCGCAATGGCAACGGAGGCATGCTGTTCGGCCGGGACTCGCCCCCTCGCCCATCCGTACGGGCTGTGGAATACCGCCGGAAGACATGCCCCGTCCCGACCGCCGTAAGCCGCGACCGCACACACCCGCATAGGATGAGGACGGTTCACGCGTGGCTTCCTATGCGTGAGTTGGGTCATACTTATTTGTTTGTGCACCGCATCAAAACGGCGCCATGGCTGATGTTGTGCTCGTGGCGCCGAGCTTGGTATGAGAGCCACTGGTCCGCAAGCACCGAGCTGTCATACCCGCCTGAGAGTGTTGCGCGAACCATGTTGAGGATTCGTGGTGGCTAGGTGCTGCACGGTCGCCTTTCGCATGTCAGAGCGTGCGCCTTTGCTTGGGGCTTCACTTGGTTACTCGATGATATGCGTGGGTTGGAAAGGTAAGTGAAGGTGGTGGCGACAATGACGGTAAGGTTTTACAACTAGTAGCATCATAAACCGTTCATATGGGCCCGTATGTCGTTAGCAGGCGAGGAGACCAGATGCTTGAATCGCTAGGCATCATCAGATATCCAGTAGGGGCGGTAGCAACAAGTGCATCAGGAGATTATTGCTATAGTTTGTTGAACTATGCTGGAGCGTCGCCGCGACCGCTCATGACTCATGATCCCCAGGCTCTCACTCTCCCCTCAGAGGCCTACCTGCCTTGCCCGCTGCTGCAACCCTATTGCGCGGTCTCCATGCTCGGCCAATGGTAGTATCTTCTTGGTTGTACTGTCATATATGATATCATATATATATGATAACTCTCAGTATTAGTTGCTCTAGACCTGATACTGAGTATCATATGACAAGACTAGAGGCTACAATTCAACGAGTTGTACTAGTACAAGTTCGGGCGCGGGAAATACTTGCACTCCCAGCTCCGAGCCCCCCCCCCCCCGCTAATGGCCGCCAACCTGATGTGCAGCAACGATGGCGGCGGCGACGACGGCAATGACGAGTGTCACACCGCCGTGGAGTGGGGGCGGCGCCATGTGGAGACGCTCCAGGGGTGTTGCTGTGGGAGCTTGAAATGGTCAGTCATCAAGCAGCATCCGATTCTAAGTACTGAGTAAGAAGATTTTTATCATAATGGCGGGGTTATAAGCGTAGATGTTTGGAGGGAGTATCATATGGTATCAGATGTATGACATCATACTCAGTTCCATGGCAAGTGTCATATGACGGTATGACGGAACAACCTGGGGTAGTATACGGCCGCTGTGTCACGACGATACGACGCTCGCCGTGGTTCAGTGCGCACGCCATCGTGCATCGCCGACAGGAGTCCTAGTGAGTGCTTTGAGGTTGCTTGTTGCTTGTCAAACAACAAGCAACGAAAAGGTCTGCCCGGACCCCACACCCTGAACCAGGCCCAAGGTAGTCCATCTGGGCCGGACTCCGGAAACCGAGGACAAAGCGGAATGAAGGGGGGGGAGGTGAAGAGGAGGAGGGAAGGGATATAAGTAAGAGCGATGTCGGTAGTAAGTAGTAAAGGGTGGTAAAACACTCTACCGAGGACCGAGGGGCGCCCATTAGGCATGAGGGGCCCAAAAGGCGGCCCAGCAAAAGCACGGGGTTTTGCATCTACTTTTATAAGTGGGTATTAGTGGGGGTCAATTGTCAATGGGGGCCTCGCGCCCCCCTCACTGCATCGCGGACACCCTCTGGGGTGGGCCTGTACAACCAACCTCAGCCCTTGCCTTCTGGCAGGGGCTGGGCACTCATCATTCTGGCCCAGACCCCTAGTGGGCGCGGGCCGCGAGCTGCACTCCCACGCCCGCGCTGGGCCTGCCTTTGAGCTAACTTCCCCCCCATCCCTGGTCGCGAGGCATACAGGGGCCTCTGGGCGGGGCTGGCGCGCGCGCAGTTCGGCGGCGACGGGCTGGCCCTACTACACGCACGGCACCGCGCCCGGCGACCAGCGATATGGTGGCGGCGGGGTGTTTGCTGGCCTCCTGGCCGCGTAGTACCGTCCTTGACTCGCGTCATAATGATATCAAATTACGACCCACGTCATGACGCTTGTCATCCTGACACTCACGCCATCATGACTCATGTCATCTTCATCACTCAAGTCATGACGTACGTCATCATGGCGCCTGAGGTGTGGCATGACTTCATACTTCACGGCTCGGCTAGCTAGCACGCTACAGTAATCGTCAAAGGTTTCTACGCGAGCACGACCTTGGCTATTGATCGATTGGGGTAGTAAGCATGGACGGATACCATGTCGTAAACAGGCATACAGCCGACGGAACGCACCCCACCCATGATTCAGCGCGCACTTAGCGTGGCGCACAAACTCACACAAAATGAGAGGGGAAGGGGGTAGTACAGCCTGTTCACACTCCTCCCCATTGAATCCTGAGAGTACGTATGTAGTAATGCTCACTGTCCACGCACGCGCTTCGATCCAACTTCGATGCGCCTAGGCGCAAGTTTAAGTGCGTGCGTACCGTGCCTTCAAGGATAGAAACCGGGCCCGTCGTAGCAGACGTCCCAGCTGATGCCCTCGACCGTCGGATGGTACAGCGTCTTACACTCAAGAGGGTGAAGCCTCAGCTCCTCGCCCAGCTCACACCTTGACTCGCCAGAGTCGCAGGCCCCCCAGCCGAGGAAGAGCACATCGTATGAGCCGAACAGAAGCTTCATGATGCGTAAGTAGGGCACAGTGTATCCTTGGCCGATGGGGCAACCGCGTAAGCGCAGCATCCCCACATCATGGTGCAGGCTGGGACCTCCGAGCTCGAGGGAAAGCCTGCAGTCCAGTGAGTTGGACAGTATGTCTCCGCACCACACAAAAGTGGCGGTGTCACCAGTCTCGGCCGAATCGATGTAGAAGGGGCGCACGAGCTCCTTGCCCGTCACGCCACACCCATCCGACGTGGGAGACACACGCAGCTTGACGTGATCAGGCAGTTGAGGCTCGGCACCGAGCCCTGTCGCTTGACGGAATGCGTGCTCCGCGGCGGTCAGATCCGTGCTCAGCCCATCGCTCAGCAGGCCCCATGCCTCGGCAGTGCTGACGGGACGAGAACGGCCAGCCGATCGCGCGGATGCCGGCTGGCCTGTCGCGCTCCTCTCGCCTTCGACGGCTGCGACGACGGGCATGGGGGCAATGAGGAAGAGGAGGAGACCAACGGAGACGAGGCCGAGAGAGAGGAATGAGAGACCCCACCGGGGGGCGGGGGGCTGCTGTGCGGGGAGGATTGCATGGGGGGGGGGGGGGGGGGGGGGGGGGGGGGGAGAGAGAGAAGCGGGTGGGGGAGGGGGGGGAGGCAGTGGGTATCTGAGGGAGGGGAGGGGAGGGGAGCAGGCAGAGGGCAGAGGAGGGAGGGAGGGAGCGAGAGAGAAGGAGAGGGGGGGAGAGAGAGAGAGCGAGAGAGAAAGAGAGAGAGAGGGGGGACAGGGGCGAGAGAGACGGAGAAAGCGAGAGGGAACAGAGAAAAGAGAGATAGAGAGGGTCACACCTAGAGAGGAGAGGAGAGAGAGGGAGGGACATCAGAGAGAGAGAGAAGGAAGAGGAGGAGGGAGAGTTCAAGGCGGACGGATAGGGAGAGAATGGGGATCTATACACATACACACACAGAGAGAGAGAGAGAGAGAGAGAGAGAGAGAGACGGAGAGAGAGGGAGAGAGAGAGAGAGAGAGAGAGAGAGAGGGGGGAGGGAGAAAGAGAGAGAGAGAAGAGAGTGAGAAGAGAGAGAGAGAGGATCCCCCACTCTCAATCAATCCCGGAAGACTTTCGATCTCCGCGGCTTCACCTCTCCATCCTATATATAGCACTAACAACGGAACACGCGACTCTTTCGTTCTTATTGGAGAATCTAGTCGAGGATTCCTCGGAGGAACAGATCCCGTATCTGTATGTTCGGCCATGTCCAAGCCCCGGCGCCATCCTCCTCATTGGTCCTTCCCCCCCTCCCCCCCGCGCTCTCGCGAGAGGTGGGAGTTGAGGAGCCGTCCTTCTTTACTATTCAATCATCGCTGATTATTTTCTTGAAGCGCCTCCCCCTCGGCGCTCTCCTCCGGTGCGGCGGCAGAGTCTTTCTGATTATTTTCTTGAAGGCTCTGCCGCCCCTCAGGCCGCCCCAGACGACGCGGGCTCGCCTGAGGACGCAGCGGCTCAGCGAGCGCGCGCGAGCGCGGAGGATTGGCCGGCGCGAGGCCAGTGAACCAGTGAAGGGGGTAGGGACAGGCCAGAGTTTCGTTTGAGACCTGCCCAAATTTCGTTCGATATTTCGCCAATATTTCGCGTTTCCCCACCCAAATTTCGACAATATTTCGAGGTGAACATGTGGAGTTGCGCTCACGTGTACACGTGTACTCGTGTACTGTGTACTGTAGTAACTACGCCTACGCCGTACGCCGATCGACGATATGCTGTATGCTATATCTAGTGTAAACTATTATAATTAATACGAAGTGTTTGTGTTAATGTTAATGTTAAGTTTAATTAAGTATCAATTAAGATGTCAGATATCTATACCTATTATAACTACATACATTACTCTGATTCAGTAATTTACGCTCTGATAAATATACAAACTACAAGCCACGAGTCAGACCTCACTTGTCATCATTCAGCACGTGTCACGTTGGTTGTACCAGAGCATCAATGCGCACACTGGAGCTGATCGGACAACGAATTCATTTGCACGCCTCCAAACATTCACTTCACAATAACAAAAACACGCGTTCACACGACGCGGAAGTTAGGCAGTTAGGTGACAAAGCAGCAAAAGAAATACGGGGACCTCTCGACCAAGCGCCTGGAAGCTGAGAGTGGTTTGCCCTCCACCAGCCCCCAACTCCAACTCATGATGGAGGATACGTGAAAAGCCGCGGTTTTGTCGCGCGTCACGCGTCGGGAATTTCGCGCCAGTCATTCCCGACCCCCCCCCCAAATAGTGCGTAGTATTATATTATTTATTGCCCATCGACCCCCGTCCCCCCCTTGGTATTGTGTCCATGTCCCTTAGACGGCCTAAATTTCGCGAAATTTCGAACGAAATCGACGCTCGGAAAATGAGGCCAAATTTCGAAAAAAATTCCCGAAATCCTGGCCCGTCCCAAGAAGGGAGCGATCCTCGCGAGATACCACCCCCCCTCCGCGCGCCGAGACGGCGGCTCTCTTCCGCGTCCGCGCGTTGAGGCGCCGTCTTCTCTTCCCTCAACCCCCCGCGCGAAAGTCCCCCAGCGCGTCCCTCAGCGTTCCCCAGCGTCCCTCAGCGTCTCCCAGCGTCTCTCAGCGCCCCCCCCCTGTCCGTCAGCGATGTCCCGCAGCGCGTCCTACAGCGTCCTTCGGCGTCCTTCAGCGCTGTCCCGCAGCGCTTCCTTCAGCGTCCTTCGGCGCTGCCTCGCGAGACTCGAGGCAGGACTCGCGAGGGCACTGGATTTTACTCTGTAGTCCGAGCCGGAGTCCGAATTGTGTTTTGACCCCCGAGCCCTCGTTCTCTCGCTCTCTCTCTCTCTCTCCTCTTTTTCTGGTGGGCACTCCTGAATCTGCTCACCAGAGGGGGGTTCGTTTAACGTATGTTTCCGGCCTTTTACCGTGAATGTTTGAGTGCAGAGTGTTGGTTTGTGTGGATTTGTCGACTGTATCGCCTGTTGGTGACCTGCAGCCCCTTGAGTACCCCAAGCCCCGAGTCTTCCGAGTCAGCCTTTCGAGTCTACGAGTCCCTACGAGTAAGCGGTATCTGCTCGCCGCGCCCTTTCTTACATCCTTCGTCTCTCCGATTCGCGTTCCGTGCCACTCTCCCGTCCATTCCACATATGCCCGTCCTTTGCCCTCCCCGTTCTCCCGATGAGCCCGTTCCGGGCTCCCCGGACAAACCGTGCGCCGCGCTAGCCGCCGGTGCGCCTTCGCGACTCGTTTCCAAAGAGGAAACGAGCTTCGCTCCGACAGAGGCTAAAAAAACAACGAGAGAATATAGGGCTACACGCCCCGAGCAACAAACATATTAAGAAGATGATAAGCCCTCTATACGCGGTGGACAAAGACTTCAACCTAGAAATGTTGGAGGACCTCCTGCAGGCGGCGGGAGGTCTGGACATGCGAAACATCACCCAAGGTAGGTAACCCGTGGTGATGGAAGCCCCAAAATAAGACAACAACAACAAGAGAGACCCCGGGAACTCTAGAAGTAAAAGAAGGTGATACAAGATACAAGCCGAGCAAGAGCAACGGAAAAGCCACAGTCTCCCGCCCCCTTCTCTCCAACTCCCGGCCGAAGCAGCGCGCGCGGCCTCCCCGAAACCAGCTTCTCCGCCAAAGAGGGAACTGGGGAAGGGGAAGGGGGTTGTTAGGGGTTAAGGTTGGGTAGTAGGGAGGTACACTAGACACTAGCAAGCTGCCTCACGCCGCATATGTAGCGGGAATTTTTAAGAAGATTTTTTTATCAGTTATCAGTTCGAGGTGAGCTGATACTGATGTAAAAAACTGATATCAGTACTGATGCACCATCACCGGGAGTAGGAGCGGAAGTAGATATCTCTTAAACTTAAGCGGCGGCAGGAAGCACCTTAGAAGGTGCTTCGCGACAGATGAGTGCTCTGAGCTCCACATATCACGGTAAATGGACGTTCCATATATTGTAATCACACCCCGTCCTCGAGGCAACTGCGAGATGCAGCACCTCCCACGGTCCAAGGTGGTTTCGCCGCTTAATGAAGATATAAATAGCGCATAGCCCATAGGGAGGGGGGCGGGGGGGGGAAGCTGAGAGAGCCGTCGCCGGAGTTTTCTTCTCTCCGTTTTCTTTTCGCGGTGCTGCGGCCCCGCCCGCATCCCGCCCTTCCTCCTCCTCCTCCCTCCTCCTCCTCCCTCCCCCCCTCCCCCTGCCTTTCTTTCTCCTTCCATCCCATTTACTCTTAATAATCCCCTCCTCCTCTCGCGCCTCCTCTCCTTCCCACCTCCTGCTCTCTCTCTACTCTCTCTCTCTCTCTCTTCCACTCTCTCTCTCTCTCACCCCTTCCCACTGAATCAGTTATATACCGCGCACGAACATATCTCTCTCTCCCCCCCATCCTCCTCCTTTCCCCTTCTCCTCCTCTCCTCTCCTCTCCGCGCGCGCCCCCCTTCTCCTCCCACTCCTCCTCCCCCCTCCTCCTCCCTCCCCCACCCCACCCGTCTTCTTTCGCGGATGGCGTCCCCCGAGTACGACTACCTCTTCAAGCTCCTCCTCATCGGAGACTCAGGCGTTGGCAAGAGCTGCCTCCTCCTCCGCTTTGCAGATGACAGCTACACAGAGAGTTATCTCTCCACCATTGGGGTCGACTTCAAGATCCGTACGGTCGAGCTGGACGGGAGCACGATTAAGCTGCAGATCTGGGACACGGCAGGGCAGGTGCGCCGGTGGGGGGAGGGGGGGGGGGGGCGCACGGTCGAGCGGGACGGGAACACGATTAAGCTGCACATCCGGCGCGTGGTTGATGCGCCTTGTCGAGGGCGGTAGGGGGGGGGGGGACAGAGGGGGTCTGCACCATTCAGCTGGACGGGAACGCAGTCGAGCCACCAGATCTTGAACACCGCGGGGCAGGCGTGCGAGCGGGTCGAGATGCGCGCTGAAGCCGGGGGGGGGGAAGGGACGAGGAGAGGGAGGGAGAGGGAAGGACGTGGAAGGGGGGGGGGATTTGGGCGACATCTGGCTCGACTGCAACTCCACTTGGCTCTAGAACTGGGACACGACTGGGCGGCGTGCTCCGCACAGACCGGTCAGATTCGGCAGGACGGGTGGGGATGGTGATGGGCATCCAGGGCGACAGGGCCCCGCAAGTCAAGCGTGCGCAGGCTTGGAACGGCCGTGAAGCCACGCCGCTGCACGCGGCCGAGCCCAAGAGGAGGAGCCATCCCGCTATGCGCGAGCGCGTGGCTTGCGTGCTGAGGCAGGCAAGGAGAACGGGGCCGAGGACGAGGGTCGAGTGATAGGGCGGTCGTGGCGCCCAGACGCGCCGCTCAGGCGGGTGGCAAGGAGGGCGTGGCCTTCTGCGAGATGTCCGCGTTGCGACAGATCGCGAGGGGGGCGGCACGTTTTGAGAAATGTGGCTTGGGAGGACGGGCTGGAGGCGGCGATGGAGACGCTGCAAGGTTGGCGGGGGCGGCTGACCCGCCGACGGCCGTGGCGCGCCGCCGCAGGAGCGCTTCCGCACCATCACCAGCAGCTACTACCGCGGTGCGCACGGAATCATTGTCGTGTACGACGTGACCGAACTCGAGTCGTACAACAACGTTAGGAACTGGCTGCTTGAGATTGATAGGTGCGACCTTCCGCAGCTTACCATTCTCCGCCACAGCCCACGCCGGGTGCACCCTCACTCTCGTCGGCGCCGAGCCCGTCGTGCCCCCCGTCCTCCCGCCTTGGCTCGCAGGTATGCCTCAGAGGGTGTGCAGAAGCTTCTGGTTGGCAACAAGTCGGACCTTGCAGCGAAGCGGCAGGTGGAGTACGCGGCGGCCAAGGAGTTTGCCGACGAACTTGGCATCCCGCTGCTCGAGACGAGTGCGAAGACAGCGAGCAACGTGGAGCTTGCCTTCATGAAGATGGCATCCGAGATCAAATCGCAAGTGGCGACGCTGCCTAAGGCTAGCACCACGACGGCGCTTCCGCTCGGCCGCGCAGGGAAGAAGAAGAGTGGGGGGTGCTGTTAGTGCAGGGCATACTCGTCCAAGAGGGTGGTGCGCCGTGCACTCAGGTGCGTGGCTGGCGCTCACGCCTATTCATCGGTGGAGCTTCGGTTGCTGTCGGGATCTCCGCAGCCGTCGTACCGGTGGATTAGTACGTACTGCGTCTAAATAGTTGGTCGGGGCCGCGCCGATTATTGGCCCGCTGCGCCACCACCAATCTTTATCGCGTCCCCTGCTTTCCAACCCTGTGTTCTAGAATCAAGCTGACAGCGACAGCTCGCTGAGCGTGCTTGCCAAATCGAGGTGTGGACGTGTACGCGCATGCGGTGTGGCGTGCTGTCGGAGCAACATGCGCCCTTTCGAAAAAAAACCTTTGAACATTCTCGCCTTGCGCGTGGCTCCGGGACTCATTTTAGTAGCCACGCCCATTCCTGTCTTTTCCTTGAATTCCCGCCTTGCGGAATCTCTAGCTTGCGTGCTACCTGTCGGCGCTACTTCGATGGGGGCAGTTGCCCAGCAAAAACAACCGAACCTGAAGGCGCTTGCGCGAGGTTGCAGCCTCTCAAGGGCTGAGCCCCAGCCCCCGCCACGGACCCCTAAGCTGCCCTATCTGGCCCTCTGGGAGCCTCCAAAGGTCCTCTGAGAGCAGACCGTGGCGCGCCGCATGGCGACGCGCCGCAGGGAGAGAGATGGGTGATGGGTGAGAGCGGAGCGAGCGGGAGAGGGCGGGGGATTTGCATCCCCCCCCCCCCCCCCGATGGCGAGTGTGGTGAGAAATGGGCCTCGTTTACGTTAGCAAACGGGCGAGGAGGGGCGGCTGGCGGCAGGAGGGAGAGGGAGAGGGAGTGGCTTAAGTCGACGAGAGTACCGTGGTGGCGCAGTGACGAATTGGGAAGACCCATGGGGTCTGAGGACAATGAGGAGGGAGGCAAGCCGGCGGCAGGCGCCGCGGATGAGACGTCTTCGGAGACGCTGACAGGCTGAAGCCCGTCAGCAGAGGAAGGCGGGCAGGCGGGCTTGATCGAGGGCGAGGACGGCGGCGAAAGCGACATCGAGCGAGCGGCGAGCGGCGAGGAGTGGGCATGGCACCTCTCCCGAGCTCCAGCACGCGCACATGAGGCACCGCGCCGCGCACCAGCGGCCGCCCGAGCAACGCCGCACCCGCCCCGCTGATCCCGTTGCACGACAGGTCGAGCTCCACCAGCAGGGGGCACCTGCCCGAAGACAACGCCTCCGCCACCAAACGCGCTCCCGCGTCCCCGAGCCGCTGCCTCCGCAGGTGCAGCTCACGCAGCGACGGAAGCGCGCCGCGCCGCATCGCCGTCGTCAAGCCGTCCACGTCCGCCCAGCACGCCGTGCGCCACTCCACAGAGCACACGCGCGCCGGGGCCTGCCGCAAGAGCCTGTACCAGAAGACGATCTCGCGCATCCGACACAGGCCGAGGTGAAGCGCCACCTCGCGCCGGCACCCCGCATCCTGCGGGTCGAGCGCGCTGCGACGAAGGCCCCTCGTCAGCCGAAGCAGCCTCACATCGCCCACGTGGCCCAACGGCGCCATCCTCACCACCCACTCGAGGTTCTCGTCCGTCACACGCACCAGGCACGTCGACTCCGAGTGGCACAGGTACGCGCAGAGGGCCTCCCGTGCCAGCTCCTTGTCGAGCATCCCGTCCTCCTCCTCTCGCCTCTCCTCTCTCTGGTAAAGAAATCAGAAAGGTGTTTTTTTTTCAATTGATGAGGGGAGGGGGAGTGCGACAATGAGCGGCTAGGGCTGCTGGCGAGGCGAGGCGAGTTTGTTGGGTACGAGTGTTACGAGAGCGAGAGCACCATCATAGACGGCCGTAGAAGCCTAACGAGTGTCGATTCGCGAATGCGACATCAGACAGCGACGGACGACGATCAAAGGGAAATCTGTCGGCGATCTCGTCTGGAACGGGAATACTATCATAACTAACGGAAACGAGGGGCGAGGGGAGGGGCAATCTTGCTACGCAGGATTCCAAGAGACCTACCGAATAAGATGAGCGAAGTGCGACAAACCTAAGTAAGGGAGAGATACGAAGAGGTCGCAAATTAAACCTGATTGCCCCCAGAAGCAAGTAAAGAAACGCGGGGGAGATAGCAAATTCAACCTATTTGCGAGGCGTCTGGGAGGAAGAATTGTGGGGAAACTTCCCTTCTCTTCGAGAGAAAGAGAGAGGACGCTTCACGTACAACCCGAGATCCTATCTATGCGTCCACGCGTAGCTTTTGACCGAAACCGAGAACGAGAGAAGCAGAAGCAGGGATTATAACGATAAATGCCGAATGATGAAAGAGAAGAGAGAAGCCTAACGAGTGTCGATGCTCGCGAATGCGAATGCGAATGCGCCACGCAGGTTACAGGTTATTACTTACTCGGATCGCAAGCTCATTTATTCTTCGCGGATTGCTCACGGCGCGAGCTAGTAAGGGCCGTTCTTCTCTTTTGACTTCTGACGAGAGGCGAGAGGTCCCCCCCCCCCCCCCCCCGGCGCTTATTGCCTGGTGGCAGTCGCCCCACGTAGGTCGGTCAGGCCCTCACTAGGTTTTCCCTGATCATATAACTTGCGGGGGGTTATGATGGGAGCCGGGGGGTTGCGCGGGGGGAGATTTGAAATGGTGCATATGTATATCTGTCTGTGGCAGTAGCACACGTCAAAGCGTACGGGCAGGTGCTCTAAGGGGTGCCGTGATAGTACCGGGCTAGAGGGAGTAGAGGTCGCTAACGCTCAGATGTTATAATTATGGGGCGGTGCATTTGTAAAAAAAAAGAGGTCGCAGCCGCCGCTCTAAACCTAAACGCATCGCCGTCGCGCCGGCCGACGACCGACTACAGGGCTCGGCGGGTGTGCGGTGTGCGGGAGGCGCAAGCGCAGCCGGCCGCGCGGCCCGCCCACTAGCCACTAGGCACCTGTCACCAACACTAGGCACTAGGGCTTGAGTACACATCGCGCGACGCGCCGTATGCGCGGCATGTGATGCCTATGGCATCGCTAGCTCACATTCTCCATTGCGGGCCGCAACATCGTCCGCCTGCGACCCCTGCGCTCGCAATCGCTTCTTCGTCACTCGTATAGAAACAGGCGCGTTCGCACGTGCACCGCAAACAAACACAGCATCCACAACACGTACGTCATCCTCCGCGGGACGAGAAGAGGACAATAGCAACGACACGGCAAACAACCCCAAAGCCTCTTGCCCGAGCTATTCGCATCTTTGCGAGTGTGGCGGCGACAATGGGTCGACACGCGTGCTGGGGACCGGCAAGCGATTAGCAGGAACTCCGCCACTCGCCATAACAACGCTTCAGGATTTTCTCAATTTGGTCTCCAACACCGTTGGCCCCGACGTGGCACGTATGGGACCCGACGACCGCCGCTTCGCGCACGGCGCAACCGCGCTAGGGCAACGGCAGCTGCGCAAGAGGTGGAGCGCGCTGGGGGACAGGTAGGCTGCCCCCCGTCCCCCCTTTCAAATGCACCATTATGCTGCTCATCACTACGCAACTCGCAATCGGTGCGCCCTTGACCGGTCTCATCCTCATCCCGTGACCTCCAACCCATCACAATGGCTGTTCGGCTCCTAGCCACGCGGGGAGCTGCGACCGCTTCATCTCCAGATCAGTATGAACGTGGGAGCGGCGTGGCATGAGCCATGCGCCACATTCGAGCCACCTCCAAGCTCAATCGGGCCGTCTTGGGGGTGCCATCCCCCATCCATCGTGCCTCGCACACCGCACCGGTGTGGCCTAAGTGCTGATTGCCCTCGCCCTTGATCAGGGCCCTCCGTACATCTGTAGCTTGCCGTCGGTCGAACCCACCGCAATCGTCTTGGAGAACGGCCCCCACGCGATGCCGCTCGCGCCCACCTCGAACTTTGTCAGCCCCGACCACGTCTTGGCCTCGTGCACCGCCACTTCACCACCCGCACCGAAGGCAAGGAACTGGCCTGAAAAATCGAAAGCGACGTCTGCGATAGCCGCAGGCGCGTCGAGAGTTTTGAACATCTTGAGCTTGCGCAAGTCCCAGAGGCGGACAGTGGTCGCATCGCCGGTGGCGAGGTAGAAGCCGTTCTCGGAGAAGGATAAGCAGCCCACGTCGCCCTCGTGACTGTCAAAGCTTGCCACGTTGGCCTGAGCGGCGGGGAGGTACATGAGAGCTGCGGAGAGAAGGCAGGCGCTCGTGAGTGCACGCGCACCGCTGCCCCAAACGTGCTAGGTCCGCGCTCATTGCCTGCGGGCTTGGACGCGCAGCCCGCGCTCACCTGCGATTTGACGTCCCATAGCTTGACGGCACCTTTGACCCCCGTCGCTAAGATGAGCCCGTCGGGATGGACCGATGCACAGAAGTACCCACTTGTGCCCTTGGCGGCGGCGGCGTCGCGAACGCAAAGGATGGGTGTCGATGATGGGCGAGCGAGGTCCCACATGCACCAGGAGTGGTCGAGGGCGGCTGAGACGAAGAAGTCGCCCGTCGCCTGGAGAGAGATGCCGGACACCTGCGGAGACACGTGAGTCGGAGCGGGTCGGGACGTACGACGCGCCCAAGGGTCTGGCCAGTGGCGGAAGCCGAACGGATGGGTGTTGCCGTCGGGCCAGCCCGCCTCGCCCTCTCCTCCCACGCGCGCCAGGATGCGTACCTCTGCAGCATGGCCATTCTCGTAGGTGTGCACGATCTCTCCAGCCTCGGTGCTCCACAGCCGCGGCGCGCCATCCTCACCTCCGGAGAGCAGGAACGGCCGCGTCGGGTGGAGCAGTACACGACGGACGCGTCCGGCGCCACCCTTGATCTGCTGGACCGGCTTGTTGGAGTCGGCATCATAGATTTGGATGAGGCCATCCTCGCCACCGGTGGCGACGGTCGGCAGTGACGTGTGGCAGGCGACGGTCACACGGCCGGATTGGTGAAGGCTCGACGAGCTAAGGGCATGGGGTGGGCGGCGCGCATGCCGTCAGTCAAGCTGCAGCCCGGCCTGGTGCGTTCGGATGACGGTGCAGGCGGCAGGCAGCAGCGTGAGGGCCTGAAGGCGTGCTCACGTCGTCTTGGTGAGCGCCGCCACCTCTGCAGCCGCGGCGAACCCCTCGAGCGAGCGCTTCTTGCGCCCCTTGGATAGCTCCTTGTTCTTGGCCTCGAACTGTGCGACAATCTGAGGCGAGAGGCCGCTCTCGACTCCGCCCGCTCCCACTGCGGCGCCTGCGGCGGGCGGCGCAGCCGCCGCGGTAGTGGGCGCTGTGATAGGCGCGGGCTTCGCGTTCACGAGGGCGTTCCGGGCGTCGTCGCGCTCTTTCATGAGGCGGGCGATCACACGGCAGGCGGCGTCATGCTGGTAGAGTGCGTGGCCGAGCTCCTGAGGTGTTGTGGATGAGCACGTACTGGTAAGCGCGGCGTGCAACTGCAGCAATTTGAGGCCCCACGCGCCACCGAGCCACCGCGAGTCACAAGGTGATGCAGCACGCGCAGCAGCGAGTGGGCCGACGCGAGTGCGCCTCCTTGTCTGACAGGTAGACGGAGCGCTCGATCCGGTGCTCCTTCGCCTGTGGGTGCACTTCTACCTGTCTTGTGGTCTCTAGCTGCGTTTTGGTGGAGTGCAGCTCGAGCATGAGAGCGTCCCACTCGTTTTGCAGGAGGGAAAGCATGCCGGGAATCGACGTGGCTGCGGCGGGCCGCGGCTTTAGGGCCGGCGCGGATAGCTTTAGCGGCAACAGATCCTCAAGCGCGAGTGGCTCGTTGGTGACGGGGCATCGACCTTGCGCGCGAGGGGGGGGGCAGCGGGGCGGCGACGACTCTACTGCGAGGCGCACAAAAGTGTGTGCACGGGTGTGTGCGAGAGAGTGCTTTTGGCCCACAGGGGTCACACCGCGACGGTGATGTGGCGCAGCCGCTCGAGTCCGCTCCCAAAGCTCCCGCCGGAGTGTGAGCTGCCGATTGTCGACACCCTATGCACAGCAACCCTCACATGCTTCCCCAAGACGAGTGCGTGGAGGATGTGCGCGCCCTCGCGGGGTCTACCACACGCGCACCGGTCGCCTCGATCGCCTTCTCTATGAGCGAGCGTTCAAAAAGATGGCCCGACTTGGTGGAGACGACCGGCACCTCGGGTGTCGAGTTGGAGATGGAGCAGAACATTTCACTCACTCTCTCTCTCTCTCCTGAGCGAAGATGAGAAGCAGGTAGTGAGAACTGTCAGCACACTGTTCCAACACATACATTCTTGTTTCCCCGCTCATGTCACACGCACTGTTCTCGTCGGAGAAGAGGAGAGGCGAGTGAGGGGCGGGAGTGGTGGGTGGATGGGTGGGAGGGCGGCTGGGGATGGAGGGGGCGGAGAGAGAGGGAGGGGGGGGAGGGGGGGGTGGACAGAGCGAGATGGGGGGGACCGCTCGCGGGGGGGAGGAGGGGGAGGAGGGAGAGAGGCAGAGAGGGAGAGAAGGGGAAGGAAAGGGGAGGGAATGGGGTGGGAGTTGACAGAGGGCCTCGGTCCGCCCGCCCGATCCACACCCAGCCAGCGAGGAAGAGAGACAGGCAGGCAGGCAGGCGGTCAAAGGGAGGGAGGGAGGAAGATGCCCTCCCCCGCCTTCCCCTCCTTCCCCTCCCCCCCTCCTTTCGCCCTCTTCCCCCCACCACCTTCCGCTTCCCCCCCCCCTTCCCCCCGCGCAGGGGGCGGCGACATCGTACCCCGAGGGGCGCGCGCGCGGCGCGGCTCTTCTTTAATTACTATGGAGGGGGTGGACCCCCCTCACCCTAGATGGGAAATACTACATATATACTACGTATTTACCTTATTTGGCCAGAGGCCAAATCCTACATGTGAAACACAGTCAAACTTAGGAATAAAACAGCAAAAACATTTTATATGTTTTGGTTTTGGGCCTCCGAAGAAAGAAGAAAAACACTGTTCCTGTCTTTCACATGTAGGGGCCAAATACATCTGTATTTGGCTGTATTCGGTTAGAAGGTTCTGTCCTTAAACTAACGACGGTGTCCTTAAAAATCCATGAAATCTAAGGACTCTGGCCTTCAATGCCTTTGATGTGCCTTAGAGTGAGCTTTTGAGACATCCCACCCCCTGAAGCAAATCATCATTACCTCCCATTCAACCTAAGCTCTTACTAAGCTCTCCCCATGACCAACTAGCTCTGCAGAGCTTGTCTTCGTTCACTTTTGCTGCCACGTTCAGCATGCGGTGCTGCACTCGGACGATTCGCTCACGCGGGAGGAGTTTTTTTAGCCCTTTTGAGCCGTATGTTGACAAATTGGGCCGTTGGATGGCAAAATCACGCTTCGTCGTCACTTAAGGTCTCAAAGAGGGCAATCAAAGCAACATTTCATCTCTTGGGAACCATGGGTGGAAGAGCTTTCCAATGGGGGTATCAGCCACCTCTTTCATTTCAAGGACAAACTGTGTATTTGACCCGACGCCCCGTGAAGTATGTCACAAAACTTCCAACCTACTTTTATAAGTGGGGGTCAATGGGGGCCTCGCGCCCCCCCCTCTCCATCGCGGACACCCCCCGGGGTGGGCCCGTACAATCAACCCCAGCCCCTGCCCTTTGGCAGGGGCTGGGCAATCAACACTCTGGCCCAGACCCCTAGTGGGCGCGGGCCGAGACTCGCACTCCCACGCCCAGCATGGGCCTGCCCTCGAGCTGACTCCCCCCCCCTCCCCTGGTCGCCAGGCATACAGAGGCCACTGGGAGGCTCCAATGGCCAGCGTGGCAAGCGTGGGAGAGGCAGGGGGGGCCAGGGGCTGAGCCCCAGCCTCCACTGCCCCCTGAGCTGCCCTTGCTGGCCCTCTGGGAGCCCCCAAAGGCCCTCTGAGAGCAGGCCGTGGCGCGCCGCATGGCGACGCGCCGCAGGGAGAGGGGCGGAGGAGAATGGAGAGAGGAGAGAGGGAGAGGGGGGAATTTGCGCCCCCCCCGATGGAGTGCGGTCAGAAACGGGCCCCGTTTGCGTTAGCAAACGGGCGAAGGGGGGCGGCTGGCGACAGGAGGGGCGAGAAGAAGGGAGTGGCTCAAGACGTCCCTGTGGCAGGTATCGGGGGGGGCAGTCATTTATTTCTTCGAGGACTGCTCGCGGCGCGAGCTGTAAGGGCCGTTCTGCTTCACGACGAGAGGTCCCCCCCCCCCCCCCCCGGTGTTTTTTCCCGGAGAGTCGGCCGGCGTCGACCGGTCCGCCTCAATGGGTTTACCCTCATTGTAACTTGTGGGGAGTTATAATGGGAGCCGGGGGTTTGCGAGGGGGGAGATTTGAAGGGATGCATTGGTGTATGTGTCTGTGCCATCACTTCAAGGCGTGCGGGCAAGTGCGCTGAGGGGTGTCGTGATAGTACCGGGCTAGTGGGAGTAGTGGTACTAACGCTCAGTTGTTTTATATGTCACAAAACTTGGTATTGCTGAGGGAATGGTGCCTTAGAGCCATGGGAACATTAAAAGAGGATATACATGAGGTAACCAACAAGCCAAGCAAGGTTTCGGCAAAACAAGCACTTTGTGCTCGCGCTCTCACCTAGCGAAGTTTGTCCTTACTTTAAGGACTCGTCCTTAAAAGCGAGGTACCTTTATCCGTATTTGAAGCGCGGCCTGGGTTGTAGTTGTAGGCCTCGAATGTATTTGAAATGTATGTGGCTGGAGGCCAAATACATATGTATTTGGCTGTATTTGGGGGGCCCAGCACCGTATTTCCCATCCAGGCCCCTCACAGCGCGGCGGCGCGGCTCCGTGCCATAGCCATAGCCATAATCCTTGTTGGGAAATACAATGGGGGAGAGTGGCAAATACAGTAAATATACAGTCTGTATTTGGCCTTCGTACAAATACAGTGAAATACAGTCCTCAAATACAGTAGGCTTTTTTCCCTTTTCTCTTTTTGTTTTCCTTTTCTCCATATCTCTTTATCTCTTTCGCTCGCCGCTCGCGACTCGCGACTCGCCCCCGTTGCCACTTGCCAACTACGAGCGCGCGCGCCGCCAAACCCCTCCCCCCCCCTGCCAGGGAGCGCCTGGGGAGCGCCTGGGGAGCGCCGGGGGAGCGCCGGGGGAGCGCCGGGGGAGCGCCGGGGGAGCGCCGGGGAAACGCCTGGGGAGCGCCGGGAGAGCGCCGGGGAGCGCCTGGGAAGCTCCTGGGGAGCGCCTGGGGAGCGCCTGGGGAGCTCCTGGGGAGCTCCTGGGGAGCGCCTGGAGGGAGTCTATCTGGGTTGGGATTCGGATGAGTAGAAAAGTACAGTCAGAGGTATCTGATGAGGCTTCGGAAGTTGTCCAATCCTCGCTCCCCTGGGACCGCACGGGCGGCGACTGGGTCGGGGTGCGCGACCCCCAGTGAGAGGCCGCGCGCCGCTTCGCTACTCCTTTACCGATTCCTTCTGGTGGTAGTCGTCGTCGAAATTTGTCTTCTGAGTTGGTCGATTGCAACACTCGCTAGATGGATCTTTTCAATATACTGCCCTTTTTTGTTCTAATTGTTTAACATCCGAATCGATCATCGTCCAATCGTCAAACACATTAGAAGCCAATTTCACATGCTCTAATTTCTTAATCATTTCATCATATAACTTTATATAACTTCTCTGCTATTATTTATAATAATCTTATGACTATCGATTTGCTTCGAGAGTTGTTCCACCAAGCCCGCCATTTGTTTGTTGGTTTGTTGTATTCACGGCCACTATTTTGGGGGGGAGGGGCCCGGATTTTCTCGGGGCTAGTGGGGCGAGGGCGAAGTGCTTGTGGAGGCAAGCACGCGCGCCTCGATGATAGAGGTGCTGGTGGGCTGGAAGTCGATCGAGGAAACGGAGATAAGGGGAGCTCCTCCGGCGCGGTTGTGCGCGGCACGCTTGTACAAGGGGACGGGCTACGCCGTGCTCGGCGTGGGCGTCTACCAGGCCCTCTCGGGGCGCGCCCTCATGCCGAGCCAAGCCCCCCGCGTCCTCGCCCCCTATCTCCGCGCCCTCGCCCTCCTGTGCTCGCGGGGGGGCTCATGGTAGGGTGAGAGTCCCCACAGGGAGGGGAAGAAACCCTGAGGGAATGGTAGGGTGAGAGTCCCCACAGGGAGGGGAAGAAACCCTGAGGGAAAGGAGACTGACCAATGAAGGCAAGCCGCCTGCGCCTGCGCAGCCCGCACGTCTCTTCGGTTCCCGCGCCAACCCATTCGCCCCCAGACCCTCCTGCGCACCCCAGACGGCCCAGCCGCAGCGCTCGTCAGCCGCCGCCCCACTCCAGCTGGATGCGTGCGCGGGATGGCGGACTTTGCGCGAGCGCGGGCGGGAAGGATACACACCCGATTGATCCTTCACCAGCCGCACCGCCTCGCAAAGCGCCTCCAGCGGCCGCAAGGTAGCGTGGGGGCTCGGGGAGCCTGACCACTGGCGCGCCCCACCCTTGCACCATACCGCCCGCACTTCTACCGGGCGGACTTGTATCTGTTGTCGTGGGTGCTGCTCGGGGGAAGGGACGAGTAACTAAGACTAACTACTATTGTTGCCACAAAAAATACCGCCAGGTGGTATTCGTTGCGCGAGGCTTACCCGCCCAAACCAGTTGGCGCGGCGCAGAGGGACCCTCACAGAGGAGAGAGAGGGAGAGAGAGAGGGAGAGAGCGGGGGGGAGGGAGGGGGGGGGGGAAGAGAGAAAGAGAGAGGGACAGAGAGAGAAGAAAGAGCGAGAGGGGGGGAGAGAGAGAGATTGAGGAAGAAGGGAGTGAGAGAGTCTTCACTCTTCCCTTGGCGCGGAGTCTCCTCTATTTCTCTTCTCTCTTCTCTCTTCTCTCTTCTCTCTTCTCTCTTCTCTCTTCTCTCTTCTCTCTTCTCTCTTCTCTCTTCTCTCTTCTCTCTTCTCTCTTCTCTCTTCTCTCTTCTCTCTTCTCTCTTCTCTCTTCTCTCTTCTCTCTTCTCTCTTCTCTCTTCTCTCTTCTCTCTTCTCTCTTCTCTCTTCTCTCTTCTCTCTTCTCTCTTCTCTCTTCTCTCTTCTCTCTCTCTTCTCTCTTTCGCGTCCCCATTATTAGACTTCCTCGAGAGGGTCCCCAGTCTCTCTCTCTCTCTCCTCTCTCTCTCTCTCGTTCCCTCGCCCATCCTCCCCACCCTGCCCATCTTGGACAGACAAGGACTCGCCGAGCGACAGCCCGGTCCCTCTCTCTCCCCTCCCCCCCTTCCTCCCCGGCCCTTCCTCTCCCATGACGGACGCCCCTCCAGGCTGGGCGAAGCTCGCAGAGGAAGCCGCAGAGCTACGAAAGGCGATAGACGAAGGAGAAGACCCCGTGGGCCTCTCGGACGATCTCCAGGCCCCTCTCTCCTCGCTCCTCGCGCTCGATCTCGAGCGAGAGCCACATTCTTCCCTCTCTTCTCTCCCCCAGCACTACAAAGACGCTCTCCTTTTGGCCCAGACGGTGGCGAGGGGCCTTCAGACGCAGCGCGACGCGGAGGTGAGGCGTCTCAACAAACGTCTCGAGAGGGCCAAGCGCAGCGAGGACGAGGAGAGACGGCTGAGGGACCTGAGTGAGCAGCTGAGGCTGGCGAGAGATGAGCTGGCCGAAAGGAAAGAGGAGGTCGCAGAGCTGCAGGAGGCTCTCGATGCGGCGGAGGCGGGGGGAGGACCACGGCCCGGCGGGCGGGGGGAGGCGGGAGCGGACGCTCAGAAGCTGCGCATGCGCAACACGCAGCTCCAGGAGGAGATCAACGATCTCAAGGTGCGCAACAAGGACCTGCTCAAGGACGTGCAAAGGAGGGAGGACAGGGAGGAGGAGCTGCGCAAGCTGCTCGAGAACGAGCGTGTGCGCCACAGGGAGGACAAGGATGAGAAGCGGCAGATGGAGGAGGACCTCGCGCAGATGCGCGAGCAGATCCGCTCCTATCGCCTCCAGCTCGACAACACGGCCGAGAGCGTCGCCGCGCGCGAAGAGCGCAACCGTGAGGCGAAGAAGGGCCTCCGGCAGAAGACACGCGAGATCAACAACCTGGAGGAGGAGCGGTCAAAGCTGGTGCGCGGCCGAACACACGCTGCGCCGGCGCACGCACGCGTGAGGCCTCGCTCGCACGCGCTCTCGCACCGCCTGCTCCCCTTCCGTGCAAGCAGGCCGACCAGCTCGCGGCTCGCGATGCGGAGCTCAAGGAGATGGTCGAGAACCTCGAAGACGTGATGGCTGAGCTGGAGGAGGAGAAGGAGGCGGCTGCCGAGCGCGCCAGGCTGGTTGACTCGTTGGAGAACCAGCTGTCCAAGGCTGAGGCGGCCGAGGCCGACGCGCTTGCCAAGGTGCTGCACGCAGCACGAGTGGCGAGCCCGTAACGTGTCCGACGGAGCGGCCGCCCGGCGCATTTGGGGGCTGGGACAGTCTGGCTGAGCCGCGGCCGCGCGGCGCGTATACTCAGGTCGACGGGCTCGAGGCTGAGCTGGCAGAGGAGGAGGCTGAACAAGATGCGATGGCCAAGGAGTACGAGGCGACGATTGCGGAGCTCAAGAGAGAGGTGCGGCCGCCTCGCCGGTGCCCGATCGAGCCTGTGGTCAAGGGGACGGAGCGAGCCGCCGTCGCCGTCGCATCACATGAGGGCGCCCGCCGGCTGGCGTCGCAGGTGCGCTTGCGCGGTCGCACGATCGAAGAACGCGACTCCAAGATCAGTGAGCTCGAGACGCGGGTGGAGGCTCTCAACGAGGGTCGACAGGTACGGCCGCATCATATTCAGCGGCGCCTCCACGGCCTCCGGCTCGAGGCTGGGCCACGTAGCCGAGTCCCCCACCCTTCCTGCTGCTCGCTCGCCCCACGTGCAGGTGGTGGCAATGCGCGAGGCGCTCGAGGAGATGCAGCGCCGGCTAGATGATGCAATCGCGGACGCACGCACCGCCCGCGGCGAGGCGGGCGAAGTACGCGAGGCCGAGGCGCGCGCGGCGTCGCGGATCACCTCAGCCGAGGCCGCCGCCGCCGAGCAGCTGGCCGCGGAGCGTGCGCGCTCCCGCGCTGAGCTCGACCGCGCCCTCGCCCGGATCGAGGAGGGCAAGGCGGAGCTCGCCCGCCAGAAGGCGCGTGAGGCAGCACTGGGCGAGAAGCTCGCGCAGCGCGAGGATGTCATCGTCGAGCTGCGCGCGCGTATGAGCGAGTACGAGGTCGGCGTGTTCGGGCTGCGCGAGGCGGTACAGGAGACGGAGCGGCTGCGCAACACGCTGCAGGCCCGCGACGACGAGGTGGCCCGGATGACGCGCGAGCGCAATGCGAGAGAGAGCCAGCTGCAGGACTTGGCCGAGGAGGTCGCCTGGTTGAGGGAGCGCGCCGGTATTGGCGCGCCCGGCGCCGAGGGCGGCGGTGACACGGGCGGCACCGGCGACTCGCCGACCGGCATTGATCTGACCAAGCTGCGCCTGCGATCACAAGTAGAGATGGAGAAGCTACGCGCCGCCAACATGGCGCTGGAGGCCGAGGTTGAGGAGCTAGAGGAGGAGCGCCTCCGCCTCAAGAAGCAGCTCCGTGTAAAGGCGCTCGGCCGCGGCGAACGCGCCGCCATTCTCGAGATGACAGTCGAAAAGCTCACTGCACTCGAGGAGATGCATGCTGGGCTTCATGAGGACCCTGACTTTGAGGGCGAGCGCATCGGGCCAAAGCGGATGCTCCGCCCGGCACCCTCAGTGGCGACAGGCGAGGGCAGCGCTGCCGACACGTCCGCAGCGCGCGCTGCCGCCCTCGCGGCGTCAGATCTGAACTCGCTCAGCGGAGCGGCGCTGCGGGACCGCGCCGCCTCGCTACAGGCTGAGCTGGCGGAGATCTCCACCCAGCTAGCCGAGTCCGAGGGGAAGCGGCGCTCCGCCGAGCGCGCGCGCGTCTCGCTAGCCACCGACAAGCAGGAGCTTGAAGCGCGCGTCGCGCTTCTGGCGGCGGCGCAGACGGGAGGGGCAGCGCAGGCAGCGGCGATGCGCGAGCTCATCGAGGAGGTCAGCTCCGGGCTGCGATCCCTCTCGCACTCGCTCCAGGCCGAGGCCATCGCAAGGGCTGACGGTGCGCCGGGAGCGCCCGCGTCCACGCCGCGAGGTGCGGCGCCGGGACGCGCGCCTCCGCCCACGGCCGCCATCTCGCTCGCAACCCAAAAGTCGGCGGAGGCGGCGGCCGCGGCGGCCGCCCGCGCAGCGACGCTCTCGTCGCGCCTGGCGACCCGCCTGAATGAGATCGATTCGGCGCCGCCACCGCCGCCTGTGGATGCTGCGACCGCCGCGGCCGCGGCAGCAGCAGGTCGACGGCCGGCTGCGGCGCACCGCGTGCACCCTGCGCCGGCCGCGGCAATCGCACCGGCGACTACGACCGCAGTGCAGCGAGTAGAGGCCGAGGCGCAGCGTTCTGCGGCGCGGCTGCGCAGCTTGCAGGGGCTGGGTGACGCACGCAGCCAGGCCGAGGCGGTAGCGTTGCCCGCGGAGATTGAGGCGAGCGATGCGCCAGCCGAGCTTTTGCTCGCCGCGCTCTCTGCGCAGCTGCTCGAGGCAATGGCCACGATTGCAATGCGGGAACAGGTGCGACGCGCAACTTTTCCGCGTACCCGCTCTCGGGCACGTGGATAGGGGCGGCCAACGACACGCCATGCCCCGAGTGGGCGAGCAGAGCGCCGCCCTGTTTCATGACGCACGGCCCATTGCATGCGCACTCGAACCCAACGCGACCACGCTCTGTCCACAACAGGAATGTGAGGCCATGTCCCGCGAGGCGCGCGGATACTCGTCAACTTACAAGCGCCTCGAAGAGCAACAGTCGATCCTGTACGCAACGCACGTGCGCCAGCTCAAGGAGCTCTCAACCCAATTGCGGCGCGCCGAGGCGCGTGCTGGGCGCGCCGAGGCACAGGCGGCGGAAGATCGCGTG
>CM030940.1:1830000-1875000 GCA_018136815.1 Isochrysis galbana | reverse complement strand
CGCATCGACTCGTGGAGCGCGATGGCCACCGCGCTCGAAATGTCGGGCGACGAAGCACAGGCGGCCATCGCGAGCATGGGGCGCCGCCTGACTGCCTTGCGAGTTCGCGAGCTCGTGCTTTCACGTACCGCTGCTGCGCAAGCCTCCGAGCTTGAGGGCTTAAGGAAGGGCCAGCAAGCGGCGGCAGAGGAGGCGCGGCAGGCGGCGGCGGAGGCAGCGGCGCGAGGCGCCCGGCTCGAGCGAGCCCGTCGCGAGCTTGAGGCCCGTCTAGGTGAGGCGACGCGCAAGCTAGTGGGCTCGGCCCCTCGGGAGGAGCTCGAGGCCGAAAGGTCGAGCCACGAGGCGCTGCAGCGCGCATACCGCTCGGCGGTCGACCAGGCCGCGCGTTGTGCCGGCGCGGAGCATGAGGCGGTCGCGCTACGCGCCGAGGCGGCGCTGCTAAGAGAGCAGCTCACGGTCTCGCAAGCCAATGCACACTCGGCCGCTGAGGCCGCCGCCGCCGCGCATGCCGCGTTGCAACAGCTACAACAGAAACCTCAACCGCAGACTGCCGCCGCTGCTAGCGCGACGCCCTCGCGCAGTAGCGCGGCTGCTGCGCGCGCTCAGCTAGAGCTGGAGGCGCGCGTGGCTGCCCTCGAGATTTCCCAAGCAGCGGCCATCTCTCGCGCCGAGGCGGCTGAACGCGTCCTTGCCGACGCGCAGCGAGCGCGCCAAGTACTGACGGAGCGGCTGCAGGCCGTCGAAGCGCCCGTGGGTGAGATGCGTACCGCCCTCCTCGCGGCGGAAGAGGAGCTAGCAGCCAGCCAACGCGAGCTCGCGGCCGCGCGGCGCGAGGCGAGCGGCGGTGGTGGTCCAGCGGAAGGCGTGCGGTCGCTCGAGGCAGGCAGCCACTCGCTCGAGTTTGAGCTCTCCGTCGCGCGGGCGGAGCTCGACCGCGCACGCGAGATGGAGCAAGTGGCGGTGGCACAGGCTACCGAGCTCGCTGCGCGGCTCGAGGCCGATGAGGCGGAGAACGCCGCGCTGCGGGCGGCAGCGCTCCAGCTGGCCGAGGCAAGTGATGAGGGCGTCGAGCTAGGCCGCATGCAGTGGGAGGTGATGGTGGCGCGCCGCGCCGAGGGCGAGGCGAGACGCAAGGAGGCAGCGGCGCGGGCAAAGCTATACCACACGCAGGCGGCCCTCCACCGAGCCCACCTACAGCTCGACGCCCGCACTGTCGCCGTGGCGGACGCCACCGCGCGCCTTGCGTCCGAGCAGTCGGAACACTCACGCCGGCTTTCGGAGGTGCGTACGGAGGTGGCGACGCATGTGCCGCTATCGCAGCTGGAAGCAGCCACGGCCAAGATCAATGAGCATGCTGCCCGCGCTGCCGCCGCAGTCGACCGGGCAAACGAGGCGGAACGGGAGCGGGAGAAGCTTTACGCCGAGCTTGCGGCCGCGGCAGCGCGAGATGAGGATCAACGCGCCTTGCTTGCGACGCTTATCGGGGAAGCGCAGCCAAGTGCAGATGTCACCAGCAGTGGCGACTACGAGGCCATGGTCGCCGCCCGCGTCTCATTGGCTCAGCTCTCCGAGGAGAAAACGCAGCACAAGGTGGCCGAACTCCGGCTCCGCCGGCAGGTAGCTGCACTTGAAACGTCCATTGCGCGCGAGGCGGCGACAGCGCGCGAGGCGACGGTTGCGCGAGAGGCGGCCGAAGAGGCCCTCGTGCGAGTGCAGGAACAGGCAAGGCTCAAGGAGCGGGAGGCGGCCGCCCGCGAGGGGGAACTCAAGACAGAACTCGCCGCCGTACGATCGCAACTAACGCAGGCGCAGCTCGATGCCGTCACGCTGCGGCGGGGGCCGACCGCAGCAGCAGTCGACGCGCAGCCTGCCTCGGAGACGCCCGCCGCAAAAGCGGCACCCACATCACAGATCACTACGCCTGCCAAGCCCGACGCGCCGCAACCCCGCGACGTGACACTCCCCTCTGGCGATTGGCCAGGGGGGCCTGCCGTTGATACAAGGGATGGCGCCGGTGGCATGGTAGCCCGTGCCGTTGTTCTCGAGCTTCAGACACAGCTGACGGCAAAGGAGTCCGAGTTGGGCCTGCTGCGGTCCGACCTTGCCGCCGTACGGGCTGAGCTAGCGGAGGCACGCGCCGAGCTTGCCGCGGAAGGCGAGGTGGTTGCCCGCAAGGAGGCACTCATCGCCGAGCTACACGCAGCGCACACTGCGGACGCCCGCGCAGCGGCTGAGGGGGGCGCAGGAGCGGCCGAGGCAGCTCTCGCAGCGGCAGCGGGCGCGGGCGCACGACAAGCACGCCTCAGCGCCATTGCGCAGGAGACAATCGACGGGCTGCACATCAAAGTGCGCAAGCAAGAGGAGATGTCAGCGAAGCTGCGTGCGATGCTCGAGGCGAGTAGAGAGGCTCTGCGCACCGAAAAAGCGGCCAACGCGGCCGAAATCGAGAAGCTGAACGAACGCCTTTACCAGCTCCAAGCGTCCGGTCTGCGCGAGCTGGAGGGTGAGCTCAGGAAGGTAGACGAGGCTCCACTGCCTCGCGCCTCGGATGGCTTAGAGCTTTCTGGGGCTCAGGTTGAGGAGCTGCTCATCGAGAAAGATGAGACTATCCAGCGCTTGCAGGTGGAAGCGGAAGCGGCAGCCCACGAGGTGGCGGCGCTTCGGATTCACCTTCAAGAGCAAGTTGCCGAGGTGGAGCGCCTTGGTGGCGCGCTGGAGGCGGAGAAACGCCGGGAGCCGTCGTCAGCAATGCACTCGCAACTTGCGCAGGTGGTGCCGCCAGTTGCACGCTACAAGTGGGGCGAGCAGACATGCCCTCTAGGTCGGTGGTTTGCCGTGAGCCTGAATGCCTAGCCAACGCCCGTGCATATCGCCCCTAGTGCTGAGCCACCCGTCGCTCTTCTTCCCTCGCAGTTGCGTGCACTGGCTCGCAAGAAGGATAGCGAGCTCTCGCGCATGCGCACGGCGATGGCCGACCTCCGTGAGGAGATGACTCTTGTCGCCAAGGAGAACGCAGAGAGATCCGCGCGCGCAGCGGCGCTTTCCGCCAAGCTGGAGGCGAAGGCGTCCGAACGTGAAGAGGAAGGCAAGCTGGCCTCGCGGCTTAGCGCTCTCCAAGAGCGGCATACCAAGCTGCTGACGGAGGTGCGGGCGCTCAAGCAGCGCGAGGAGATAAGCAGATCGCAAGCGGAGAGCCTCGCGACCCAGCTCGGCGAGGCTGAGTCGCTTGCGACGCGCCAAGCTGGGGAGTTGGCGCGGTACCGCTCCGACCTTGCTGCCGCTGTGGCGCGATGCGAGGCGGCGGAGACGGCGAATGAGTCGCTAGCGGCGCAGCTATCGCTCCGGACCGACGCCCTAAATACGTTGACTGCGGCGCCCATCGAGCCGCCGACCCCCCCGGGTGCCTCGCCAGAAATGGTGCAGCATGCGGTGGACGTCGCCGTCGCAGCAGAGCGCGAGAGGTGGCAGGCGACTCGAGATGCCTTGACGCAAATGAGGGCCGAGGTCAGAGATGTGCAGGCCGCACGCGAGGCCGCAATGCGCGCCCCGGGCAGCGGTGAGTCCATGAGAGGTTCATGCGGCGGGCCCATCGGCGAGGCGCCAGCCTCGGGTTCCGCTGTACTGCATGAGCACACCGAACCAGATGCAGAGCGCTTTAAGCAGATTGAAGGGGCGAGGAAGCTCGCTGTGGCAGAGGCAGATCGTCTGCGCTCGCAGTTAAGGCAGGCCGAGGCACAGCTGCACGAGCTCAAACAAAAGTCGGGCACCGCCAGTCCGTCAGCGATCCAGGCTGGTGCTGGCGGCAATGGAACGCCATCTCGCAGGAGCGATGGTGTGCCAGCCGGTGGTCCCGCCGGTGCGGGCAGCAGCAGCATGGCGGCCCTCGAGAGATGGGAGGCGGAAAAGCGGATGCAGCGACGACTCGAAACCGTCCGTGCCAAGCTACAAGCCAAGAGCTCCGAGCTTGTGGCGGCGGAGGCCGAATTGGCGCGCACGCGCGAGGAGCTCGCTGACTGCCAAAAGAGGGAGGCTGCGACTCGCAGCCTAGCGGCCGAGGCGCAAGAGTCAGCAGCAAAGATGGCGCGCGAACGCGCCAGCGGCATGGGAGAGGCGATGACGCAAATGAGAGCTCGTGAAGCGCTCTCGGCGCAGCTTGCGCAGGCGCAAGCGCAACTGCGGCGGGTGGAGGAGGCCGACGCCGCCGAACGTAGTCGGCGGATGGAGGAGCGTGAGGAGGAGAGGCGCGCCGCTGCTGAGGCAGCCGCGGCCGCGGCTGTCGCCGATGGGGTTGCGGCGACATCTGAGGATGAGCCCAGCGTCTTGCGCGCGCGCCTAGTCGCGTCGGAGGAGCGGTCACTGGAGTTGTCCTTTACCGTCGAGCAGCTCAACCTCTCGGTCGCCCAGCTTGAGGCTCGTGTGCGTGACTTGTTGGCATACCAGTCTTTCCTTGTGGCGAGCGGTGAGGTGAGCGGCGGTGCGATAGTCTCGCGTAGCGGCAGCCGCGGCCGTGGCCGCGGGATTGCCACTGCTCCTGGCCGAGAGGAGCTTAACGCTGTGGTAGAGCGGATGGGCCGCGTGATCGAGACGCTGCAGTCGGAGAAGGCAGCGCTGCAAAAGCGTGCGGTGAGCAACGTGGAGCACGTTAAGCTTGCGAAGGAGGCCAAGGTCCTAAGGTCTCAGGTCGAGGCACTCCAGGCGGCGCTCAATGAGGCACAGGTGTGCGTGAAGCAGCGGCTTTTGACCGGAAGGAGCTCGGCGTGGTGAGGGTCGCTTCATCAGCTCAACCGCTTTGAATTGCCCCGCGCGTCCGCCCACCCTTCTCATCCATTGCTTTCCGCTCGCTGTTAGGCGCGCACGGCATCCGCCCGAGACGAGATCGATCGCGCCGCCAAGTATCAACGAGAACGCGACGAGGCGCGCCGCTCTCTTCGTGTTGAGGAGGAGCGGTCCGCCGAACTCCGCTCGCGCCTCGCGGCGGAGAAGCGCGAGCGCGAAAATGCCGAGCGAGGCGTCAGTCCTTCCGGCGATCGAAGCCTCGAGGCTCGGCTTGAAGAGCTGCGCTCCGAGTTGCTTGAGAAACGCTCGCAAGTAGTCGAATTGGGGACGCAGCTACAGGAGGCGCTCGCTTCGGCTGACGCAGCACAGAAACGCGCGAGCGTGTTAGCTGAGGATGGGCATCGTATGAGTTCCGAACTCGCGGCTGCCCAAAACGCTCTGCGAGAGGCCGAGGCGGCGGCGGCGCAGGCTAGCATAGGAGCGCACGCAGAGGGTGGCGCCGCCTACGCGGCCCGGCTAGAAGCGGCGCTCGCGGCGCTGCACGAGGAGCACGCGGCACTCCAACGCGAACGCGATTCGATGGCTGAGGAGCTTGCAGCTCTCACGCCTGAATTCTTCGACGAGGTGAGGGAATGGGCTTTGCGTGACCGCTGCTGTCGGCGCTCCTCACCCCTCCAGTTGTCGGGTAGTCTCATAGGCACGTCATACCTTGCGAACGCACTCCCCTTGCATCCACAGGTTGAAGACCTCAAATTCAACTACGCGCAGGCGCAGGCAGAATTGGAGAGGCTCGAGGCGGCGAGACGCGGGTAAGCCGTGTGTGCACATTTGAGGAATTGTCTCGAGGTGAGGCCTTTGCCTTCTGCAAAACGTGGCGTTGCATGGTTGCGATGCTTATAGTATTACTTCGAAAAGGCGTGCGTGCTGTGTGCCCGTAAATGTCCTTAGTGCAAGAATGGCCTTTGTCATATTGACCTGTGTTGAGTGGAAATCGCGCTAGCCATTGTGCGCTGTCTAAGTATGGTTGTTGCGGGTAAAGGGGGGGCCTTGTACACTTCCCCCTCGTACGTTCCGTTTTAAGGTCTTCCCGTGCGACTCCCTCTCCGTCGCCGCGCCCCAGTTCCCTTCTCCCCCGCATCGTCCCGTATCGGTCCGTCCCCCCTCTCCTCTCTTCTCCCCGGCTTCCCCGCGGAAGCCCTCTTCCCCCTCGCTCCCCTCCCGTCTCTCCCCAAGTGCTTCGTTGAGTTCCCGGCTGGCAAGCTTTGCTGATGTGGCCAACCATCTATGACTATGACCAAGCTTTTCGGGCGCGCAGCGCCCGAGCGCTGCTATAGGCGCGCGGCACGCGCAGCACGTATACGGACGGCGGTATAGCTCGCCGGCCGACCGTTGCTATCTCTAGCGAGAGGAGGGCCCCTCGAGGCGGTCGCTCGCCCATCGCAACGGTGAACGGGCGGGCAGGAGGCGGGAGGGGGGACGGGGGGGGGGGGGGGACCCAGAGCACTATTTTGGGAACAAGCTTTCTATCGAGCTTTGGTGGACTCCAAAATCGACTATCTATGGACCAATGGACCAAGCTTTCGAGCAAGCTTTGCTGTAAATATCACCCATCTTTGAAAACAAGCTATCCCTGATTCTCAACCGGGGATAATTGAACGCTTTTGGTTTGATAAAGCATAAAGCGTTTGCTTTTGCTTTTGCTTTTGTTTGCACTAAAAGCGCTGTTTTTTACACGGGCTTACACTTCATTCTAGTTTCAAGGGGCGCGCTTGCGCTTATGTTTAAGGCTTGCTCGCGTTCGGCCGCCCGTTGCGCGAGCAAGCCGGCTAAAAGTAGAGATGACGTACAGCACTATGTGCAAGACGTAAAATCGCTCACGCTAAAAAAAAAGGTGTCCGCTAAGCTGCTAGTGACACAACACTCTCCCGTGATCCCGACGTCAACGCCTATCTATACCCCTACCTCCGCTCCCCCTCCCGCCCCCCCTCGTTCCTTTTTCTTCGATTTTGGGGGGTCGGCCCATGTGCACTACTTTGGGCCTCGCGTTTGGGGCGGAGGGGCGGGGCAGGCCTCTTGTGTTCTGCTGTGGTTGCCTCGGGTCAAGTCTGTCAGTCTGTCCCTGTGTGCGGGGCCCGGCCTTCCCCTTTGGATTTTTCGGCTGGGGGCACATTGTCCCCCGCGGTCTTTTGTTATCCTTTGTCGTTAAGTGCTAAGTCTAGTGTTGCTTTTTTGTTGTACTAGTAGTTAGTAGTATGTAGTATATAAAAAATCGCTAAAATAAAAGAATAATCCGTCGCTGCACCTCTCCGCGAATCGGGCGCTCGTCGCGCATTCACTCCAACCCGCGTCACTTGTAGAGCCCTTGGGCGCCCAACGCCCAACGCGAGATCCCAAGGCGCCCCCCAGACGGGCAAGGGTGCTATTGCATTCGCTCGCTCCAGTGCGTCGCTCTACAACCGGTTGACAACCGGCTACCTCGACCTAAGCCGTCGGCAAAAGCAACGCAGGCGATGTACGCAACGTTCAAAGCCAACGACATCCAATTGTCACGCATATGCACACCGGCTAAAGGTGGCTAAAGGTACTTTGTATGGCAACAAGCGGTGGGTGAGTCTACACATATACGACTGTGACATGACCACGGTTCTCAAAGAACACACAAAGGAGAGAGCCAAGAGGAAGCCGAGAGGATAGACGAACTTTAGACGGCTATTGGTGCCCCAAGGATCACTCTCCTCGTTGCAGCCTCAATATTGTGAAGTAGAAAAGCCGGCCCCAGCTTGAACTGATAGGGCACGTGGACGTCGACGACGGTAGCACCATGGGAGACGATGAAGCAAGCCAGCAACAGCGCTTAGAGAGCACCGTCTTGACGCCAGGATATGTCGTGGATCGTTCGGACTCCACAGCACCGTGGAGGCGATCCCCACCACTTAAAGAGAGCACAGCCTCGATGCGCCTGACTGAAGCACAATGGAGCGCAGCACGCAGCACGCCCGGTGATGCGATCGTTGCAAGCATTGCGATTTGCTCTCGGCCCCACCCACCCGGCGCGGCAGAACATGCTGACGCGATCCAGTTAACCCGCGAGGCGCCCGCCCGTCGTGGAAGCAGGGATGTTTCCGAGAACATCGTCATCGCTATCGTTGCCCCAGCCGTCCGCTTCGCCCCAACTACCGTCGGTATGGGCCTCGCCCAACGCGGATATCGCCGCCGCCCCTACGCCCACACCACAGTTGTGCGAGGAGTTGGCGCAGCTCGAGGCCGCGAACAGAGGCGTACGCGGTGGTATGGGGGGCGGTGCGGGCGACGATGCACTCGGAAGTACAGGCTGCTCTAGCGATTCGTCGAAGCCATCGAAGTCCTCGTCATCGCCCCATCCGTCGGCCTCGTGCCCCCAGCCGTCGCCAGAGGCAGGCGCTGCGACTAAGGCGGCGTTGCCTCCTGGACTCCTCGCGGCCGCCCGCATCGCAGGTACTGCTGCCGTTGTAGGTGTCGATGGAGCCTGGTTGTCATGCCAGACGATGGCAGCTGCGGCTTCGCGCGTCGGCAACCCGACTACCGAGACGTTGGATGCCGGCAACGTAGCGTTCGAGCGGGCCGCCTCAAGATCGAGCTCGTCGTCATCCCAGCCGTCCGTGGCGCCCAACGATCCAGTACCCTCACGTGAGCCCCAGTCACCCCCGTGGTCGTTCCGCATGGGGGCGGTAGCGCCTCCCACATCACCCCACCCCGCGTCGTCCTCTTCCCAAGACATCGCCACCGAGACACTTGGCCCATCTGCTGTCCGCGCCCGCACGGCTCCCGACAGACCGTTGCGGGGCGCTCTGCAGGAGCCCGATGTAGACTTCAATGGCCGCACAAGGCTCTCCACCTCCTCGGGCGGTGCGCCGAGCCGTCCTCGGAGCGTCGCGAGGTTGCGCGGTAAGCGTCGCACATTCCCAATGCAGACAAGGAGCGGCCTGCGAAAGTACACCGCGAGCGCGAGCACGATGGCCATGACGAAAAGATTGCGGCTTGCGGCGAGCACCGAGAAGGCTGAGGCCGAGGTCGCAATGCTGGACGTCTTGGGCAACGAGTTGGGTAGCTGGTGTGCAGGTACGGGATCACGCGAGACCGAGGAAATTTTAGTGGGCGTGCCGGCGGATCGGATCACGTCGGCCGACGTTGGGGTAGTCGAGGTAACAGCCGGCGGTGGAGGGGGCGTCAAGTACGCGGAGGCGCCGCTGAGGAAGGTCGAGGTTGCTGACGTAGCAGCAGCAGCAGGCTGCAATCCCGCCTCCGCGAACGTGCGGGTGCTCGCAGGTTTGGTGGTGACTGCATTTGTATCTGTTTTGGGTGTGGGCTGCGTGGCGGCGACGTCGGCGGCGGCCACGGCGCTTGCGGACATGGCGACGTCGTCGGCGCTAGTGCTGGCGCTCGGCTCGGGCTGGTCTCCGACAACTTTCTCACCCATTGACCCCGGCAGCGGCGTCGAGGCCAGAGCCGCACGGTCCCGTGCGAGTGCGTGCTCCGAGTTGCCGGTAGTCGCAGCTATGGCGATCGATGGTGCGCCGCTAGCAACGGCCAAGGGCATCGGGGCCAATGGCATTTGGCCCTTGCTCACGGAGTCGCTGCTTCCCGCAGTCGGGATGTACGCGTCGGCCGTTGGTACTGGAACAAGAACGGGCTCCAATGCAACGGTCGGAGCTAAGGCACTGCTCACATTCTCGCCGAGGGGCGGCCTACTGTCCGGAATGCCGGCTGGCGCACTGTCGTTCGTAACATGGCTATGGCCCAAGGAAGCAACTTTGCCCACTGGGGTGTGCATGCTCTCTGCGCTATTCGCTATCGTGTTCAGCTGGATGGTGAGAGCGCCTGGCTCGTCACTGATGGAGACGGCGCTCGCGGCTGCCGCAGCGCCGGTGGTGGGTGGCATCGCCAAGGATGCAGTTCCGCTGGCTATAGCGCCGGCGGCAGGGACAGACGCGGTGACGTTGTCGGCGACAGCTACGGCGGTAGGGACGGACCTGCTCGAGCTGGCCACGTTTGCGCTCTCCACTGCGGAGGCGATTGCGCTCGAGCCTGAGGTCGAGGCCGCAGCAGTCAGTGTCGGCACCCGACCTGTAGCATCGCTTGTGGCCGCCGGGGCTGCAGCGTTCTCCGCTGCGGAGGCGACTCCGCTCGAGACAGAGATCGATGCCGCAGCAGTCGTAGCATCGCTCGTGGCCACCGGGGTTGCAGTAGATGCCGTGCTTGCGCCATCCTCCACAATGGCTACAGCACGCGCGACGGGTATGCTAGGAGTGGGTGTGCTAGCCATGGCCTGTTGTGCGGAGGCAGCGCTGATGACGCTAGACGATGCCGTCACGCTCGCACTGGCAGCTTTGGCCAGGGCGCTTTCCGTGCCTACAGTGGTAGAGGTGCTTGGCGTCATTGGGGCGGCATCTAAAGTTGCCACAGCAGCCAACGAGCTGATAGAAGTCGAATTGGCCGAGCCGGCATCGATCAAGCCGATGGTGGAAGCTCCAGAAGAACTAGCCGAAGCAGCGGAGGCAGTGAAGCTTGTTGTCAAGGCTACAGGCTTTGGATTAGGCTGACTACCTCGTGCGGCAAGGTCTGAAGATGTGCGTGTGACGTCCTCAATCCGCGCCACGTCTGTGCGCGCAAGGGTGGAGGGGACCAGCGCATGTGCGACTGCTGTGGTTGCGGGAGCCATGGCGCTCGTAGCAACGCCAGCGACGGACGCATTCGTAGCTGCTATCATGTAATTCACAGCGGGACCGCCAGCCGCCCCATGAGGATCTTCCGGCGTCGGAGCACCACTGCGTATTGGACTGGCCTGATCGGCTGTAAACCTAGATGGCGTGCTTGTCGCTGATGTGCCATCCAGCTGAAGGTCGGATGTCAAGCTACCTGGCGCTCCCCCGCGCGTATCCGTATCGGAGTCAACCACGGTAGCCAAGGAGTTGGCAACGAGGACGGAGGATTCCGTCGCGACTTGCGCTCTCCGGTCGGTGCTGGCCACTGTCACCGTCAGAGAGGGAATGGTATCGCTAGGAGCGCCGGTGCTCGGGGTAGTGGCTGCATTGCCCATGGTTCCGAGTTGGCCCTCAGGTATTGCGGCTGAGGTGCCGCCCACTGCCGCAGGCTTGATGGCGGATGCTGGTTCGACAGACACAGGATAAACACTGGCTGGGGAGAATGCGGCGGAGCTTGAAAGCTCATCGCCCCCAACGGCACTGGCGGGCAAGAGGAGGCTCGCTTGTGGAGCAGCCGTCAGAGCCGGCGACGCGCCAGTGGTCGCCTCGGTGAGGCCGCTTGAATTGCCAAAGGCTGGTTGAGCCCCCATGCCAACCTCAGTCACCGCGGAGATGGTAGCGCGCTCAAGCGGTGCATCGCCTGACGCTTTGCCCACGACCAATGCGGTAACAGCAGCGCTCGCAGTGGGTGCGGATTCGTCTGGTGAGCCGGCATCCTCAGCGTTTGGGGTTGCAGGGCTCACGTTCTGGGTCGGCGCAATAGCTGACGCCCTCGCTGCAAGTGTCGGTTGGGAGCTAGCTGTAGCAAGTAGCGATACGGCTGTCTGTGAGCTGCTGGCTGCTGGAACTATCGCGCCGTCGGGAGGAGCAGCTGCTGCGGCATCGCGACCTTTGCTGCTCGCGCTAACGAGAGGGACGTTGGACGCATCCAACGGCGGGACAACAACTGGCGCAACGACCACTGCCGGTGTGGTACTGGACGGCGAGCTGACGCCGCCCGCGGTCACCTCGTTTGCCACGGCTGCGATCACCCGACTGGTGCTAGTGGTGCCGCCGGGCGAATCATTTTCACCCACCTGGACAGCGAGAGACGTCACCGTCTCCCCACCTGCAGAGGCAACCCCATCAGTAGATTCCACGGCGGCGGCAACCACTGGCTCAAGCGCGGCCACTACGACGGGGCCGCTGCTCGCAGCAGAGGGAGCTCCTTGCTGGGTTGATGACTCCACTGCCGCGGCGGCAGTGGAACTCGTGGGTATCACGCTGGGAACACTTGGGAGACTGCTAGCCGAGGCGGTCGGGTCGAGCAAGACCTTGTCGGCGGTCACCGTCTCCATAGATGGTTTGCCCGTCCCGGCAGAGGCGCCCACTGCTGTGGAGGAGACCGTTGCGGGAGGGGAGTCCGACGTAGGAGCAGCGGCCAGTGTAGGAGTAGTGAAGGCCAACATGGGAGCGGAGCTAGTCACTGAAGCGGTGCCATCCGATCCACCGGATTCAGCCGCACCTGCGGCTGGAGCTATGCCTCCCGGCCGCACCTGGGCCGCAGCGGTGAGCGCATCCTTTTCCTCCAACATACGCGAGGCCATTGGCTCTCCCTCGGCTGTGTGGCTCGGTTGCCACACCGGCTGGGCACTAAGAGATGCGGGTGGCTGCTCTCCATTGCTCCTGATCGTCGCTTCTGAAGCTAGGCCTGCTACGGACGCTTGCAGTGCGAGAGCTGAGAGGCCCAAAGCAGCGCTCGAGCTCAAACTCTCTGGAGAGAGAGAGCCCCAGCGTGGGAGCGCGCCGACGGTGTCCTCTCGGACTCGCTGGATCGACCCACGACTCGCTGCGGAGAACGTCCCGCCTACCTCGTCCACGGCAGCGGCGGCAGAGGAGGTAGAGAAGGAGGCGGCGGCAACGCAGAGCAGCGTGAGACGCGGAGTCGCCATGCGCCCGCCGAGCCGCCGCAGTGTACCGGGGGGGGGGGAGGCGTCTGTGTAGGGTACGACCTTAGATTTAGATTGTAGATTGACAAATTGTAGATTGGAAATTTGTATTTACCGTGTTGTTTGGCCGGAGATTGGCACTTCCAAGACTTTCGCGATCATTTTTAAAAAATAAGGTCGATCGAAGAAGAAGTCAGCGAAATTTAGGTCCGTAATTTGGGCGGGCGAGCGGCGAGCGGGCAGGTCGATGTCGGAATTGAGAATTGAGGTGGTTGATGGTTGATGGTTGAGCGTAGTGAGTAGCTGTTGAGCTCCGGCTCCGGCTCCGGCGTGTTGAGAGGAATTGTACCCTTGCCGTACTTTTTAGTCTTGTTGAACCTGTGCCGCTCTGCCAGCACAGCGCGTAGCGCGTACCTTTAGTACCTTTACAGCAATCGAGTGCCTGTTCTGGGGTCGTGAACGTCAGCACGAGCCAGAACCCAAGATGCAAGATGCAAGATGCCAACTTGAGCCTCTCAGCGTTTGTCAGAGTGAGAAGCTGTTGGTTGGCATCCCGTGGGGAGTCATCATCAGAGGTGCCGAGGTGCCCCTCTTCAGCTCCCACGCGACTGCTTGCCGCGCGTTGCCTCCGGGAAATGCCCTATTGCAAGCCTAGATGTGAAACACGGTGGGTTAGGTCTAGAAACACACCAAAAACAGCTGTTTTTGGCTTTTTTGGAAACACGGTGAAACACAATACCGAAAACAGCGGACAGCGGGTCATATATATATAGATATATAGTATATACATATACATGTATATTGTATATTTGTATCCTCATCTCCCGTACGCTCACAGCTCACAGCTACCGGTAGTTCCTGTGGGATGTGGGAGTGTAATTGTAATTGTAACTGTAAATGTCAAGCATGATTGTGGTTGATGATTGATTGTCTTGCATCCAACTAGGCGGTGCTAGGTGGTAGGTGGAAGTGGTAGGTGGGAGGCCAAGCAATCAGGCGGCGGGATTGATTATGCTATGGCTATGGCCTCGCTCGCACGCTCACTCACCGCGCGCGCGCAGCGCGCAACCCTCTGTTCCGGACATAGGGGTCTCCTAGAAACACGGTGAAAAACACTGTTTTTGACTTCCGTAGAAACACACTGTTCCTGTGTTTAACAACTAGGATTGCAAGCGTGGCCTTGTCGCCAACGCCGTGCAAGCGGCAGTGCGCGGCTGCGCGGCTGCTCTTCGCACGTCTTCGACGATGCACGATGCACGATGCACGATGCACGATGCGCGCCCGCTGTTCTGTGCGCGCGTATCGCGGGCATGGACTGTGTAGTGGCCCCTCGGCGGCTTGGGCTTGCTGGCGGGCTTCCTCGGGGCCATGATTGCCTGGGGGGGGAAGAGGGGCACGCCCACGATGCGGCAACCTCCAGAGTGGGCAACCGTCGTAAGAGTAAAGAGTAATAAAGAGTAAAGAGTAAAGAGTAAAGAGTAAAGAGTAATGAGTAATGAGTAAAGAGTACAGAGTACAGAGTAAAGAGTAAAGAGTAAAGAGTAAAGAGTAAAGAGTAAAGAGTAAAGAGTAAAGAGTAAAGAGTAAAGAGTAAAGAGTAAAGAGTAAAGAGTAAAGAGTAAAGAGTAAAGAGTAAAGAGTAAAGAGTAAAGAGTAAAGAGTAAAGAGTAAAGAGTAAAGAGTAAAGAGTAAAGAGTAAAGAGTAAAGAGTAAAGAGTAAGAGTAAAGAGTAAAGAGTAAAGAGTAAAGAGTAAAGAGTAAAGAGTAAAGAGTAAAGAGTAAAGAGTAAAGAGTAAAGAGTAAAGAGTAAAGAGTAAAGAGTAAAGAGTAAAGAGTAAAGAGTAAAGAGTAAAGAGTAAAGAGTAAAGAGTAAAGAGTAAAGAGTAAAGAGTAAAGAGTAAAGAGTAAAGAGTAAAGAGTAAAGAGTAAAGAGTAAAGAGTAAGAGGGGCTGTTGGTGGCAGGGCAGAGAGATTTGTGTTTTCTTTTTGCTCTGCGTCTGGAGGGGCGGGAAGGAGCGGCGGGGGGGGGGGGGGGGGAGAGAGAGAGAGGGAGAGAGAGAGAGAGGGAGAGAGAGGGGGGGGGGGGGGGGGGGGAGAGGGAGAGAGAAAAGATCGAGAGAGAGAGAAGAGAGAGAGAGAGAAGAGAGAGAGAGAGAGAGAGAGAGAAGAGAGGAGAGAGAGAGAGAGAGAGAGAGAGAGAGAGAGAGAGAGAGAGAAAAGAGAGAGAGAGAGAGAGAGAGAGAGAGAGAGCAGCAGCAGCAGCGGAGAGATTCGGTCATCCATATTTCTCCGTTTTGATACAGTTAGTTTCTCACGGCGAGAAGGAGCTCTGCTCGCGGAGCGCCCGGGCGCCGCACTCTCTCGTGGTGAGAGAGGGATGGCCGCTCCCCCCCTCTCGGTCTCCCCTACCCCTTTGCTGCCCAGCTTCCCCCAGGCTCTGCTCTGCGCCCTGACGAGCCGTTAGGGCGCAGCTTCAGCCAGAGACTCACGCCAGGATACCGGCCACCAGTCAAGCAAATCAGAGAGACACCGGAGGGAGGAGGGGGGCGGGGGGAGAGGGGGCAGGGAGGGAGGGAGGGAGAGAGAGTGAAGAGAGAGAGAGAGAGGGAAGCCTGCCGTATCTTTTTCTCCCTTCCCCGCCTCGCTCATGCCTGCTTGCCACTGACCTCTCTCTCAGGTTGGGCATGTCTAACGTGCGTGGGCTCAAAGATTTTAGGGATGATGCAGCCGAGAAGGAAGACGCTGAGCGGCAGGCTTACTATGCGGGAGGCCAGGGCCGCGGCGGCGGCGGCAGTGGGCAGGAAGTGCTTGATCCACGCGACCTGATGAAGCGCGCGCGAGACGAGATGGGTGCCGAGACCGAGAGTGAGTGGCAGGCCAACCAGCCTACTGGCAACGCAGCCTTCTCAGGCGCGGGCCAGTCGCTCGACGGCTCGGCTGTCGTTCAGGCAGCAGCGCAGCCAGCGCGCCCGCAGGAACACACGATTACCTTTTGGGCCAATGGGTTTAGTGTGGACGACGGGCCGCTGCGTGACGCGTCCGACCCCGCCAACGCGGCATTCCTCTCCGACATAAACCGGGGACGCCTTCCTGCCGAGCTCGCAGGCGAGGACGGGGAGGCAGAGAGCGATGTCCACCTTGTTGACCGGAGCGGTGAGCCCTACAAGCCGCCGCCTGTCAAACTCAAGCCTTTCGGCGGCGCTGGGCGCACGATGCGTGACGAAAGTTCCTCCTCCGCGGCACCCCCGCCGCCTCCGGCCGATGCCGCCGAGATTGTCGTAGACGAGTCGCAGCCGACCACGACGCTCCAGGTGCGCCTGGCCGACGGCAGCCGGAAGCTGATCAAGGCCAACCATACCCACACAGTGAGACAGCTACAGGGGCACGTGGCGGCGCTTACGCCTGGGGTCTCTTTCGAACTTCGCGGCGGCTTCCCACCGAAGCCCCTTACGTCGATGCTGGATAAATCGCTCAAGGAGGCCGGTCTGCTTGCTGAATCGATCGTTCAGTCTGCGCTCTGAGTTCGCCACACAGCTTGAACGCGGCTTGGGTTCCGCTCCGGACAACTGTGGGACACACCGTTTCCGGCTTGCCTCCCATGCTTAAGATCGTGCGCGCAGTGACCCATTGGTCGCTCGCCCTGGCCAGTGCGGATGCGCTTCTTGGCACTAGGGAGCGCGGTGGTGTGAGGGCCGACAGCATTTTTCGGTGGGATGCTGGGTGGGGAGGCGCATGCGCACCTTGCACCTTGCTTCCTGCTTGTCGGCTGCTGTTATCACGTCTCTATTGTTGTATCTATTCCAAAGTCTTTTTGTTTCAAAGAATACTTAATACTTGTAGTTGTTGTGTAGCAGCTCTAGGCTGCCATGGGCTGGTGCTGGTGCTCTGTGCTCCGTCGCATTCATCCTGGATGATTTGATTTCCGGAGAGAGAGAACGGAGGCGGCGCGCGCTCCATGGCCCTATCGTTTTACCAATAGTTGGGCTCCCATATCAGGAGCAAAGTGTCGCCATACTCCGGCCTTAAAAATGGGTGTGTGTCGTTGTTGATGCCGGTCAATCTTTTCTAATTCCCTTAGCTCTTCTACTTCTCCGAGAAGTGATCCCATGGCTACGTGCGAAGCGAGACTATCAAGAGTTGCAAACGTTCATTTGATTGTTATAGCAACAGTTGCATCCATGAGAGCGGCGGCGCGCGCACTATTCACGCATCACGCCACAGAGCACCGGCTGGAACGAGTCAAGATGCCGCAGCCATCACGAAAACGGCAGTCACGCCGACGGTACGTAAAAAGCTACGCGCGCATGGCGCGCAGACAATTGCCCTCGCGAGCCGCGGGGCAGCGCACTACGTGCGCGTCAGCAGCGGACGAATAGTGTCGGAGAGTCTGGGCTGCCCGAGGGTGGCCTAGGGGGCTCCTCGATGTCCACACGCCTCTTAACACCGACAGTCCTTGAGGGCACCGCAGAAGAGCGCGCGCGTCGGGCGGCTCTCTCACACCACTGCCGTGTAGAATACCAACGAGGCATCACCGCTCCTGTTCCGTCTAGCAGATCTCTGCAACGCGCACGACCCAAAGTAACACACTCAGCTTACGCTTCCTGCTTGGCAGCTTCCTTCTCAGCAGCAGCAGCGTCAGCCTCAGCAGCCGCACTGTATGTGAAGATCTGTGGATGCAAGTGGAGGCGAAGGTTGGCGAGTGCGTTAATGGACGGCGGTGCGACACTCGAGCAGAGCGTGGCGCGATGCTGCTGGCGCGATGCTGAGGCGGGAGTGCGAGGCGCACCATGGACATGAAAGCAGCATCATCAGAGGCCTTGGCAGCGGCGGCCGCGCGGTCCTCATAGTTGTTGAAGCGCTTCTTGCCTGCACGGTGCATGAAGCCTCGTGCTCAGCCGCAGTGAGCGCCAGCTGGTGCCCATGCAGGACACGCCATCACTCCGCATAGCCTGCGCAGTCTTCTCACCCTCGGCCTGCCGCGCTCTTCCACCCCCTGCCCCCCGTCCCACCCCACCCTGCAGCGCCTGTGGCGCGTCCCTCCTGCCTCTCGCGCGCACCGAAGCCGCCCTTCTTGAATCGGAAGGCGTTGACGCGGTTGCGCTGGCGCTTCTCCTTCTTCAGGTTGTTGCGGCACCCCATGCAGACGCACGCCTGAGCGTGCCGGTCCACAACGACAGCCGCGGGGCGCGCCAGACCGAGAGAGGAGAGCGCGAGGCCCTGAGCAGAGAGAGAGAGAGAGAGAGACAGAGAGTAAGAAGGGTGGAGGGAGAGGGGAGGGAGGGAGGGAGGAAGGGAGGGAGGGGGGAGGGGGGCCACTGTGAGAGTTGGGAGGGTCTGTCTGCCCCCCCCCCTCGGCACGCTGTACTGCGCTGTGTAGAGGCGGTGGTGGGTTGCTGGGGTGCGTGTGTGGGGGTAAGGGCGGGGAAGGTTGGACGGTTTGGCTCCGTCTCTGCCTGCGGCCACGCACGCACGCACCTTGACCGCCTCGAGCATCGCGCAGGCGAGCAGGAGGAGCGACGTCCGCATGGCGCCACGAGCTCACGAGCTGAGAGAGAGAAGAGAGAGTAGAGAGAGAGAGTACAAAAAAAAGGGGGGGGGGGGGGAAGGGGGGGCGCGGGGGAGAAGAGAGAAGGAAAGGAGAGGTGAGGGAGAGAACGGGGGGGCGGGGCGGGAGAGAGGAGAGAGAGAGACGGGGAGAAGAGAAGAGAGGAGGAGTTCTCTTCTGTAGGAGGGAGCGGGCCACGAGCTCACGAGCTGAGTGAGAGATAAGGGGAGGAGGGAGAGAAAGAGAGAAGAAGAGCCGAGAGGAGAGAAAAGAAGGGGAGAGAAACAAGAGAAGGGGCGGAGAAGAGAGGGCGGCCGCGTGGGGCGAAGGGGGAGCGGTGGAGGAGCCGCGTAGCAGAAGTAAAAGTATAAAGATGTACTCCGGTACATAGTAAAAGAGGGCGGGAGACCCCCACCCCCCGCTACATTTCTACATTTACTCTAGAAGTCTACTAGAGTACCTCCGTTCCAATACTGAGGTGAACCGCAGGCTATTGTTGAAGGGGGTAGCTTGCAGGGGCAATGGGGCACCCCACCCAGACTAGGAGGGTGCGGAGGGTACATTGGGGCTTAACCTGAACCCTCCCTAAGTTATTTCAAGGTTGTTCAATACACAATACACAATACACGTCCAAATGTTGTACAAGCACAAAAAAAAATCTTCTTAAAAATCTCCGCTACATGTGCGACATGAGGCAGTGTGCTTGTGGACCTCCCTACTACCCAACCTTAACCCCTAACAACCCCCTTCCCCTTCCCCAGTTCCCTCTTTAGCGGAGAAGCTGGTTCCGGGGAGACCGCGCGCGCTGCTTCGGCCAGGGGTTGGAGAGAAGGGGGCGGGAGACTATGGCTTCTACTTTGCTCTGGCTCGGCTTGAATCTCCTTCTCTTATATCTCCTAGCTTCCCTCTTGCTGTCCGTTGGGGTCTCTACTAAGAGAGGTTAAACTGCTCTAGGCGATGTTGCGCATATCCAGACCTCCCGCCGCCTGCCGGAGGTCTTCCGATATTTCTAGGTTGAAGTCTTTGTCCCAAGAAGCACAAACCCCCTCGCCCTCGGTTTCAAACACCACAAATTTCGACTCAAGACCAGAGGGAGGAGATGTCTTGACAAGTTGACAAGACGTCTTGAGGCGGCGTCGCTGCCCATGCCTAGCGCAAGGGTATATAGCGCCCCCACGCCCCCACTCAAACATCTCCTTCCCCACAGCTCCTCTCTGAGGAGTTGCTCCTCACCCTCCCATTAGGCCCCCTTGCCTGCGAGACCACAACAGGATCCTGGCGTGGGGGACTGTTTGAGTGTGGAGGGAGGGGTGCTTCGGCTAGCGCAGGTAGTAAGCTAGTAAAGAGCTGGGTGGCATAAGGGGATAAGGGGGAAGGGTGCTTGCGCTCGCCGCGGCAGGGAGTCCTGTCTTGTGTGCGCGCTAGTCCCGTTCCTTTGCCGCGCCGCGACCCATAAAAATTTGTTTAAAAAAAAGGGTCATGGTCATGGATCATGGAGCGCGCGCCACTCCCCTCCTCCTCTCCTCCTCTCCCTCTCCCGTCACCCCCCCCCTCAACTATCAATAAAACTGATAGGGTCGTGGGGGCCGCGCTCCCCCCCTCCTCCATCGCAGACACCCCTAGAAAACAGAAAACTATTGTTATAGTTCGAGCGATGGAGCGCGCGCCGACCGCTCCTGATCCCCAGCCCCCCGCCGTCACGACGCCCCACAGGGGCCGCCCCAAGCCGCCGGAGCCGAAGCGCTCGCAGGCTGCCCCCCTCACTGACAGTGACGTCGACATGATCCTCCCGCCATCGCCTCCCCAACAGCCCCAGAAGCAGGGAACAGGGAACAGGCAGGGTCCTGTTCCCTGCACAACAACAGAGCCAGCCTCTGGCCCTGCCGCCTGCCTCTGCCGCCATGCCATCCCAACAAGGACTCCCCATGGTGGGTGGCAGCACTGCTGCCACCCCCATGGTGGCAACTCCTACCACCAGTGCACCCCTCGTGGGGGCGGACACTAGGGGTTGGCAGAAATATCCGGATATATCCATTGGATATTTGGGCAGATTTTGGCAGGATTAGATATCTCCTGGATATTTGGGTGAGAGCCTTGGATACTTGACGGATATTTGGGTGCTCGAGGGGCGCCTGAGCGAAAACAAACCCCCCCAATCAAGAAAACAAAACCATTGAGGGGCTCGTGTGGCCGGGGGGTCACCAGCGAACGAGGTCCCATAGAAAGTAGCTACGGTGGATACGTGAATAAAGTGGCTGAATATGTAATATTGTAGATGATTGCGACAGACACAGACTGCGGGCAAGACGATGCCCAGAGGTGAGGGCCTGCTCCTGCCTCCTACTCCCGCCCCCAGGCCCCAGGCCCGCTGCCATCACGCCACACGCCACGCCTGGCCGAGCAGCACACGCGCAACGCTCGCGCGTGCTCGCGCCGCTCGCTCGCAGCCGCGCAGCCGCGCCGCGTGCCCTCAGCCACCGCGACAACGCAACGCCCTGCGCACGCAATGTGTCGCATGAGCACGGTGGTACGATACAACCGCAATCAACGCCAGTAGTCGTGATCGTGTATCGTGTGATACGTGTGTTGTGGTTTCCATGAGGTCAAGAGGTCAACCATCAATCACAAACAAATGTCAAATGTAGTTGTATGAAGGAACATGAAGGCTGGCTAGAGCTAGAGCTAAAGCTCAAAAATCAAAGCAATGCCCGCCGCACCCGGCACACGAGCATGGCGCAACCAACAGCTATAGCGCGTGAACGCGTGTTGCTATTTATAACGCATGAGGCGGATATTTTTTTGGATATTTGGGTAGCTTGGCGGATATTTTGCGGAAATTTTTGCTGGATATTTGGGTCCGATTTTTTGGATATTTCTGCCAACCCCTAGCGGGCACCTCACACAACAATCAATCATGGGGGCCTTTTCGGCCTCCAACTCTTCAAGGAACAGCACCCAGAAATCGTACGCTGAAGCGGTTGGACCCAAGACCCAAGGCACAGACGCCAACACAGACATAGCAAGCCCCACTTCAACCCACTCAACAACCCACGCTACCCTCGCGCAAGCGAGCGGACCCGCAGTCGGACCCAAAGCCGACTCCACCCATAGCCACACAATTAGGTGTCGTTCCGTCAATTGTGGGGCATCAGTCGAATTCTCCCCCTCATGATCAAGATGAGGAGGAAGAGCCGGAGGACACTCCTTTTTACATTCAGCTAGCCCAGTGGCCCAACCCCAGCCTCCACTGCCCCCTGAGCTGGCCCAGCTGGCCCTCTAGGGGGACCCGAGGGTCCCCTCAGAGGGGGGCCATGGCGCGCGTAGGCATCGCACGCCCGCAGGAGAACGAAGAGAAGGCCGAGAAAAGAACGACGAAAAAACGACACGATTCGACCCAAAGACAAGGTAATACTGACGCCTGTTTACGATATGTTTCTAGGTCGACACTAGACGCGACTGGCGGGCACCGCGTAAGCGCGGCGGCGCGGCGCCAGACGAAAACGACTGAAGAGGCGGGGGCCGCAAAACAAGAAGACAAAAAAAAGGTAAGAGACGCGAGTGTTTACGTTTACGTTTATCCGCAGAGATAGAGATGACAGACCTGCCCCAGCCTGCCCCCCACCCGTCTGGCCCGTCGTAGTGCACGCGGGCCCATCCCCCATGGGGGGGGTAGCGGGAGAGGGGGTGAGAGTGTGGGGTTTAGGCGATGGCGAGTGAGATACCGGAGGGGTGTGAGTCAGTAGCAGCATAGCGGGCACCTTCAAGAATATTTTTTTTCACTGCCCCCTGAGCTGGCCCAGCTGGCCCTCTGGAATGACCCGAGGGACCCCTCAGAGGGGGGCCATGGCGCGCGCAAGCCGCCGGTTTTTGGCTTTGGCTCCCTCGTTGTGTGCCCTCAGACTCAGTCAGACTACCCAATGGGTCATCCCAATTCGTCACTCCCGTGTTGCAGTTATAGCTTATCAGCTCTCATGGAGCCATTACTAATCACTAATATATCAATGTTAATTTCAGCTCTCAGCTCCAGCTCTCATGAGAGTTGTCCCAACCAATAACAATATAACAATAACCAATAATCGATATCAATAACAAAACTCCCCATGGAGCGCGCATTCGGACGCGCGGTCGCGTGTCTTGACTTACTGACGTACGGACGTACACTCTCCACACACTCTCTCTCCTCCAGCTAGATTTCTGCTAGATAGAGTACACATCAAAGTATAAAGTATGCCGTGTTGCAACCTCTCACACGATCTCGCCACTACTATCTTTAGAGTAGTAGTAGTAGTAGTATAATAGAGTAGAGCTCTAGTACCGGCGTACCGGTGGAGGAAGGAAATCCCACCTTGCCCGGCCCCGCGATGCGGTGTGCGCCGCTGGTGGAGCACCTGCTGGTCGTCGGCCCTTCCTCCCCTCTATCCGCAGCGTCGGAGGGGTCGTCGCGGCTGGAGACGACGGCATTGACTCCAGCACTCCTCTCCTCCTACCCGGCCGAGCGCCCCTTCGCCCCGGGAGCGCCTGCAGCCGCGGCGTTCTGCTTCCCTACCGGTGTCTATCTCTCCCTCGGCCCTCGGCCCCCACCTTCCTACGGCTGCTTCACGCTGACGGACGAGTCGTACAGCCGGTTGTATGCGCACGCGCTCACAGTCTACACCCCCGTGCACCACGATGATACCGTCCGGGGGATGAGCGACCGAGAGAGGAGCGCAGAGGTGGCGCCGGCGTCGGCTGCTGCCGTCTCTCTCGAGCGGTTGGGGGGAGTGGGCGAGCGTTCGCGTTCGGAGGCGCTGCACAAGCTATACTCGGAGGAGCACTACGTCTCGCTCGGTGTGGAGCCCCCCCACCCTGGGCACGCATGCGCTTGCGAGACAGCGCGCCGCGGACGACTTGCGCGCGCTACCTCGAGGCTGCCAACACCAATGGTGCTGCCACCCACGCACTCGCAGGTGCCACGCCGGAACAGGCGCGCGCCCAGGTCGTGTCCGCCTCGCGTTTGGCGGCCGAGCCAGTGCTGGGCGCCGCCGCCGCGCCCTCGGCTTGCCGACCGCCGCTGCCGCCGCCGCTCCCGACGGTCGGCCTGCTCGCCAATGGCGCGCGGGTGTGGGCGCCTCGCTGCATCTGTTTCCTCTCGTCCCGGCATGAGCCGCTAGCCTTCAAAATGATTCTGCACGCGCTGGCTTCGCTAGGCCGGCTTTCCGACACGCATGGTGCCCCGCCGCTCTCACTGCCGATTGAGACCGCGCTCATGCACATCGTGCAGTCCGTCCCGCTGCCTGTCTCTGGAGGGCCGGTAGTTCGCTTCACTATTCACCCAGACTTGACACGGAAGGCCCTCAGTAGCGGGGATCCAGAGCTGTCGCCGTCGACCCCTTCCTACGGATCCACGCCCGCCACCCAAAAGTCGTCCTTCTCAGACCCCCGCGGCGCCAACACACCCGGCGCGGCGGCCCCGACCTGCGGCCTCGCACTCCACCTATCTGCGCCGCTACCAACAGAGCTGCCACGATGCGACTATGCTGCATCGCTGCTCCTCGCGAGGCTCAAGCCGCCAGCAATCCTGAAGCTGCTCACACTCCTGCTCCTCGAATGGCAGCTGGTGCGCGTGCCGCCCGGGGCCGACTCTGCAGCCGCTTCTCGCGCTTTTTGAAAACCCTAGACCTCCCGCGAGACCGCAATAGCAGTGGATGTCTTGAACCCTCGCCCAGCTACCCACATCGTGCCAAGCATTAGCCCGACCGGCGACCACGACAGGTGGTGGTGAGCGATGATGCCGAAATTCGTGTCGGCGCGTGCGAGTTGCTGCTCGCGTGGCTCCATCCATTCGGGTGGGCGCAGGCCTACGTTCCCACCATTCCCGACGGGCCTTGGCTCAATCTGCTCAAGGTACGCGCCGGGTAGTCTAGCAAGCTTGGGTCCACACGCCTGCCAGAGCGCGCTACGCACTCGTTGGTCTATCACGCCAAGCTGCACCGCGCGCCCCGCCCCCGCCCCACGCCTACGCGTCGAGCGACCCCATGCTACCCACTAGGCACCCTTCCCGTTCATCATTGGCCTCACTTCGTCCCAGCTTGACGCGGTGCCTAGTCCGCGGCCACCACGGCTCGCTATCCTCAACCTTGCCCGATCCTCCGTTGCGGAGGACCTCACGCATAACGGCCAGGCCATCGGTCCCCTCGCGCCTCCTTCGCGCGCGGAGCTGGTGGGACCGTCGCGCCGCCTACCAGCGCTCCCGCTGCGCGAATCTGTGCCCCTCACGACAGCCATGAACTTCCTTTCGCGAGACATTGGTGACGAGGCGCATCAGCGTGCGGCCGCAGCCCAAGCGATCAACATGGCCACCGGGGTCGCCGCTACCAGCCCCTACAACAGATACTCTGCTGCGGCTTCTGTTCGGTCATCGCTCGCCGGCCGCTCATTTGACTCGCACAGCTCTACTCTTGCCGACTCGTCACGCAACGCCACTCGTGCCTCGCCGTCGCTACCTCCCGCTTCCATTGATGACCGCGCCCGTGATGCGTTCCTGACCTTCTTCGCCTCTCTGTTGCGTGATGCCGACCGCCTCGTGGCACGCCATGTGCCCCACAGCTCAGTGGGCCTGAAGGAACAGGGCGAAGGGCTCGGTGGAAGTGCTCCCGGTGGCGCCCACCGGCGCTCTCCTCTCGCGTCGTGCGCCGAGGGGGGTCTTGCCGCTCAACCGGGCTCGGATCGGCTTGACCACACATCTGGCAGCGACGCTTCCGACGTGGACATTGACGTGCAGCGGGACGCCTTCGTTGCGATGCATCCTGCTCAAGCGCGGCCCTTCGTCTCGGAGCTCGCGCGGACACAGATGTTCGCTCAACTGCTTGCCGCCGCAGAGGGGACCGCCACTCCGAGTCAAAGCGCATCTCAGGGAAAGGCCTCCGGCCGCCTCGGCTCGATCGCGTTCCAACGGCACCTCGACAACTTCCTCGCACGGCGAGTCGCCGCTCTCACCTCCATCGACAAGCGGCACGTCGCAGCCTCCCCAGAGCTATCAGAGGCCGCACATGCTGCCATCGAGGCACAGGCGGAGGCTGGCGCTCATACCGCCGCCTGCCGACCCATGACACTCTCTACGCCAGTCCATTCCAAACGCCTCTCTAGCGCGAGCGATTCTACGCCCGCTGCAGTCGCAGTGTACGAGGTCCCTCCACCCATGGCCGCGGATCCTCTGCCTGGACATGGGTTCCGATATCCGGACCACTTGCCAAGCAGCTTCCCGCACGAGCTGAGGCCTCTACCCGTTCCGTTGCCGCTCTTCGAGGGAGAGCTCCCGCCGCCGCCGCCGCAGGTGGCAGAAGAGACGCGCCGAGCATGGGCGGAGGCGCTCGCGGACTTGGAGCGGAGGGCCGACCGAAGGCAAGTTGAGCAGAAGGTAGGCGCGGGAATGGGCGCCGGTGCCGTCGTGGGTGGCGCCCTCGCAGCTACCGCACTCGGCTGCGTGGTTCAATGAGCCGCACTACGGCCATTAGACTATTCTAACCAGTTCCGTTGCTCGAGGCCATGCACATGGTGGCTCGCCTTGCACTTTGCACAATGCAACGGAGTTGTCTTCACTCTCCTTTCGTGGTCTGTGAGAAGTCTGCGCACTTGTTCAAGGATGCCATCCGAAGACCAAAAGCCAAAACAGCCCATCGCAGGATGGCTGCGAGCCGCTACCAATCGTAAAGAGTGCAAGATCCAAGTTTGATTAGATGGCACGCGCCCAAATAGCGAGTCACGGCGGCACGAGGGGAGTGTATTTAAAGTATTGGTCGATTTGGTCACGTTCGGACGACAGCGGACGGTCAAGGTTTGGGGCACACCGCTCGCGCCCACGCCTGAGCTTCATACCTCGCGCACGCGTTCAGCAGGGCCTCGAATGCAAATAGATATATGCAAGCGCCTGCACACGCGTGCACTCAATGTGCGCCTTTTTGTTTTTTGGCTTTTGTAGTATTACCAATTCGGTTTTACTAGCGTGCCCGCTCACGTCATTATAAGGGTGCGAAATGCACGAGAGCTGCAAAGGGCTCATGGAGGGCGCCTGAAGCTAAGCTCACTAAGGTCGTTTGCCACCATTTGGTACCACCTTCTCCACTCTCGGCTTGGGAGCGGTGCGCACGCCTCACACTCATAGTAGGATCGCCCCCCCAACTAAATTTATACTTGGTTCGCCCAGGGGGGGGGCACGAGCCCCTCCCCTCTCCACTACCTCCCTTGTTGTGGGGGAGAAACCACCCACCCTCTTCCTCTTGGCTCTTGGCGTGCCTCATGGCTTGCGGCTTGCCACTAGGAGCAGGAGCCCTCTCGTTTGCCTGGCTTCCGGTGCCCGACACCCTAGCCCAGGCGCTTGACGCGGAGCTCGCCCTCCCGCACGCCAACCTATTCTTGGGGGCGCTTTGCGCCCCCCTCACCGGGCACTAACTTCCCTCCGGGGGGGGGCCGTAAGGCACGCCTGTCATTGCCAGGAGTCAGGGCGCAAACTGCATAGCTGACCCATTCTCTCCTGCTGATAGGCTCGCCTGGTTCGCTCGCCCCGGCCTGTCGCGACCAACCCATTGCTCCGACCCCTCCTCCCAAAAGTCAGTTGCCATGCTTTTTTTTGGTTTAATTTTTTGCTAAATAACGGTCATCTTAAAAATCAAAATCAAACTGGACGGCCGGAGCGCGCCGGCGCCGGCGCGCCCCTCCTCTCCTTCGGGCCCCCCTACCGAGGGCGGCCCCCCAGCTCCCATGGAGCAGTCGCTGGCGAAGCGGCCGCGTCCACCGCCGGAGGCCGAGCAGGTGCGTGCGACTCGCGTCGCGCCACACGGCCCGTGGCCCTGGCCATATCATGCACAGCAGACATGCTACATGCTAGCCATACTGCCCCACCCCATGGGCCATGGGCCAGCTGGGGAACAGAAGGCTGAGGTTGCAGTCTCTCTGCTGTTGGTGGCGGACCCAAAAAAAGCATCCTGCTCGCCTCCAATCCGCGCGGGGGAGACACAAGTTCCAGGTGGAGCTCCCCGCCGCCGCGTGCGACTGCGTGCGGCTTCGCGCGTGGCTGGTGGCTGCGCCTGCGCGACATTGTGCAGTGAGTGACGACCGACCCCCGTTCACCCAACGCTGAGGACGTCATTTCGCTCCCTCGCGTACCCTGGGCTCTTGAAGTCTGTCCTCGCTCTAGCTTTGTCAAGATCACTACAGAAAGAAACAACTCGGTCTAGAAGTTTACCAGAATATATTCAAGTTTCACCATGTATCTAGTCCTGAGTCCCGGTATAAGCCTAAGAGCTATAGCGACGCGCCCGTGCACCTACTCCCCAGTTGCACATGGCGACTCATCGCCTGAAAGACTTTCGTAAGGCATCTCGAGCGAGCATACCAGCTCACGCTCACCCTCCAGCTCTGCCTCACGCTTCTTCTCAGCAAAACTTTTTGTTATTCCCAATTGAGCGGAGCGCGCCATGGCTGCCTCGAGCTCCATCACCTCCAAATCGGCCTTCGATGGCCGCAACCGCTGCCGGACGATGACGCCGTCTTGTGCGTAGTACCCGTTGGAATACTCGACCCCAATGAACCCTTTGAGCCCGGCTGGTGCCACCCGATCGATCGTGCGGTGTGCTGTTCTCACTTCCTCGGTCACCTTTTTCTTCCGCACCATTGTGTCCTCAAGAGCAAACTCGGTAGACCTCACGCAGCGTACTTCGGTACCTGATGCGTCGAATACGTGGGCTTTGCGCGCCATTTCGTTCTCCAAGTTGTACACACCCGACGGCTTTGGCCCAACAATCCGCTTGGAGCTGATGCGTGCCTCCTCCGCAGGGTGCGGCACGATGTGGGCTTTGCCAGAGGGTATATCGCCCTCGATGCCCCACGTGCGGCTGGGCGGCATGGGCGGTGCGCGGAGGACGAGCGGCCGACTCTCGACGAACGACCTGCCGCTGTGGTCCCACTTCTCTGCCGTATGCCCAAACGTTCGTACATGGGGGTTTGGCGCGGGACGGCCCTTGTTGGTCTCGAGCTGCGCCCAGTCTGCCGCTTGTCTACCTTGTTCATGCTGCTTGGTTTGCAGCGACCATGAAGGCTCGTTGCCTAGGTAGAGAGCATTCGTCTTCTTCATCCGCGCACGCGCGGCCGCAGACAATGCACAATGCCTGCCCCGCCCCAAGCTAGTCCCCGCGGCAGACGGCGCCGCCCGTTGCGAGCAGCCTCACCCCTCTACTACTACTCTACTGTCTACTACTCTACAAGACTATCCATGGAATACCTCAAGCTACTCGTAGAGTATAATATTAGCTCCTTACTGCCGGAACACCGAAACAGGTGCTTCGGCTCGGTTTCTTCAGTCTTTCTTCTTTCAGCCAGCTTCAGCCGCAGGCGATGAGCCGCCGGGGGGCCGCAGGGGGCATGCCGAGACACAATGCGCAATGCGATGGCCCAACACTCCACAGACCACAGATATGAATATGAGAATGAGAATGATAATCTAAAATCTAAATCTAAATCTAGGCACTAGGCAGATTTTTGGACGAAAGTAGGTGAAAATCGGAAGCACCTGCACCTGTTTCGGTGCTTCGCTTTAAAACGAATTCAACGTGAAGAAGTGAAGGAGGGAAGACGGGAAAGTTGAAAGTGAAAGTGGCCAACAACCAACAAGCCCCGATTTCACCGTGCTCCCGACCTCTCTGCCTCTGCCCCCTACCCCCCGCGCCATCGCGCGGGGGGAGGGGGGGGGAGAGGGGCAAGGCAGGTGGGAGGAGTGATCAGGGAAGCGGGCGTGGCTGCGAGCTACGAGAGAAGTGTGCAGGGCCGCGCGCGTGGCGAGAACATGCAGACGTTTTTTTGTACAAGAAGGGTGACGTGCAATGGGCGGGCGCGTAGAGTGTTAGAATCCCGTCGCACGTGAGGGGGGATGATGACGGAGGACAGAGCTCTGAGTTCGCCGGAAAGAGATCGACGTGGAGATCAAAGTTAAAAGAGGCGGAAGAGGACGGAGGAATGGGGGGACAGAGTGGCGCGGTGGTCCACGAGCAACGGCCGGCGGGATCCCGAGCTCCACTCGCAATGGCGGGCACCATCGAACAGGATTTCGAAGGGTGACGAATCGTCGACTCTCGAAATCTCGCGCGATCCGCGGCGGGGGGGTGGGTTGAGACGCTGCGGTTGGGAGATTAAAACATGGGGCAGATGAGATCTCGCCATGTTTGTCCGAGATGAGATGCCTCGAGCCGAAACGGCCTGCAATCGTGCGCCCCGCGAGAGTGCCCGGCTTCTGACGTGGCCCGCGAGACTCCCACGATCTCCATGGAGGGCGGATGTGGGAGAGCCGTATTCCTCTATGATGAGTTGACGGATCCCCGCGGGGGGGGGGACGGGGGGTGACGGATCCCCGCGCGGGGGGGGAGGAGGGGGCGAGCGGAAGGAGCGGCGGGGGGGGGACGCGGGGGGGGGGGAAGGGAAGGGCGGAGATCGCGGCTGAGATTGCGGTGAAGGAGGGGAAAGCCGTGAGAGGATGAGACGCGGACTTCGCCTGTGATGAGAGCAGCCGCAGGAGAGAGAGAGAGAGAGAGAGGGGGGGGGGGGGGGGGGGGAGGGGGAGGGAGGGAGAGAGAAGAGAGAAGAGAGAAGAGAGAGAGAAGAAAAGAGAGAGAGGGGGAGGGAGGGAGGGAGAGGTGGAGTGGGGTGCGGGAGAGAGAGCGGGAGCGACTCTCAACCAACCGCCTCCTCGCTCTGCGGGGGGCGCGGGAGTTTCTTCTCTCTCCGATGAGATTAGATAATACTGGCGGTGGGTCACTCTGGGGTCCTGCTCCCCCGGCACGCCGCCCTCGTCGGTCCCTGCCCCCCGCCTTCTTCCCCCCGCCTTCGTCCCCCTTCGTCCCCACTTCTCACCCCGTCCCATCCGCCCCTCCCGCTCACTGGACGGATGGGAGGAGGCATTGCAAGCGCAAGCTCATTGGAAGACGTCGTCCTCCTGCTGAGCACCATGCTCGCTCTCACGTTACTCCCCACGGTTGCCATCCTCAAGCTCTGCCGTAGCGCGCACTTCCGCCTCGCCTACGTGGTGGTGCACACATGGTACATCGGTGCATTCCTTGGCGCCGCTCTTATCGCCTTGCCTTCAAGTCACGCACTCGGCCTCGCTCGGGTCGAGTGGATGGCATTCGGGGAAGCTATAGCCAAGACATGGATGCTTGCTGTCTTCATGCCCAGGCTCATCCCTCTCAAGGAGTTCAACCAGTCGCCCAGGTGGATGCTTGCTTCGATTCTGATCATCTTGTCGGCCAACGTCACATACGATCTTCTAGGGAGCGTTGTTATCGACGGCCAGGAGAGTGCGGCGATGTCATTCAACTCGAGGAGACTCTATAGCTGCTGGTGGTACGCTGTAGTGACGGCCTTTCTAGCTCGCTACACACGATCTACCTTTTAGATCACGCAAGCCAAGTGTGGAGGATGTGTCCTGCGAACGATCTGCTATTCTCAAGCTCATTCCAGCACACCATTGCTCAAAATGACAGGGCACTCGCACTACTTGCAGACCTTTGCGCGCAGCTCAACACGGATGGTGTCCTCCATGTCGGTGACCTTGTTAGTCTCGCGATAGTTCTCACCAACAACCTCACAAGTGCGCGTCTACCTGCATGCTATCGTAGTCGTACTGCATGTGCGGCTTTGCGATTCAGCGCTGTGCTGACACCATCTTCGCCCCGCTGACAGGCCCGTTTGGCATATTCATACTATTTCTTCTGTGGTTGTATACAATCTGGAATTTGGCCAAAACAGGATCCGGTGCTGTTCGCGTTAAGCTGCTCGACCTTGTTACCACTTCAGCTAGTCATGCTCTTGATAATCGGGAGACGACGCCTGCAAAACACCATGCACTAACAGGAGTTCGCCGGATTTGGCATGGTAGAAAGATCGTGGTGGCCTACCCTACATATTGCTACAAGATATCGAGCTCTTGACCGCCAGCCACGACGTCCCCGAGATTCCTTGAGAAACAGCTCGGTGCCTGCCACCGAGTCGCCACGACGCCATGTCCATTCATTTGGCCTATTCAATTTTTCGAACCATGATAGTGACTCATTAACAAGGCAACGGAGCGCCACGTCGCGACGTTGACTCACATCCTGCATGAGCAAACATGCCCGTGGGAAGGACGACTTTGTTTTATGCTCTCCACCAAAATCCTTCTCAACCTTCGGCAGCAAAATGACCACAAATGTGCTCCCCGAGCTGGTCAATTATTCTGTAACGCAAGGCTTTAGATGAGAGATCATATTGCCCATTAGTAGTACATTCGGTTGGGCGGATGAACGCTCGACGAGTTCATGCTCGAATCTCGACTCTCATGCACTTGGTAATTCTTGTGCCCGCCAAATATTGTCCCTCCATTTCGTACTGTGTACTGATTCGTAATGTGCAAGATTTGTGCCATGCCATCATGATGTGTGATCGTACGCAAACTATTGTGAGCAGCCTTTAGGGTTGTACTATTGTCACTAATCTTATGATCGGCCGCATTGGTACCATGGCGGGGGGCCACGCGTGCCCCTCTCCCGATCCCCCTCATGGGGGCGGGGAACCTGCATTACCACTTGGCACGCAAGATGCTGCCTCACCACAAGAGCCTACACCCTGCCAAATGTTGGCCTAATAAATTACAATGAGCGTTAGCAAAACCACTGCCACAAGCTGTCGGAGCGATGCTCGTTTCCTCTTTGGAAACGAGCCGCGAGGGCGCACCGGCGGCTAACGCGGCGCGCGGTTCATCCATCCGGGGAGCCCGGGACGGGCTCATCGGGAGAACGGGGAAGGCCAATGAAGGGCATTTGAAATGGATGGAAAAGGGGCACGGAACGCGCATCGGCATCGGAGAGACGGAGATCGCAGGAAAGGGCGCGGCGAGCAGACTGGCAGCAGATACCGCTTGCCGCTTGTTTTGGACTCGTAGGGACTCATATACTCGAAAGGGTTACTCGGAAGACTCGGGGCTTGGGGGTACTCGGGGGCCTGCAGGTCACCAACAGGCGATACAGTAGGTATAAAACACACAACCCAACACTCTGCACTCCAACATTAACAATTAAAGGCCGGGAAACATACGCTAAAGGCCCCCTCCCCCCTGATGAGCAGAGACGGGAGTGCCCACGAGAAACCGAGGAGAGAGAGGGAGAGCGGCTAAAAAGTTCCGTCCTACATTATAGGACCGCGTCCTACGAAAATGATGGCGTCGTAGGACCCTGGGATTCCCCCTCGCAATGGCCCCCCTCGCGGGCCACCGGCGGGTGCACCTCCCACCAAAGTGGTGCGCGACGGCTCCCCACCCTCCACCCTCCCCCCTTCCAGCCCCTGGCCGCTCAGGTCCGGTGCCCGCCTTTGGGTCCCGTCAGATCTCACCTAAACTGGGCCCTCTGAAAGGTTGCCCGCCATTGCTCCCGACCCCCCCGCGCGCGGAGGGCCCGTCGGACTGTCGGCCGATGTCTGACACGCTTGCCAGACCACCTCCCACCCTGACCCATGGCGCGGGCCTGCACATGCTCTTAGGTACCAACTTTTTGACGACCTCAGCCTCCCACACTCACGACCGACCGACGAGCATGCCGACACAGGTGACAGCGAGCGCGACGCGCTCGCACGGCAGCCACATATCTCTGTCACACCCAACAGATCATGCACATCAGCGTCATCGCCGCACGCGAGCCACAGAAAAGCTGACACACACACACCCATGACCCACTCAGACATTCGATGAAATCGTGAAGATCCTGAAGAGCCTCCGCTCCGTGAAGAACGTGGTGGTGCGCGTCAAGGCCGAGGCGTTTGGCATGCAATGGGCATCACAGCACTCCACCCAGCCCAAGTACACCGGCGTACTCGAGAAGTGGCAAGATGATGAGAAGAACAAAATGCTGCCGTGCACTGGATCAGGCATGGCACGAGCATGGGTGGTTCCTCCGCCAGCTGGCAGGGGAGGAGTGGAGAGGGGGGGGTGGGGGCTCGTGCCCCCCCATGGGCGAACTAAGTATAAAAAAAAATTCTTGAAGGTGCCTACTACGTTGCTAGCCGCCATCCCCTTTCCTGGGGTCTGCACCTGACATCGCCTTCGCCCTACCCTCTCTCCCCTTCCCGTTCCCCCCCTCGTTCCTTTTTGTTTGGTTTCGGGGGGTCGGCCCACGTGCACTACTTTGGGTCTAACGCTGGGGGAGGGGGAGGACGGGCCTTTTGTAATCTGTTTTGTGTGGAGCGCACTCGTGTGCGCCGCTGTGTGGGGGCCCAGCCATGCGGCTTCCCCCAAGGTGATCTTCGTTCGCGGGGTGCTTCATCTAGCGCCCCCTGGGGTTATCTCAGGTTTTCTTCTTGTTTTGCTTTTTCGTGTTTGATTATGTGTTCTATCTTTAGTTTTTGTGCTAATCGTGTTAGTTTGAGGCTTGGTGCTAGTTCTTCGTTATCTATGGGTTGGAAGAGTGGGCGGAAGTCGTTTGTGTCTATTCTTTTTTTGGGTTGGCGGCCCATGTCAGCTTGGGCTCTTCTAGACGTGTCGGTGGAGTTGCCGAAGTGTGCCGCTTTGCAGAGTTCGGTAAATCGTATGATTGTTCTTCGTATGACATGCTCGCTATTGAATTTTATGTCGTCGTAGTGGATACGGTAGAAGTCTGTGAGTATGTAACGCCACGCTAGTAGGTATAGAATCTCTCTAGAGCGCGAGGTGGGATTGTCGGGTATTATGAAGAGTCTGTCGGTGGCCTTGTCGGCGGGAGTCGTGACGAGTCGTGTTGGGGTGGAGTCTGTGAGTGCGTCGAGCGTTTCAAATATGTTGTCCAGTGCTGTGCAGTGTCCTAGGTGGGTGGAGGTTTCTTTGGCTAAGCTGCAGAGGCGGCAGGTTGAGTCTCTGTTTGGGAAGCGGTTGTAGGTCCCTATACGGCGATGGGCTGTGTGTTGGAAGTGCATGTATGAGTCTCTTGATGTGATAAGCTGCGAGGTGTATATGCGGGCTAGGTGTTTCCATGTGTCGTGGCTAACCGGGAGTCTTTCTTGCCATCTCGATGGCCCTTTCTGGCCTCTGTATTTGGTGGTTTTGATTCGTAAGGCGGATGTTATGTGGCTTACTTCGGTCTTGTCTAGTGGGGTGGACCCGTCAATAGAGTATTCTTCCGGTAGCGGGTATGCTTGTATTCTGTTGCCTTTATAGCCTTCTCCCCATTTGGCAGGGGGGTGTTTGTCCAAGTCGGTGGGTGGGAGGAGGAGTCTGTTACCGATTATCGGGGTGCCCAGGTACGACAGTTCTACTTCGTACCATTCGTTGTGGCGCCGGAGAAAGTATTCTCCCTCTTTGTTTATGTAGATTTCTGGTGGTGGTATTGGTTCTGTTTCCGTCGCGTTGGGGTCGTCTGATGTTTGGCTCGTTTTCGGTGTTGGTTGAAAGGTTGCGCTCCTGAGCACATCGGCATGGTCGATTATTAGTTGCCATGAATCTAGAAATGATTGCTTATGTATGTATTCGCCCTTGAACCTGGCGTAGGTGTCGTTTTTGGGGAAGCATTGTTCGCATTCCTCTTTTGTAAAAGCGGTCGTGTCACCGTCTACGTATGTGTTATGAACCACATTACATTCTAGCGAGCTCCATAACTCTACCCAAAGGGGAGCTATGCTGGGTCCTCTTATGTTGGGGTTGTACCATATGGGCTGCGATAGCGCTCCCGCTTCGCTTAGGCTGAGTCGGACGATTGGGAGTGTGCGGAAGGTTTCTAGTGCTTTTTTCCAGAAGGTAGGGAGTCTACTTTTTCCGAATATACCGTCGGTTAGCCGGTGTGTAGGTGTCGTTGAGATTACTGCCGCTCTGCCCAGCTTAGTTCGGCAGAACCACGCGTCGAGGATTTGTTTCCAGTTAGATTGTCGAGCGTCCAGATAGTTGAGGATCCATTTCGCACGTAGCGCTTTGACATGGTTGGGCCAGTCTAGGAGCCCTAGACCTAGGTTGGGTCCGTCCGGGGTGTCTCCTTCCAATGGGGCTTCTGGGTGCTTGATCCATTGGAGTTTGCGTCCTGTCCTATGGTTTGTCCATAGGATTATGTCAGTCTGTTCTTTAAGGTGGCGATGGAACCATTGGGGTGGGTCCAGTGTTTGGAGCCAGTAGCGGGGTATCGAGTATATGAGGAAGTTTGCCACCTTAGTTTTTCCGAGGATGGAGAGCGATTTGGTGATGGGGGCGTACGCCGTTGTTTTCTTGGCTATCCTCTTTGCGAGTTTCCTCCAGAATCGCTTGATCGCATTATGGTCTCCTAGTGGCACTCTGGGCGAACTAAGTATAAAATTTGAGATGTTTTATTAGCTACTATTATCAACTTGAATCAAGTTCAACTTCAACTTGGCCTTCGCGCACAGCGCTCAAGGGACGCTCTTGGGTGTGTGCTGCAGCTAGTAAGGTTGCAAATCCGTAATTGCTTAGGGCAGAGCAGAGAATGGTTCCACAAACTTTTACTTGATACTTACCATGGGGTAAGCCGACGATCACTGCCACAACTATGACGGCGATGAACCCAAGTATCATATTAATCAGAGTTTGTATAGTTTGCACGAGTTTGGTTGTCCTCATCGTCTCATCGTACACGTTGGATCTCAACGAGCTCCAGGCGTACACTGTGTTCCTTTTCAAGACATGCAACCAGAAAATAATTGAACGAACTGGGCCTAGAGGAAAGGTGGGTAGAAGTTATACTCGAGTTGCAGGGTTGCCGGTCAAAAAAACTGACCTGAGGTTTCGGCCTCTTCAAACGCCGTTTTCAATCGCCTTCCTACACCCGCATTTTGCTTTCGTGCGATCGTACCCGATTGCTCTCCTTGGTCCTTTGCTCAAATGCAAGCGGCCCCTGGCGACAAAACTTGAAAAATGCTGCTAGACTACATGTACTCCTCCCTTGTTGGCCTCAGCTTGGGCAAAGCCCGGCGAGAAGGGTACGGGCGCGATGGTTTTTTGGGTCGAGCCTTAGGGCGACCAGCAAATCGTCACGTGCAAGCTCGAAGCGATTGAGCTGGACCGTGGCCTCCGCACGATTGAGATAGAAGCGGCTCACCCGCGGGTTACACTCAATCGCGCGCGAGAAGGCGAGTGCCGCTTTGCGAGCCTGCGCATGGTTGAAAAGGCGAGTGCCGGAGTCATTGTGCAACATTGCCATCCGGGTCCGGATTTGCCATAGTGCCTCGGGATCAGCGGCCGCAAGATCTGCGGCTCGCTCGTAATCGACCAATGCTTCCGACGGGCGATCCAGCTGCCGCAGGCAGTCAGCGCGGTTCGTAAACGGAGCGGCGACAACACTGTCGCCGCTAGCATCAATCGCCTGACCAAAGGTGAGCACGGCTTCTTCGAACCGCTTCTCCATTGCCCGCTGAACCCCCAAGTCGTTGTAAACGAGACCAAGCGACTTGCGTGCGAGTGCGACCGCAGGCTGATCTTTCCCTTCGTTGATCACGCTCTCTAGCGCCTACACATCACGAAATCGGGTGACGTTTGTAATGTGCCCCCAAGCAAGCCAAGGCGATGGAGGAGAAAGCACAAAAGTCAACATTGGGCTTGGCGCACCTCGACCGCCTCGTGGAGCCGTCCTTGTTGGCGAAACGTCATCGCAAGTTTTACTCTGAGCGAGGCATCAGCGGGCCGCAACTGTCTCGCATGCTCCAAATTTACAACCGCATCAGAGGCGTTGCCCAGCAAAGCAAGCTTAGTCGCCTCAGTCGTGTAGATGGTAGCGCAATCGTCCATCGTCTCACGCAATGCGAGAGCTGGTGCGTGCGACGGCTGCATCGCCAAGGCATCATCGACGGCCGCACGCGCTTCAGAAAGGTCTCCGTGCACCATTAACAGTTTTGCGCGCAGGTAGTGTGAGTCCGCGGTAGATATCTCCGTATTGTCGCTCATGCCTTTCTGTGCAATGCAAACCTACGTTGCGCAGCATTGAGTGGGGCGCTCCATTGAGACAGCTCTTTATCGCGGCGCTTCGGCACCAGGCGGGGGTGGCGGCTCACCTCGAGATCCTTGAGTGCAAGCTTTGGCTCCTCGCAGCCAGTGTACGCAAGAGCGCGGTGCATGAGATACGAGGGGCGATGCGGCAGCAGCTGGATCGCCTCTGTGAGGTAAGCGACTGCGGTGGAGTGGTCTCCGACCTGCATCAGCATGGCAGCCCTCAGGTCGAGCATACCTGCAAGACGCTGATTGAGCTCTGCGCGCGCCCAAGCGTCGCTCCCATCACCCTTGATCACTTCAGAAGCGCCTTCAGCTGCCGCTGCCGCCTCAGCGAGCTGGATCGCATGCTTCAGATTTGCAATCGCTGAGCCCACATCGCCCAAGCGCACGAGCGCATCAGCACGCTCGACGAGGAGGGTGACGGACTTGGGCTGCAAATAGAGTGCGCTGTTCAGGTGCCGCACCGCCTCGTCTGCGCTTCCCGCGCCCGAGGCCAGCTCGCGCAGCTTCAAAACCTTAGCGCGCAGCAGCTCTGCCGCCATCGGCGCGCGGCGGACGTTACGTCAAGCAACGAGAGATGCAGCGGCATCCATTATCCATTATCCATGACCATGAACTTCGAACTTCATACCACTAAGAGGAATATCTTCATATTATTCAGTACTCTACATGCTTTATGTGACTGACCTTGTATTTTCATATTTGTCTATTTTCTTCGCCTGCCACCGCAATGAAGGTTTCGTCCATGTCGTCCGTCGTCTCTCGCTGATCAGATACAGGCCGTGCTAATGCTTTTGTAAGGTATAAAAAATATTCTTGAAGATGAATTCCACGTTGCTAGCCGCCGTCCCGTTCTCTGGGGTCTACGCCTGACATCGCCTTCGCCCCACCCTCACTCCCCTTCCCGTTCCCCCCCTCGTTCCTTTTAGTTTGGTTTCGGGGGCTCGGCTCACGTACACTACTTTGGGCCTAACGCTGGGGGAGGGGGAGGGGGAGGACGGAGGACGGGCCTTTTGTATTCTGTTTGGGTGGAGGCGCACACGTGTGCGCCGCTGTGTGGGGGCCCAGCCTTGCGGCTTTCCCCAAGGTGTTCTACTTTTGTGGGGCGCTTCGCCTCGCGCGCCCTGGGCTTATCGCCCCCGAGGGGTGCACAGGTGGTAGGAGTTACCGCCATGGGGGTGGCAGCAGAGCTGCCACACCCCATGGGGAGTCCTTGAGTGGGTGGCTGTCCGGCGGCGGTGGTGTTCTGAGCCTGGGTCTGGCTGTGCTGTCTGCAGGGATCAGGACTTTGCCTGCTCCCTGCTTCTGTGGTTGCCTAGGAGGCGAGGGTGGCGGGGCCATCTCGACGTCGCTGTCGGGCGGTGCGGAGGCCTGCGAGCGCTTCGGCTCCGGCGGCTTGGGGCGGCCCCGTTGGGGCGTCGTGGCGGCGGGGGGCTGGGAGAGGGGAGCGGTCGGCGCGCGCTCCATCGCTAAAACTATAACAATAGTTTTTTCGAGTCTCTAGATGTAATTAGTTGCGAGGTGTATATGCGGGCTAGGTGTTTCCAAGTGTCGGAGCGAACCGGGAGTCTGTCTTGCCATCTCGATGGCCCTTTCTGGCCACTTTTTTTGGTGCCTTTCCCCGCGAATAGTGAATAGGGAATAGGGAAGGGTGTGGGTGTGGGCCTGACGAATTGGGATGGCCCATAGATAGACCATAGATAGGGCCTGAGGGCAATGAGGAGGGAGGCATGCCGGCGGTAGGCGCGGCGGAGGAGACGCCCAAATTTTGAAGAAAAAAAAAAGCGAAAACCTAGCCGGCGCCAAGCAGCAAGCAGCAAGCAGCAAGTTGTTCGTTGTTCAAGTATGTACTGCTAGACCTCTTCCTCTTAACTATCTGGTGGCGTGAAGCACCTTTGACCTTTGAAGATGCTCTGCGAAAGTTGAGTGCTCTGAGCTCCATGTAATCAGGTCGTGTACGACGAGAGGGAAGGGGAGGGAGGTGCGCAGTGCCGCAGTGCCGCAATCCGCGATCACGGTAGACAGTAGACGGTAGACTCAGCCATCACCGGCCTCTGCTCTGCCGTGCTCGCGCTCGGTGTGGGCCAACTCGACGGCCTCTCTTCAATGCCTGCCCCCTTCCCCCCACCCCACCCCACCCCCCGCGCATATGAGCCACTTCCGCGAGGCATTGCCGCACCGCCGCACCACCCCCTCCCCCCAGCGGTACTACAGCGGTAGCCCCCCCGTTTCCTGGGCTGCGCCACCTTTGAACGTTCCATCTCTAAAGTGGCTAGCTAAGCCCTTCTTCCCTTTCGCACGCGAGGGCCGCGGAGACTCCGGCCGGCGAAAGCTCGGAGAACACTCGGGCAGCCCCGCTCTCTCCAACTTCTCTCTCTTCCCCCCCTCTCCCTCTCGCTCTCCCTCTCGTTCCCTCCCTGCCCCCCCCCCTCCCCCCCCCCCCCCCGCCCGCCCTCCCCCCTGCCCTCTTCTTCTTTCTCTTGCGCACTCTTTTCCCCTCCCTGAATGAGCCCAACAACCGCCGCCTCGACGCTGGTCTGCGGCGCAGTCCGCATGCCCGCCCTCTACATCAACCACGGAGGTGGGCCGATGCCGCTGCTTGGCCGGCAGCCGGCAGTCGCAAGCTTCCTTGGCTCGTACATCGCTACGCTCCCCGTGCGGCCGACCGCGGTCGTTGTCGTGACTGCGCATTGGGAGGAGGAGGTTGTGGCTGTGAGCAAGGCCGAATCGCCCAAACTGTACTTCGACTACAGCGGCTTCCCGCCAGAGTCGTACAAATACGAGTACAAGGCACCTGGAGCCCCAGCGCTCGCCGAGCGAATCCTTTCTCTGCTCGGAGCGGCAGGGTTGAAGGCTCGTGCCGAGACGAAGCGAGGGTGGGACCACGGTGTGTTCGTACCTATGAAGCTTCTCATCCCGGAGGCAGATGTGCCGCTCGTTGCGGTGTCTCTGCGCGCGGGCCAAAAGGCAGAGGATCAAGTGGCCATCGGCCGTGCCCTTGCGCCGCTCCGCGATGAGGGTAAGCGGCCACTCCAGTGGCCTTGCGGCACTAGCCGTGTACGGATGCGTGCATTGAGCTTGGCCTCCCCACCTTTGGGTCCAGGTGTTCTCATTGTGGGCTCAGGCGCCTCATTCCACAACTTCAAGTACTTCTTTGCGCGCGACAGCGAATCGCGGTCCAAGGGAGAGGCACATTCACGCACGTTCGACAATTGGCTTAGACAAGCTGTCACCGACCGCTCGCTCGAGCCCGATGCGCGCATTCGTCAGCTGTGTGCATGGGAGTCTGCCCCATCCGCTCGCGAATCACAGCCAGTCGGTGGCGCTGAGCACTTAATGCCGCTGTTTGCCTGTCTAGGCGCAGCGCTAGGCGAGGCTGGGGTGAAGGTTGGTGAGCAGGACGAGACCTTTGGGAGCCTTGCAATGAGCCAATTTGAATGGCGCTGAGGTTCGCATGCCGTCTACACACGCCATACGTAGATGCAGCTCAGACAGGCGCTCAAACGTTGAAAAGATTCGCATCCAGCAAACCTTGTGGTATTTGGAGAGTCGTGTACTTGACAAACCAACCTCATTGTCGGCATGGGTGCTCAAGCCATGATCGACAAGAAAGCACAAGCGATGCTCCGAGTGTATGACCATTTGAGGAAAATTCGCAGCCGCTCTATGGGAACACGATCCAGTAAGTATCGGGCGCCCGACAGTAGAACAACCATAATGTGCTCCAAATGGCTGCTCGTGGACCGAGTGTTGCGGGCGTTGGAGAAGACAAAGCTCCAGCTGCGCATCTAACTCCCATGCAATTCATAAGCAACTCCCCCTAACTAAGTTTATACTTGGTTCGCCGCGGGGGGGGACACGCGCTCCCTCTCTCTCCACTCCTCCCCTGCTGTGGGGGAGGAACCACCCACTCTCCTGGCATGCCTTATGGCTTGCTAGGAGCAGACTGCACAGCTAGCTAACCTACTCTCTCTCTCAGACAAGCTCAACTTTTTTTAAGTAGGAGGCCAGTGGGCGCCTTGCACCCCCCTCTCTCCATCGCAGACACAGGCACTCCCCGTGCGGCGGCGTGGGCCTACACAATTATACTCAGCCCCTGGCAGGGGCTGAGCAGTCAACAAATCTGTCCAGACTCTCGCTGGGAGCGCAGAGCCATGGTGGCAGCCTGTTCGGTGCCAGTGCTCGCCGCACCCCGCGCGCTCGCGTGCGGGTGTGGACACGGTGTGGTTTGGATGGGGTGGATGGGCTTTGAGAGGGCTTTCTGACGAGCCGCCTCGGGCGGCGTGGCGGCGTCCCAGGTGGGCCGCAGTGGCGAGGGTCGCCTGGGGCTCGGGAGCGGTCGCGGCACGCTCCACAGTTCAAACTATAACAATAGTTTTTTCATGGTATTAACTTGTTAACTGTTAACGGGCTTAACGCTTAACCCAACCCTAGCCTTGATCTTGATCCAAAAATACCCCTCTCCCACGCGCAACATGTGTTTCACATGTAGGATATAGGGGTGGGAAGCAGCCATTTTCATTTGGGTGTTGGCTGCTCCGGCAGTAAAGAGTTATAAAATGTTAAAGTTAAAGTAGAAAGTAGAGTACATGTGTTTACGCAAGAGCAATAGAGCAACAGAGACAGAGTGAGCAGAGGAAGGGGGCGGGGGAGGAGTACCGGTACGGGGGGGGGGAGGAGTGAGAGAGCAGGGGGGGGGGGTAACCGGGGGGGAGGGGGGGAGCACCGCGGGGGGAGTACCGGGGGAGGGGGGGGGTGAGCATGGAGGGGTGGGGGGTGGGGGGTAGCACCGGGGGGGGAGGTACTGGGGGGGGGGGGGGGGGGGGGGGGAAGGGGGGGGGGGGGGGAGGGGGGGGGGAGCATGGGGGGACTTAGGGGGGGGGGAAGCACCGGGGGGGGGTGGGGGGGAGTACCGGGGGGGGGAGTAACCGGGGGGGAAACCGGGGGGGAGTACCGGGGGGGGCACGGGGGGGGAGTACCGGGGGGGGGCACGGGGGGGGGGGCAGCAGCCGACAGCGGCGCGCCAGGGGCCGGGGGGCAGAGAGAGAGAGAGAGAGGGGGGGAGGAGAGAGAGGGAGAGAGGCATGTCGTTGAGGTGCGGCGGGCGGAAGGCGCGGGTGGACGAGGGGAGTCGGGGAGGGGGGGGAGCAGGGAGAGAGGGAGAAGAAGGGACAGCGCACGCCTCTCGCCCTCCCGCGACCACGCTCCCCATGTGCAATGACGCCTGGGCAGAGAGAGGGAGAGGGAGGGAGAGAGAGGGAGGGAGAGAGGGAGGGAGGAGAGGGAGGGAGAGGGAGGGAGAGGGAGGGAGAGGGAGGGAGAGGGAGGGAGAGGGAGGGAGAGGGAGGGAGAGGGAGGGAGAGGGAGGGAGGGAGGGAGGGAGGGAGAGGGAGAATGAAGGGAGAGGGAGGAAGAGAAGAGCGCAGACAAACGTGGAAGTGGGAATCAAGGGGGGGGGGGGAGGGAGAGAGAGAGAGAGAGAAATGGAAGCCGGAATGGCTGACCCCTCGCCTACTTGCCCTTCTGTTAGGCATCTGATGTCGGAGGTCGCCTCAGGCGACGTGGTGACCAAGCTCAAGACGGCCGAGCAAAAGTGGCTCAAGCTTGCGCCGCATCTCGCCGAAAGCCTCAAGCCCCTCGCAGCGCACGCGGTGCGTCTCCACATCCCCCACCCTTGGCTCCCCGATGTGCCACCTTGATGTGCCGGTGATAGCTCGGTGCTTCATCTCACACACTTCCGTTTCGGCCGCGGCAGACCAAGATCCGGGAGACGTACGAGTCATTTGCAGCCTCGCAGCCGGAGTTGTTGAAGCAGATTGTGGCGCGTGTCGAGAAGGTGCGTCGATGCATGCCCCAACGAATGAGGGCGACTTGACGTCTGGTGGATGCACTATCCAGGCAGCCTGGTACCGCTACGTGGGCGATTGAATGCTCACAGTCTCCGCGCTGTTGCGTGCATGCAGGACCCTTTGTGCACAGGAGTTGTGCCGACAGTCTCAGCTCCGCGCGGTGAGTGCACACTCCCCCGCACAGAGCCTGGTTAAAGTAGCGCCTCGGTGGACAACGTGCCCCAGCTGTCATGCGCGCTGGCATGCGCCCTCGCTCTTGCATCGCCCTCTCCTCTGCCCATCGCTGCTACTAGTCGCGGCTCTAAAGACACACCTCCATGTTTGGCCCGACAGACCCGAAGCTTTGCAAGTACACTGTGGAGGGCACCCTCGTGCACGAAATCATGAACAACGTGAAGTTGCTCGAGCGTCGCGAGAAGACCATGTACGATGGTCTCGAGTACAAGCTAACGGACAAGGAGAAGAAGGAGATTATTGCCAACTCGGCCGCCTTTCTCACCGCGCAAAACAACAAGGTGGCATTGCAGTCATCGCCCAGTGTGAAGATGCTACTTGTTTCGAGTCTTTTCTGTGACGTATGCCACTTGCGCATTGCTTGCATCCCCCCTTGAGTCAAGATCGCGCCCCTGCTGTCGTAGGTCATTGCCTCGCTCGCAGACTCCATGTCTGCAGAGAAGATGAAGGAAATTGAGAAGGAGGCAGAGGAGAAGATGGCCAAGGCGATCGCCTCGGTCAAACTTTCTGACATTCCCGATTCAATTCCTTTCAAGGATGTTCTTCGCATGCAGTAGCTTCACCATGTGAAGCTTTCGAAGCCGGAAGACAATGTCATACGGGACGGGTGTCGCCCTTGACGACGGCGTGTGGTCGCGGCGTGGTAAATCTGAAAGAGGCTTACGTCATCCTGCGCGAGGTTAGTTGTTGGCTCCTCACGGCAACATCTGTGAGCGAGTGGATTGCACTATCGGTCGCTGGGCGCTAGCTAAGATTTGGTGGCCAAGCTGTGATTCTCACTGTTGCTGCAATCCCTCTCGAGTCTATGCGCGCAGTATGTGCAACCGCAGGCGCGTGGCCGCAGGTGGGCTTGCGCTCGGACGGTCATCGGCGTGCATGTGCAGAAACTTCTCGCTGCATGCATGAGCCGGGGTCACTGCTCGGCCGCCATGCGTCGTGCGGGCTACTTTGGCCTTTGCAGTAATCGCCGGAGGCAGGCTCATCGCGTGAAAATTCGCATTTCCCACGCCCTCTAGCGCTTCGTCTAGTGTGCCGTCGTGGGCCCGCAATTAGGTGCACGCGCACGTATGCGTGCACTTCTTTCTTCAAGACAGCAAATGCTGTTTTATGATGCCCTTACTCCCAAGGGTAATGTATTCGGCAAATTATTGTATCGCTACAGCTATTGCGAGGAGTAGCGGAGCACCACGCACCACAGCTCGATCGCTCCTATATCGCGGCGCACGCACCTCCCATTCGCCTTGCTCTTGCTCTCCACTCGGCGGTATTTAATGTTAATGAAATAACTGGGCGTTAGTACCACTACCACTACTGCCACTAGCCCGGTACTATCACGACACCCCTCAGCGCAACTGCCCGTACGCCTTGACGTGTGCAACTGCCACAGACACATATAATACACATATGCCACCCTTTATTCAAATCTCCCCCCTCGCCTTGGCAAACCCCCTGCTCCTGCTCCCAGTGTCCAGTGTACATTGTACAAGGCGTGGGCAACAAGTTACCGAGCTGCAGCACTACTAACTACTAAGTTGGCTATCTACCAAGCGTTGGCGTTGGCACTATGCACTATCTTTAAGTAGGTACTTAGTAGTGGAGCACTATCTCTAAGTAATAGGTACTTAGCATTTGGGGCATATCCTGTTAACCTGTTAATACCCAATTAATGCCGCATGCGCATGCGCGCGCGCGCGTGTGCGTGTGCGCGTGTGCGAGCCCACGTACCACGTAATGACAAGTAAATGCGCAAGCTCAAGCTCAATCACAATCAAGCTCTCACTCATTCACAATTAATTGGCTGCTGCGAGCAAAGCATGCTCAAAGATTTCATCTGCTTGGGATTCCTTGAGATCATCGTGCAACTTACCGGCCTGAGAAAACATTCGCTCAAGGCGGCTTGCCTTCATTTGGTCTCCTTTCCCTCCGGTTTGCGGTTTGTGGACCCCCGTCTTGATGAGCCCGGGCTCCTTGGGAGCCG
>CM030940.1:1825000-1827500 GCA_018136815.1 Isochrysis galbana | reverse complement strand
ACCCAGATGCTAGTGAAGGTGCACTCCATCGCGCAGATGGACTTCACGCACCATGAAGTGGGTGTACACTACACCGATTTGCCGTTGAAGAACTACCTCGACAAAACCATCACGATTACGTACGATATGGCGATCACCTCGACGGGCGACCTCACATGCACCGAGACGTCATCGGTGGCCGACAATTCGGCAGCGTTCGACTTCACACCTAAGGGAATTCTCGGATCCCTCGGCGTCGAAGATAACGTGAAGAACGGCTGGACCACGTCCGAGGCCAACCTCAACTCGACCTTAAGTGGCTCATTGACCGGCTTTGCCGACTCCGTCACTTCCCAACTAAATAGCTACCGCCAATTTGTCTTCCCAGGCAGTGACACCTTCGCCGCGTGTAACGTCTTCTTCTCGGACAGCCTTGACCTGGTGACTCAAGTCACATATCAGAGCGTGAGCGCCATGCCCGTCTTAAAGACGCCAATGGCGGCGTCGGCTGCGTTGGGATTGACGGCGCAGGCGCACGGTACGGACAGCACAGCCGTTGATTACACTATCCAAGCGGATGCAGAGCTCATGACCAATTATCATGTGTACGACATCTTAGACCCGCAGGATAAGTTCTTGGCAGCGCAGGCTAAGGACGGCTGCTCACTGCTCTTCGCCATCGACAGCACGGGTGACTTCCGGGTTATCGTCGAGCAGACCGGCCGGAACCAACACGGTTGGTCAATCTATAGCCTCTCTGATGCCGTCATCAAGGCTGACTTCGCGAATACTGAAGCGGCCGTTAGCACATTTAGTGTGTCTCAGCCCCCGGGCACGAACAGCCAGGCAACACGTCTCGTGAACCTCGCGATGAGCGTTCATGCCGATGGCCAGAGCCACTTGTACCTCAGCCTCGGCAACTCCGACACCGACTTGTCATGGGTGTCCAACATCTCGTGGGTTAAGGCTTCATTCAACGCTACCGATTCTGCAGGCACAGCGTACCCGCAGCCAGATCCGTTCGTAATCGCAAACGTGAGTTTGAGCGTCACCTCAGCTGGCGAATATATCTTCGTCGACACGCTGCGTAACACCGAGGCGGCTGAGCCACTCGTGTCGCGGTGGTACATCGATGCCTCCAAGAATGTCCCCCTTTGGGACAAGCACAACATCAGCTCCGACTTCGAGGCGTCGAGCTATCACTCGTGCATCGGTCGCGCTGGCAAGCAGTTCATCGACGGCGTATACACCATCGGCCAGGTGCGCATCCCTACCCCCGCAACCTCAGGCCGCCTCACCTCAGAACTCCACGACCTGTTTTGCGCTCAGCTACCCTGCCCGCTACATCGCAGATCAACGGCAACGCCCAGTTCACTTATGCGCCTCTCTTCAATGTGTTCGATCCCGCAGCTCCCGTGACGATAACGCTCCTCAACTTGCCTGGAGGCATTGTGCCAGAAGCTATTGCCGCAGCGCGCCATAGTAATGGCGACGAGTACACCGACTTATACGTGGCAGCGCAGGGCGGCCTCTACTACTTCAGCAGTACCAATCAGGCCAACGGAGCGACCGGTGTCCTAGTCGTCTCGGATGCGCTGCACCTCTCTGGCGTCACCAAGCTCTTCGCGGCCGAGGACGAGGGCGTCGTCACGATCTGGGGTCTCAATGGTTCTGACTCCGTCTTTTATGTGACATGTGATGTCGCATACGTCTTGGACGAGTCGGCCTGGAGCATTCCGCTTCCCATCCTCACGGGTGTAGATGCAATCACACCGTATGTCGACCGCAAGTTTCTGGCCAACACATTCTTCGCGCACTCGGGCGACGGGCTGCTGAAGTACACCAAGACACCGAGCACAGGCCTGTGGACGTCGCGCAACATCACACTGGCACCTTCAAATGTGATGCAGGATCCAAAGGAAATCAAGAGCTTCACAACTCACATTCTGGTCACAGAATCGACGACGGGTCAGAACGCGGCGAGCGTGAACGTGCAGCTGACCGCGACAACGGTCACCACGGTCTGCATCAACCACTTGTACTATCGTGTAGGTCCCCAGCCTGTTGTCGTGCCCACCGACCAGGATGGCACCATCACGATCGTCGAGCTGACGACGCAACTTGTGGCCACACAGTTTGTTGTGGCCGTAGTGACGGACGGTACCGGGACGTTAAGCAGCACGGCCTCGTTGAGCGTCAACCCGATGTCCAAGGCGCTGGCCCGCAATGCTGCTTATGATACAACGGATAAGCTGAAGTCTGCGACTATCACCGCTGATGACGGGACGCGGAGTAATTTTGTTCCAGATGGCGTGTCGGACGACGACTTGAACAAGTTGGCCAGCTGCAATGTTCAACTCAAAAATGCTGCCGACTCGCAGTCGGGCGTGGCCCAGGTCGCGGAGAGGGGTTACCGGAAGTTCCGGAATATCCGCAAGGCGGCAACGCCCTTGTTCGCCGATTCTAAGCTACAAGGCTCGACCGCTCTCCACGACATTGGCGACTTGTACAGCTTCCTTGC
>CM030940.1:1689612-1824900 GCA_018136815.1 Isochrysis galbana | reverse complement strand
AACGGGCGTAGAGGCAATCATTGACATAGCATTGGACGATGCCGGCGTCTACTACTTCATCGCCACGGTTGAAGGTTCGGTGATGTCCGCAGTCCTGGACGACGTCGAGGCCATCGCGTCTGCCATCGTTTGGTTGTACAACAAAACTATTGGCAAGTTGATCGACCTCATTCTCGAGTTCCTTGCTTACCTCTTTGGTTGGGACTCCATCTTGGTGACGCACAACGTCCTCAAGACGTTCCTCAAGCTGACGGCGCAGGACTCCATCGATCAGCTCGATGCAGTAAAGGGCCAATTTCAGTCGACTATGGACAACCTAAAGACCAACATTGCCGACTTCGCCGGAGTCACGGGTGTGGACACAACGACCCCGGGCGCAAGCCAAAGCGGCCAGGCGAGCAGCAACAGCGCGCCCGGCAACCTCGGTGTCCACCATGCCAAGGGAAATGCGTCGTCTGCTACGACGCCCGACTTGCCACCCGAGGGCGACCCATCTGCGATGCAGACAATGCTTGACATGGCAGAGCAAGTGGAACAGACTCTTCTCGAAGCTGTCAATCTCGTCCAAAGCAACGTAATTGCGCCACTCCCAACGCTCTCCTTCACCCAGGTCACTGAACTCCTCGCCGGCATCGTTGGAGTTACCGTTGTCGGCACCCTCGAGGACATGGGGTTGGAGCTGTTCAACGTTCTCGAGTCCAGTATCGACAAGTTAATGCCCCTTGTCGATGCCCCGCTGAACATTCCGGTCCTTAGCTACATGTACAAAAAGCTCACAAAAGGCGATCAGCTCTCCTTTTTGGACCTCTTTTGCCTGGTCGCGGCCATTCCTACCACCATCAAATTTAAGGAGCTCAATGAGGGTAAGTCGCCATGGACAAACGATGATCCGGTAACGCAGCGCATGCTTAGCGCCACAACCATTCAGGAATGGAACAACGCGCCGTACGCCGAGGCCCACGCCCAAAAGGCTCAGCTCGAGGCGGGGGCGTTGCTGGGCTCTTCTCAATTGCTCTCGGACGACGACGTTCAGAAGTTGAAGGGCTGGCAGCTCCTTGGCTTGGGCTTTTGCGGCTTGGCTGGCTCCATCCTTCGCGTCATGGCATGGGCGGGATTAATGCAAAACCGTCAAGCGGGGGAATTCATGAACAAGAAATTGGCCACCATTTCTGGCGCCCTACGCTTCGTCGGTGCCATCGCGGCCGACGCTCAAAGTTATTCACCCACGATGTTCGATGATTTCGACTGGGACTCTTCAGCGTGGTACATCACCGGGAATAGGGTGCTCCTGATTTCGAGGAAATGCCGCAACTTCTTGGAAATGCTGTTCGCACCCGTCCCATCTGAAGATCCTCAGACAGCACTTGTCGCTTTGATGGCCACACAGAATTTAGCTTGCATTGTGTGCAATGTCGTCACTGTGATCAAGCAATGGCCAGGGCAGAATGGAACTGATGTTCTTGTGGTTCATTACTTTGGTCGTATCGCCAACAATCTTGCCGCCTGTATCATGCCGATTTGGGCTGATATGGAAGCAGGAGTGGAGAAAGCAAAGTTGACCCTGGTTTATTCTTGGATGCGGCAGCTATCTGGCGTTATGGACGTTGCTTGGCCGGCTCTCTATCTCGTTGGGAACGCGGTTTAACCCAAGCCTCCCACACCGCTCTCGCGTCTTTTCAACCGGTCCGAACCGGTCCCGGTGCTTGTCACTAAGGGAGGCCATCCTGCAGGCCATATCGAGCTCGTTGAATCATGGAAGGCCGTGAACGCGCTCATGCATCAGATGCTATAGTGGTGGGCCGTTGATCTTGACCCGTGCCAGGCACACATTCTGCCTGTCATTGAACTTGAGTGAGCGCGCTAGCTTTCGTGAGTGAGAGCGCATGTTACTTGTTCACCACGCTATGGACCTACAGCATCGACACTTTCTCAATGTCAGCCGCCGGTCCAACATCGTCGGCAGGCTCTCTTTGAATGCTTCGACGAGCATATGATAGCCACCACGTTTAATATGTAAGTAAGTGTTGAGTTGAGAAAGCAACTGTTATTGCAACGATAGGGGTCAATGGGGAGGCGCGCCTTCACCGCCGCCGCCTTCGCCGCCGCCGCCTTCGCCGCCGCCACCTTCGCCGCCGCCGCCTTCGCCGCCGCCGCCTTCGCCGCCGCCGCCTTCGCCGCCGCCGCCGTCACCACCGCCTCCCTCGCCGCCACCGCCTTCACCGCCACCCAGGGCTCCCCAGTATGGCATAACCTCTTCCACAAGGCTCCATCGGTCCACCACTCACATAGGGCTAAATGGGAATCTCTACAGACAGTTATAGTTCATAATACTATCAACCCGGACACGCAACTAAGTTTATACTTGGACGCGATGGAGCGCGCCGCCGCGACTCCCCTCTCCTTCGGGCCCCCCGCCGAGGGCGGCCCCCCTGCCCACATGGACCTGTCGCTGGCAAAGCGGCCGCGTCCGCCCTCAGAGGCCGAACAGGTGCGCGCGACCCCGGTCGCGCCACACGGCCCGTGGCCTCGGCCACACCATTAGGCCGGTCACTCACGCTTTTTAACAACTATTTTCCATCCCTCCTGGGTGTCCAAGGATTCCCCAGGGACCCCCCTTACCTGCCCCCCCTCCCCCCCCCCCCCCCCCCCCGCGAACCCCCTCTACCCCACGAAAATCCATGGCGTCGGTGAGTGACTCCCCCGCCTTGTCCGGCCCATGGAGGTCTATTTTGGGAGAATGGGAGGATTGCGCGCGTGAGGGAATCAAAGCAGTGAATGTCGGGCGAATCCCCATAAGAAACGCGGAGGTTCCGCGTCGGCCGATCGCCGGCTGTCGGCCTCGCAATGGCTGCCAGCTGGTGAGGAGCCCAAGCTCAAGCGCCTCGCGAGGGATGTGGGAGGTCCCTGGTGGGTCGCACGCTCGATCTCGAGGGTCGCACAGTCCGGTAGTGACATATCCCCGCCCATCGCGCCGCAGGCATACGATAATTCGACACGGCAGGCATCGCCGGGCGCCTGCCGTACTCCTCTGAGGCCACGGCTACCGTCGCCTTTGGCGACGGGGACTCCCCCTCTTCCCGCGGCGCATACACTCTCACTTTCTTGCACGCCCCGACGGGAGCGAAGAATATTCTTTCCGAATCTGTGCTACTTGACCACCTCGGCATAGAGGCTCGCAAACACCCGCCTCACTTGCTCTTTGCGGACGGCAGCGCGGCTCCCCTTCGCCGTAATAATGGTCTATATTACGTTAGCGTTAATTTCCGCCGCCCGGCAATAGCCGCCGCCGCCACCATTCTAAGCTCCGCGGACGCTGCCCTCCTTTGGGCTGCCCGCCTAGGCACTGACGCAGCTAGCTTAGCATCTACCTCGCGCGCATCTCGCGGTGTCCACCTCGACTCGCTATCGCCGGCGCAGCGCGTGGCTGTCGACTCCAGCATTCCCCGCGCCCTCTCGCAGGCGGGAGGGATATTTTTGGATGCGTGCTATACTTAGCACGCCCCATCTCCCACCCCACCTCGGTCCGGCAACTCCAGATTCCCCCTCGCGTGGAAATTAACCCCGCGCTCCGAGAGCTCTCTTCATTCCTCTATCACCGTCTCGCTCCTCGTCCTTTCGGCAGTTCTCCCCCGATTACTAGTGTAAATGGTCCGTTTATGTTAGTCTTTTGTGTCATCGTCATCGTGTTTTTTGTTTGTTTCCTCTGTCCCGTCCTCCTTCGTGATCTGCGCCGGTCCTGTTGCCTCCATCATGTCTGCCCCTGCCGTCACTCAGTTCGCATCCGAGCATTCGGGAGAGGTCCACGCCGGGCCTGGCACCCCTCCCTCGACTCATCCCGTCCCCGTTCCGCCCGCACTTAGTTCCGCCTATCTCTCCCTGGCGTCTCCATCAAGTCATACATGCGTCCATTCCCACCCCTCGCACTCACACACCACACCGCACTCGCACTCCTTCTCCACACAGGAGTTAAGGTTGGGTAGTAGGGAGGTCCACAAGCACACTGCCTCATGTCGCACAAGTAGCGGAGATTTTTAAGAAGATTTTTTTTATCTCATGGTAACCATCAACTCGCAACTCGCAAGACAGCCGTCGACGGCTGCGTGCCCCCCTCGGCTCTCCGAACGCAGCGGGCACGGAGATCCCTCATGCGGCGGACCACGGAGTACAAGAGGTACCGCAAGAGGCAGCGCAAGGAGCAGACGGAGAAGAGAGGCAAGCAGAAGAGTCACTCGAGCTACACGTACAAGAACGACACGGGCGGTCGACCTTCCTCCTCGGCTCCTCATGACAAAGGTGAGGCGGGCGCGTGCACTTGCACCGCCACGTGTCTCCGCGCGTGCCCCTGCAGGCAAGCGAAAATGACGTGCACCGCCGCTTGCCACCCTGCGAGCCAGAAGTGCCAGAATGGTTGGGGCCCGAAGAAGCCAGCTGCCTCCGCTGCCGCACACGCGTCGGCGACCTGCAACAGCATGCCCGGCGTGCTGCTGAGCGCAGCTGCGTCTGTGGTGGTGCAGCTCTCGCCGCCTGCAGCGGACGAGGACCTCGTCGGCCGTGCCATCATGTACAACTTCGAAGCCGCTGGGTGGTGCCAAGGGGAAGTGGTGGAGAGAGTGGACGATCCAGAGGAGGTGGATGAGGAAATAGATCACCCTGCCAATTACCTGGTGTATTACACAGTGGATGACACGCAGGTGGCCCATTATTTGCACCCCAGTGAGTATTCCCATGTGTTTCCCGGGTTGCCGCGCGGATGGTACTTGCTGGTAGACACATAATGAAAGCATGGAAGTGCAGTATGAAACTGTTTGTATTTGAAAGCACTTCTAAACATACACATCTCTCCCAGGGGACATCTCCTCTCATCACCTGTCACCGTCCGACTTTATGCTCGGCGCCCGTGAAATCGCCACAGAAGCTCGAATCGGCGGCTAAGGAGTGACCGAAATGGAGCCGGCAGTGCTCACCAACGAGTCTGAATTAGGCGAAGAGCTTTGGCATCCATTCTGAAGAGGTGGAAACCAGAACGAAACATATTTTTTTGTGAATTATCAGCAATGTTTAGACCACCTTCACGCACTATAAAGCAAATCAAATGACAACAGCATTGGAGTCGAACGGTGAATGAAGCCTGGAGGCGAGGAGCAGTCCCTATAATTCACTAAAAAATATGAGCAGTCTAGCCCCAGTGTTGGGGCAGAGAATGAGCCGTCAGGGGCCCGTCACCTGCTCCCCCATCTCGTATGCCGACCCGTTCCGCGCGGCCACTCCTTAGCCCCCTTTTCCGGGGTCGGGAGGTCTCGCAAACCAACGAGCGTGGCGGCCTCCCACGAGCTCCTTGGCAGCATGTGCGCGCGCACATTCATGCCTTCGACACAGCTGGCCCTTCGGCTACAGCACACCTCATCGCGCCCCACTCGCCCGTTCGAGAAATCACTCGCCTTTCCGCTGTCCCTCAACGCCAGTCCGAGCGACGTAGAAGGGAGCCGCCAGAGCGCGGCTGCAGAGGCCACCAGAGGCCACCAGTGCGCGCCTCGCGGCACTGGAGTGACCCCACATACTGGTGGGGCCGACCTGCCCCGCGTCTGCGCCGTGCAGGCTGCGCACACACCCGCCAGGCCGGCCTTGCGCTCGCTCCGCGCTCCGAGGCTGTCTGGAGAGAGAGGATGCAAGGGAGGCGCTTCCGCGGCGCAATGCCTGCAGCGCCGGTGCTGCACCTTCGATCAAAGTGGTGCACCCCGTCGAGCTCTGCCCGCAGCCGCGGCCTCACCGACTTCTCCCAGTGCATTCTGGAGCTAGAGCCCCATGCCTGCGGCCGACTGCCAGCGCGGCCGCCGCCATGGGAGCGGCCGTAAAAGCCCCGCCAATAGTAGCGCCTACCACCTTAAGAAGTTTTTTTTTCCTCTCGTCCTGCGTGCCGCCTTGCTCCCTGGTTTTTCTAGTAAACGCTACTTGCATCCTCAGCCTTCCTACGGCTGTTTTCCCGCGCTCCCTCTCCCTCTCTCTCTCTCTCTCTCTCTCTCTCTCTCTCTCTCTCTCTCTCTCTCTGTCTCTCTCTCTCCCTCTCTCTCTCTCTCTCTCTCTCTCTCTCTTTCTCTCTCTCTCTCTATCTTTCTCTCTCTCTTTCTCTCTCCCCCCCCTCTCACTCTGTTCTTCATCTCCCTGCTGCTGGAACTCAACTCAATCCTCTTGACGACTCTTTTCTCTCTCTTCTCGTTCGTCTTTTCGTTATAGAGTGGGTCATCTCCCCCTCTTCCTTCTCCCTCCTCCTCTTCTATTCTGTTCTCCTCCTCCTCCTCACCCTCGTCTTCTTTCACCATCCCGCCATATTACTATAAGATATCCTCCGCTTCCCTCTTCTCTTTTTCACTCATCTGGTCTCCGTCCTCACACCCTCCGTCCCATTCTATTCCCTCATCCCCCCACGCCCCCCACCACCCCCATTTCCCTTCTAAGTGGCATTGGTCGATGCCGCACAACTATCCAGAGGAGTGGGTCGATGAGTTCGACTGCTTGGGCACCCAGCTCACGCCAGCCCAGCTGCGCTTCAAGCTGAGTGCGTTGATGGCGGAGACCAACATCTCGCGAGAGGAGCTCTGCAAACTCCTCGGCGTCAACGAGATCTCATTCGGTACGCCTGCTACTCCCGCACGATAGCACATGCTGGCGTACCGTGTCACCGTGGAACCTGCGTCTAGGCTACCCATTGCGCGCGTATCCACATCCTTGTTTGTTCCTGGGGCGCAGCTCGGCCTTTGGACTTCACAGCCCCATGCCATCTCAAATTGGGAGGGAAGCGGTAAACTCGGATAGGTAACGTGCAAAGAATCACACCTCAGGCAAATTCATGAGAAATGGCTACAAGAACCCGCCGCAAAGTGCAACCGAAAGCATCACATTCTGGACTGCAGCCTTTTTCTTCTTCTGCGAGGCAAAGCGGGGCGACAGGTCCTTGGCAAAGGAACGCGCCAAAGATACAGAGGCTTATTACAGCGATAAAACAAATAAGCGCCCTCCCATCGGACCTATTTGCGTCTTAGATTTGCCTGATATTTCGGGTGTGTGTCTCGAAGACGATTTCATTCCTCAGTCACCGAGCGCAGTGCGCGAGGAAATCGCCAAAGTACAACGCAAATACGGGAAGAGTGCCTCACCCGCAATTCTCAGTCGACTTGCTGGAGTGCCTTACCAGCCCTTCTTTTATTTTGCCTACCAATCGAAAGGCGAACACGGCGGAAGTGCCAGCCTAGCGTACCTTCCTGCAGCTCAGCTCGTCGCGAAGTTGCGAATTGCGCAGAATAGCCTCAAGTCGAGGAAGCGCAAGGTGGTTGACAATGGTTGAAATGAGATAATTATGAAGCGCAACTTTCGAGCCTTGTTTATGATACTGTGGAAGGCGAAGTGGACAGGCAGTGGAAGAGTCTGAGAGAAGACCTAGTCTACCCAGAGTTGGGGGCGCATCGTGAGGAGGTACCCTCCAATCCCTTTCCTAGACCGATATGGTGTACCACTGAATATGGTAATATGGTACTATATGTGGTGCATGTGTGCGTGTATCTCAATGCTGGCTGGGGGAAACCGGAAGAGCCGGAATGGCAGGTGTCGAGGGTTATGGGTGAAAAAAATTCTTAGTGATCTCGTCGCGCGCGCAACCCTGGACGTTCATTCTGCAGCCACGCCCGCATCCCTTATCACTCCTTCCACCTGCCTTGCGGCTCGCCGGCTCGCCCCCTCGTGCTCTACTTAGGGGCTCGGCTTACGGGGCTTCCGGTGACAGGCGGCGTGAACCGATCCCCGATGGTCTAGTCCTACACTCCCTCCTGCGCCATCGGGCTACCGGCTGTTTCGTGTTTCCTTTTTGTAGTTTGTCTTTGTGTCGGGTTTTTTGGGGCCTCATGGTTTCCGGGGCTCGTGGGTCGGGTAGGTTAGGGGTGGGGGGCGTTGTTGTAGTTACGCGAGTCTTTCCGCCATGTCCGGTTCCCCCAGCCAGCACTGAGACCCACGTCCACGTCTAGCGCTTGTGAAATCAGGGCCAGATTCGCGCTTCGCGCTCTTCACGAGGGCGTCTCGCGTCTAGGTGTCGTTCCGTCAATTGTGGGACATCAGTCGAATTGAGCGATCGAATGTCCACAGTTGTATATAGCGTTATTTTAAAATTAAATGCAGACTAGCGTAACAACTTAGGGTGTGTGCGAAAAGTTTTTTACCCGTGACATGGCAACACTACGATGGATATAAGGGCGTGGACAACTACATTATTTGCCCATGGCACTTGTGATTACTTGTAATTATGGGCACGGCGCGATGTGCATCGCCCCCCCCCCCGGAGACGCCGTTTACGTAAAGTAGCCATATAAGAGATGTTTGTGTGATGACTTGCAATCACGTGCGTGGGCACGGCGCGATGTGCATCGGCCCCCCCGCGGGGGCGCCGTGCGTGCGCGTGCCAACTTTTTCCCTATGCGTACCCCACATTTACGTAAAGTAGCCATATCAGAGATGTTTCGTTGCGCAGCACGTGTGATGACTTGCAATCACATTGTGCACGCCGTGCGTGGGCACGGCGCGATGTGCATCGGCCCCCCCCCCGCGGGGGCGCCGTGCGTGCGCATAGCAACTTCCAGGAAGGTGCACGCCGTGCGTTCACTCTTTCCGCGGGGGAACTCGTGTCGTTGTCGAACACGCGATGACTACTGGCTCGTGGGCAGAGGGCCGTTCGATCGAGCCGGCAGCTGACGCGGCCGTGAAGGAGTCGTAGGTGGTTGCTTGCGGGAATATGTCTGAGAGGTCATAGTAGAAGTCGGGTCTGACAGCTTCTACCATCGAGTGCGAGGGACGAGAAGAGAGACGGAGGTTCGGAGGCTCACAACGCGCGGCGTTGGAGGGTAGGGCCGAGGCTAGCTAGCGAGCTAGAGGAAGAGAGAGAAGGAGAATGAGAGCTTCTTAGGTCCAAGGTAGACACGAGAGACTACAACGCAGGGACTCAAAAAGACCCCTCGTCACACAGACACACACGAACTAAACCAAACAGGGCGAAAACTAACCACACTCAGGGCGGACTGTCAAGCGTCGGCACCAAGGCAACTCATCGGCGCACAGACATGCGAAACAGAGAAGTCGGAACAACGAGAGCAGACCTCGCTGTGGAGCTACCGCCGATATACGAAGAGAAGACGGAAGACTACAACCGATGCATGAAGAGAAGACGGAAGACAGTCGTGGAACGTTTGATGACATCGAAAGAAAGTAAGAGAAGGGGTAGAATGTCGCCGACGAGACCTTGAGGCTTAAAATAAACCACCGGTTAGAAGTAAAAGTCTGTCATCGTATGGAATACGACACTCCCCGACTAAATTCGAGTCGTCTCGACGAGCGGCATGGAAGGAGAACAAAGCAACCGAAATAGGAGAAATCCGCGAACAAATCAACCGAAATAGAAGAAACCCGGAATTAGAACAACGAGGCGAGAGGAACCCAAGTTAACCGAGAAACCAAACATGGAAGGCGACGCTGGAAATAGAAGACGAGAGCACCCGTGGGCCCTTTGAGCACAAATTCGGAAGCTTGACGCGGCAACCTATTTGTACGCATCGTCCCACCCATTTCTCCCTTTTACGGTGGATTCCCCCACCTCCCCCCCACCCCACACCCCCATCCCACCCCACCCCACCCGCCCTCGCGCCACCATTTCCCTCATCATTCACCCAAACCAAGCAAATTATCAAGCAACCGCGACCCCAAATCACCGATAACCCAAACACGTCGCGAGAGACGGAGAGAGAGAGCGAGAGAGAGAGAGAGAGAGACTCCGCAGCGACGGCCGGAGCGTGTCTCCGTTGTAACTTCCAACGTAGCGGAGAGTCCGAAGGGGAGCGTCATGTCGCGCGACCACGGCGATCACTTCGGATACAGATCGCAACGAGATATCTTCACGACAGAGGAAATCTTGCCGTTGAGCGTGAACCTTCTAGACGCTTCTAACGAACAACCCTGAGTAGCAACCAAGGGGAAGAAACACCAAAGGGGTCAAGGCTTGCATGTAACTTGCATCAAGGGGAAGATTCCCTCACCTAAGAAGCGAACCTACAGTGATCTCCAAGGGGAGAGATGGCAAATTAAACCTCAAATCTCGAGCGGCTAGAGCAACCGACTCGCTCGCCAAAAACCTTGACCGAGAAGAAAGAAGCAAGGCCCTACGAGCCAAGGGTAGCGGACCTAGGGAATGTGAGAGGAAGTTTCCGAACGCCAACGCGAACGCCAAACGCGGGAAGGCAACGAAACCCTAACCAGGCTAAGCAGAACCTACGCAGAACAGGCCTGGACACAGGCAACTAGCTCCGTTTACGCAGTATCCTAGATAAGCCTTATTTGGTTTAAGATTGCATTTTACCATACAATGTTGTTTGCCCGTTGCGGGGTCCTTTTCCCAACCAACATCCGGGGATGTCGTGGCTGGAAGAGCATTGATTGGACGATTTGCCGCCCTTTCATGCGATTGTTCTTGCATTCGCCCGCCATGAATCGGCGGCATGGTGCCGCCGCTCCAACCAAGGCCCATAAGGGCCCTGTAGTCCATGGCGTTGCTCACTTCGCGTTGGCGTTTGCGTTGCTCCGCTTTCGCTCGGTTAAGGTAATAAGACGGCGTGACTTCGACTTCTCGTTCTGCAGTCGCTCTGCGAGACTCTCTCTCTATCTCTCTCTCCGTCCGCCTCTCCTCGGCCGACGGCAGGAAGAAAAAAAAACTTCTTAATAGTCTCGCCGCGTGCGCGACACTGCACAGCTTCTACGCAGCCACGCCCGCTTCCCTTATCCCCCCTCCACCTGCCTTGCGGCTCGTCCCCTCGTGCTCTACCTAGGGGCTGGGTGCAGTAGGTTTCCGGTGGCAGGCGGTGTGTACCGATACCCGATGGCTTTCCTCGCTACTTCCTCTTGCGCCATCGGGCTACCGGTTGTTGCATGTTTTCCTCTAGGTGTTGAGTGTTGGGAGTCTGTAGTCCAGAGTAGCTGTAGCTATGGGCATCTGTCCGGTAGGGCGTGGGTCTCGGCGGGCTTTTACAGTTCAGGCTAGCCGCTCCGCTATGCTGAGCGCTTGTGCTATTAGGGACAGGTTCGTATTCATGACTAGAGCTCCTTTGTCGTTATTCGTAAAGATGGGGGTGCTGAGTTCTCGTGGCGACTTGATCTTCGGTTTCCTGCCTTGGGAAGCCTTGTTCGTCCGAGCGGTCGAGATTCCGTCCGGAGGTTCAAAGCCCCTCACGAGGACCGTGAACCTGATCAGAGTCTTTTCGATGACCGGCACGTGGTGGAAGGTGTAATGGTCGAATTCTACTCTGTAGAAGTCGCTTATTATGTATCTCCATGCTATGAGGTATAAGGCTTTCAGGCTGTCTGGCGTCGGCGAGTTCGGGTATGCGAAGAGTCTGTCTTTGGTCTTCTGGGCTAACGATCTGTTTTTCGCGGGGGTGTATCCCGCTACGGCCTCTATGGTTTGTAAGATCTGAAGTGTGGAGGGGCACCTAGCCAGGTGTGTTGAGTTCTCGCGGTGTTTTCCGCATAGCCTACATTTTGCGGTGGTCGCCGCCGCGAATCGGTTGCGTGTGCCGATTCTTCTGTGAGTAATGTGTTTAAAGTGAGGGTGTTTGTCGGTGTGTTTCAGCAGGGGATGAGTGTAGAGTTTTGCCACGTGCTTCCACTCGTCGTGCGTTAGTTCTAATTTTCTAGTCCATGCTTCGCGTGCTGGCTGAGGTTTGGCCCGGGGGCGGTTCTGTAAGATCTCCCGCGTTATGTCTGACACGGAGGCTTCGTCTAGCTGCGTCTTCTCGCCGAGTGTGTACTCGTCCGCTAAGGGGTATTCTAGGTGTTTTGGGCCTTTCAGCCCGTCTCCCCATTTAGCGGGGGTGTGGTAGTGTTTTTCCTCGCCCGGTTTTGCTACTTCGGTTGTGTCCGTAGTTTCGCCTAGATAGTTAGTGTTTGTATATATCCATATATTGTTCATTCTAGTTATGTAGGTGTCGCTCTCGGAAACCCTGGTTTCTCTAGGTGTATCTTCGATCGATGGTGTGTCGCTCGGCGTCTTGGGTCGAGCCGGCGTGGAGGCCAGGTCGGGTGGCGGGGCCTCTCTCGCTTCGTCTTGGAGGCGCGAGGCGAAGTGTACCACGCGCTCCATGCATATGTGTATGTGTCTGTATCATCACTCCAGGGCGTGCGGGCAAGTGCGCTGAGGAGTGTCGTGATAGTACCGCCGGGCTAGTGGGAGTAGTGGTACTAACGCTCAGTTGTTTTATTATTATAGAAACGCAAACAACTTCTAAAACAAAAAGGTCGATCGCGGATGCGACAGTAACCTCCAGGTGACAACGAAAGGTGTTAGCAGGGATGGGGATAATTGAACGCTTTTGGTCTGAGATATTCATTAAATGCAAGCGTACTTGTACTTAGTGCTTGGTGCCTTGTGCTCTAGAGCGGTGCGGTCATGTGTGTCGTGGCTTGGCAGGATTGGTGCAAGGGTAGCCAAGGTACCGTGGCAGTAGCGGCATTGAGCCTCTCGTTATACAAGATACCAGTATAATCTCAAATATTAAATAGTTAGTGCTGTGCGCGCGGACATGGTATGGAGATGAGGCCCGCCTATTACTGTAACAAGAATAGGTCGGCTCTTCCTCCTCCAAAAGACTATATATGAATAAAACACATACAACAAGAGTATACCCCAACGTCGCCTGCAGCCGGCGGCCACGCACGAGAACATAGCACGGAGGAAGAAGCGATTTGTGGGGAGAAATCAATATTCCAGTTAAAGCAAGTTTCCAACTCATGGTTACCAGGTTGCACTCAAATGACGAGAATGGGGTGCGGTATGCCTGCACGCCTGCACCGATTGAATTAACTTCCGGATGCTCCCAACCATCAGACGAGGGGCTAGCTCCGAGATTTCCGACGGCGGCATCTAGGATTGCTGTGGCGGGGCCTCGCAATCATTGCGACGAGCTTGGTTGCGATAAAGTGGTTGCAAGAATGTCAGGGGCGCCGCTGCCAGTACCACTGCTGAGCTGCGCAAGCGTCAAGTGCGTCGCACCTGCCGAACTCTTACCATCCACACCCGCGCCTTCGTTCCTTGCCGTAGTGACAGTTGCTCCTTCTCCCCGGCCGCCGCCCCCCACTGTTCGGCGCGGCGGCAACAATTGCTCGGCCGCAGCCGCGGCTGCAGCCAAGTCATGGATGTCACTCAGTTCCTCGACAACCTTATCGAATTCCGGGCGCCGCACCGGCTCCTCTGCCCAGCACCGCGCCATGAGCCGGAGGAAAGTACGAGGTGCTGCAGTAGGCACAGGAAGGCGCATGCCCTCGAGAGCTACAGCTGCAGCGATCCGCAGAGGCGCAAGGCCGTGAAAAGGCACGGCCGCAGTCGCTAGCTCCCATGCAACAACGCCGAACGACCTGCTCAGGGGATGCAAAGGCACGCCGCAAAGTATGAGAAAAAGTGCGCAAGTGTGCGTAGCATGTAGACCAGCGCCCTTTAGGTAGTATCTAAGGGCAGCTTGGCCACCGACAGGCGAAGCGCTCGCCGTGCTGCGTACATAGCCATGGGACAATACAACGCGGTTGGGCGTCACACCAGATATCACACTTGTGCGAATAGTCGCCCCCAAGAAGCACTTCGGGTGCCGCCCACTGCACGGACCCGACGCGGGACATGGTGGCTGTTTGCCGCTGATACTCTCTCGCAAGCCCGAAATCCGCGACTTTGACGCTCCAATCGTTCGTGATGAGGAGATTCTGCGACTTCAGGTCGCGATGAATGATGGGCGGGGAGAGCGAGTGAAGGTACGCCTGCATGAGCGATTGTGGAGTGGAGGGGACATGGTGGGTATCATCGGGCCAAGCAGGCTACCATGGAATCGCCGCGAAGTGCGCGTAGCAACCCAGGAGGCGACATCTTGGCGCATGCGCACCATCCCCGCAGCAGCTCCTTGCAAGAAGCGCCACGCGAGCGGCACCGCGGGAGGGTCTCCTGTAATGGCTCCACCGGGATGGAGAAAGTGGAAAAGCGAGGCGCGTGGGGCAAGTTCAGTCACGATGCCGAGAGAGCCATCTGAAGGAGTAGGCGAAGGAGGTGCGTGACGCTGATCAGGCGACTCCAACGCACTGCGCGCCTTGTGCCATCGGCCGTACTGAGATGACATGGCCCTCATAAGTGCAGCAAAGGTGGCATGGCGCAAGAGCGTGCCGCGGTCGCCAGGAGCGGCGACCAGCGAACAAAGTGAGGGCGAGCGTGAGACAGGTCGGAGGGGGGGGGGGGGGGGGGGGCAAGCGCGCGGATCACCTGGCGAGACGGTGACGCCGTAGAGCGCCAGGACGTTTGGATGGTCCAGACGCTTCATAAGCCCGATCTCGTGGCAAAAGGCGGCCATGAGCGGCGCGTCCTCTGGAGCCGAATGCAGGCGCTTCACCGCAACAAAGAGTTTTGAAGGTCGTGCTGCCCTTTGCACAGCGAGACGCCTCGCTCGTCGTGGTGCCAGTGAAGAGCCCCCTGCCACACTTGTTTCCGTGCTCATACCAACGTAGCTCGCTGCCATGGCAGTGTCTGGCGCCTCTTCGTCAGTGGAGGAAGCGCGCGACGTACTCACCTCGCCATCGCGACTGGCTAGCTGCTCGCTCGCCTCTTCACCCGCATCTCTTTGCTCGCGCTGCTCAGCCGCATCGCGCCCCCCTTCCTCGAGCAGGCCTGTCACCCACGTGGCACAATACACGTCGGCAAAACCGCCCGCTCCTAGCTTCTTTCCATACCGTAATTCCGCCTCGTTGATCGTCGCAATCCCAGTCGGAAGAGACATCGAAAGCCGGAGCGCCGAGGGACACGGCGGCTGGCGACGCCAGGGCGGCATGTAGCCTTCAGGGTCGGAAGCATTGGTCGCGTAGCCGCTGGTGTAAAGGGAGCCAATGATGGCAACATGCTGCACAGGCGCAGGATGGGCACGGGATGGATGACTCTCGTGTCAGCAGGGAATGTGTGCCCGGCCCGGCGCGGCTACACCGCCTTGCAGGCAAGATTCGGCTCAGCAGGGGGCGTCCGTAACCCTTCCCCTCGGTCCGGCGCGTGCACTCTAGCTCTTGGCACGCGAGCTCCAAGGCTCAGTGGCAGGCTTGCTCACCAGTCCATCCTCGGCCCCGTCCAAGGTATCGGCTACCGAACCGAGCACAGATCCAAAAGGCGTTTCATGCATGGAGCCTGGGGCGCCACCTACTGAGCCGCTGGCGCAGACACCTACTCGTGGCGGTGGCGTCTCTGACCTGCCTGTGCCATCCGGTGTAGTCGTGACATCTGAGCGCACAGCCTGGCCGGCCGTTGCTGATGTCGCGTGGCCCGGCTGTGGGGCGCCCGCAGTAGCAGGAAGGAGCGGTGGCAAGACGGCGGCAGCGAGCAGTGGCGGCGGCGACTCGTGCACCCCGGCCGCAAGCTGCCCTCGGAAGGTGAGCGTCATGCGGACGAGCTCGACTGAGGCGGCAGCGCGCTGGGCCGAGAAGTGCTGGTATAGGACGGGCGCGTGCAGGCATGAGTAGACGAACAGGGCGGTCCACTGCACCACCTGCATTGCCTCAGCAGAGGCGCCAAGCGGGTAGAGCACGATGTAGCTGATAGAGGAGCCCAAGTAGACGGCCGCCAAGAAAACGAGGTATGCGGATGACGCGAGCGTCGAGGCTACAGAGGCGAAGGCGCCGCCAGGCCGCCGCGGGAAGTGCGTTCGCATTGGTCGAAGGCGCGGGGCGAGGCCCGTTTTGAGCCGGGCGCCAAGGAAGAGGAGCAGACATGCGATGCCCATGCCCGCGTTGAGGTGAATCGAGCCAACGGTTGGTGTGAGGGTGTATAGATTATCCCCTGCAGAAGACGGGGCCCACACGCTGCACAGCCGGAGTGACGCGACGATGCCCATCACCAGCAGGATTGGCGGCGAGCGGCGGAAAACGACCGACCCGCCGTTGCTGGGCGTGACTGCGGTCTGCCGACAGAAAAGCGAGTCGACACACCGTCGGAGCAGCCTGCGTGAGGCAGCCGCGTCTTCTGCTGCGCCGAGCGATGCTGCCGAGGTGGCCCGTGGCATGCCCTCGTGGTGCAGCGTCGGACGACTGAAGCAGAGCGCGGCGGCGTCTACCGCGCCACGCGAGACGTAAATGAGCGCGACGACGGGGCCGGCGTGCGGGATAGGAAGCAGCAGCAGCACCAACGCGACTAGGTGGACAAGCAGCGCAAGGCTGCAGATGAGAACCTGCGAGTCGAGCGTGGCCCTGAGTGCAGCCGAGGCGGCGACACCTCCGCTTGGAGTGAGCGCTCCCGCCTCCGGGTCCTCGGCTGGTGTGCGCAGCAGCCTCTCGGTGCGTGGTCTCCTCCTCCTGCGCACGGCGGCGACGGCGAGCTGCAGCGGGCACGTCATCGTGTGCACACGCTTCGTGCATCGCCTGCCCGCCGAGATACAGCGGCGCTGGGCTGTGAACCAGAGAAGAGCTGTGAGAGAGAGTGTGTGCAGCCCCGTGGCAAGCAGGAGCAGGTGGGGGACTGTAGTGGAAGGCGAGCTGTAGAGGGAGAGGCGGAGGGTGGAGGGCATGAGAGAGCAGCTGGGCATCCGTTGAGAAGGGGGAGGGGAGGGGAGGGGAGGAGGAGAGGGGGGGAGGGGGAGGGGAGGGGAGGGGGAGAGGAGGGGAGAGGGAGGGGGGGGGGGGAGGGGAGAGGAGGGGGGGGGGGAGCGGGGGAGGGGGAGGAGGAGGTGGAAGGTGGGTGGGTGAAGAAGGGAAAAGAGGGAGAGGGTAGAGAGAGAAGAGAGAGGGGGGGAAGGGGGGGGAGGCGGGGACCCGGGGAAGGGCAGGCGCGGGGGGGAAGGCGGGGGCCGGGGGGGGGGGGGCGAGGAGAGAGAGAGAGAGAGAGAGAGAGAGAGAGAGAGGCTGCCGTGGTGGGGAGCGAATTCATCGAGTACTACTACGTACAGAATGTACGAGGATAAAATGTGAGGTAGGAGTACGAGAAGCAAAGTGGGCGAGGAGTGACAGCGCTTGCCGTACGTGGATTGTATGCCCAAATACTAGAATATCATGGAGTAGGACGCGAGCGACAGAGGGGCAGGGGGCGGCGTTCTCCTCTGTGAGTCAAAGATGTTGATACGAGTACAAGTAGGAAGTAGAGTGATGAAAGAGCCACAGTGTACACCCTACTTTACTCTACCCCTAGAGAGTAGAGTAGAGTAAAGAGTAAAGTACTAGTACTCCTACTCTAGAGTAAAGAAGGACGGAGAGAAGCTGAAGCGGCCCGCCCACCCCCGGCGGCTAGCGAGCGTGGCAAACTACAAAACTCTAGAGACTGATGGTAGAATAGTAGGGCAGTCAAACCTGAAGTCTTCGGGCCGTCAACCGCCGGGCGGCGCGCTCGAGGAGGGAGAGAGAGAAAGGGAGGGAAGGAGGGAGGGAGGGAGAGAGCGAGAGGCCGAGAGGGTGTGAGGGAGAGCGTTGGTGCGCGGCTGGGCCGATGGCGTCCCTCCGGCTACGAGAGCGCCGCTCGGGCACGCGTGCCGCGTCAGATAGCGAGGAAGAGCGCTCGGAGAGCGGCGGAGAGGAGCGCTCGGAGAGCAGCCACGTGGGCCGCAGCTCGCAGGTGGCGATACTGGGCCAGGAGAGCGGCGAGCGGCGCTTCTCGGCGCGTCCGCCACCATCTGCCATAGAGAGGCTTATCGCCGCCGTGAGCGGCGCTCTACGCTCGCGCCCGCTCGTCGCGCGCCATGAAATTGCCAGCTCCACCAAGCTGCAGCAGCTCATTATGGCAAACCTGCTGCTCTCGGCACTCTGGGCTATTGCGTGGAGCATTCTCTTCGTGTGGAAGGCGTCGGTGTGGCGACCACCGCTGCAGGTCATCATAATCTCGCCGACCCTCTTCATCGCTTGGCTTGTTTTTGAGCCGATGCGCCTCGCGCTCGGCTACTTTGGCAACCTGAATGAGCAGATCGGACTGCTCGGTCCGTTCCTTTTTTCGTCAATCATCCAGATCCTGCCACAGCTCTACTTCCTGACCGCGCATAGCTTCCTTGGCTGGACAACGCTCGAAGTGGAGTACGTCATGTCTGGTCTCATGCTGCTGCTCTATGTCGCCGAGGTTATTGTCGCATGGCCCACCTCAAAGCGCTTCATCATGAAGGCGGAGGCCAACTACGACCTCCAGCGCTCCTACGAGGAGGAGCCATTCGACCGAGTCAGATAGTTACATGGTATGAGCGTTTGGCAGAGAGGGAGATGGGAGTGCTGCGGACGCAGATGGCGAAGCAATGCGTCCGTGCATTGGATCCACTTGCTAGGTTGGTTGCGATCACGGCGGCATCGAGGTATGGTTGCTCGCGCAGCCACACAGCTGTCGGGCTCCTGCTAGGAGCTTGGACGCAGCTTGAATCTATTTTGTGATTGGCAACGCCTTGTTGTGCGCATGCGTGCCCACCACGCCGAGCTGTGCTCATTGCTCCGCACAACAGGCTTGGACAGGCGCGCGGCAACGCATAAAAGGCCAACGCGCCCTGGATATGGACTCAGTTATTGAGTGCCGCGCCTTAGTAGTGGAGAGTGCGCTGCAGCCAGTTGAGGCAGGCAATGGGAGTGCAAATAGCTCAGCATAACCGGGGCCCTATCGCAGCCAATCCGGAATCTGGCACAACCCCAATGGCACGGGACCTAGAACACCCCCACTATGGGCGGAAGTATGGAGTATACGGGAAGAGGGTGCAACCTCAGGTTTGGTTTTTTTTTCGGCAACTACCCTCATGTGGACGGTATAAGTTCGACCCCCTCATTAAAGTACAAAAGTACAGGATCACCTAAAGACGTGTAACGAAACTATTTTTTTCCTCCTTAGTGGCAAATGGGGTTGAAACTGAATGTAATTTTTGAACGGTTTGTTTTGCAACAAGCCTCCCTTCTTGCCCCTCCAATGCAGATGGACGATTGAGAATCCAAACGAAAAAAATGTTGCAACGAATTCCTGCCACTGAACAGTGCCAACTCACCCGCATTACACACCAAGTCTCCAATGTTACCGACCGTACCCTTCATCATTTAGTGCCTGGATAGCAGGATCTTTAAGACCTGTCACGTTGTGTGGGTAGTGTGTGTTTTTTGTGGGTGTTTGTGTTTCGTGACGGGTTTTAAACTGTTAAGGATGGGGAGGCTTTACAGGAGGTGCAAATTTGAGGCTCACTTTTTTTTTTACACCTCTCCCGCCGTCTATTTATGTATATAATTTTTATTAAGGCCGAGAGGCCTGGCCCCCACACCTGAGGGACGGTCTAGTCCCGAGACAAATGCAAAACAAATGCAAGAGGCCTGCCCCTCCCCTCCCACAAACGCTAGGCCCAAAGTAGTGTACATGGGCCGACCCCCCAAAACCGAAGAAAAAGGAACGAGGGGGGGAGCGGGCGGGGGAGTGGAGGTAGGGGTATAGGCGATGGCGTCGGGAACGCGGGAGAGTCCGCCTGCTCCTTGCCCTGCGTGTACAAGTGGCGGCCGTCCTGCGATGCGAGCCGCAGGGGGGGGGGGGGGCGTGCACAGTTTGAGTGTGCTGAAGCGTTCGCGTTCGCGGTGAGGGAGGGGCTGGGCAAGGTGCATGGCAGCAGAACACACGCTGAGCCACTTCTTCAGCGCTAGCATCGTCGACTGGTGCCCCGGTAGCGGCTCGCCCTCGCTGGGTGTGAAAGTCGTCTAGCCATCACCATTGCGGAAGAGGACGGGGAGGATGCCCGTCTCCCCGTTCATCCACACGTCTGCCTGCGACGTGAACTCCGCGTCGGCCTTCGCGCCCCGTGCGCTCTGGAAGGCCTTCTTCCCGGCGATGACCACTTGGCGGAGAGAGAAGCTTGAGCTTGCGCTCATCGCTCCACCGCCAGTTGCGGCTCCGCGGCTTCTTCACCCCCTGTGGCGTCGAGGCGAGGCGAGGGTGTCTGTCCGCGGTGATCCAAAGGGGCCTGCAGGCTCCGCCGCTTCAACACATACCCCTTGGCCTGCATCCCACGTGGCAGGGTGCAGGGCATCGTTGGGCGCGCGGATGGCGGCGCGCACCTCCTCCCCCGCCATCTCTTTTGTTGAGTGACAGTTGGCACAGCGCGCGAACTCAACTCTCCCCACTAGAAGAGTTTGAGAGTCCTGGCTCAAGAGTAACTCAAGAGCGGCGACTCAAGAAATCTCGCAGTTGAGCCACGAGATGACTCAAAAACCCCCGAATGTCTCTCTCTCTCCCTCTCTCTCCCTCTTCTAATGGGCCTTCCGTCCCAACCTTCCCCTCCTCCCTCCTCCTCCCCCCTCTCTCTCCCCTCCCCCCCTCTCCCCTCTCCATTGTGGCCCGATGCGCGTGGTGCTCGACTGCGGGGCTCACGGCGTTCGCTCGATCGAAGTGGGCGAGGGCGAGCGGGTGGATAGCCTGGCCGGTGGCCAGCCCCTTCTTGCCCGTGGCCGGCCTCTCCGTCTCTCGCTCTCTCTCTCTGCTGCCGGCGTGCGGCCAGGAGAGAGGCTGCAGCTGCTTACGCGGCACCAAGGAGGGCGGAACTGCCGCACGTGGTGTGAGCGCAAGTTCTGGTCTGCTTTCTTCACCGTCGTCGCGCTCGCGGGCATCGTCGTCGGCGCAATCCTCCTCGGCATCGGTGCAGGACAGTCGAGCTTCGTACAGCAGCGTGACGCCGACCAAGACTTTGCTCCGCTCAGTTCACTCTGCATGGTCGAGGAGGTGTGGGCAAGGCTGATAGAGAAACAGAGGGATTGCGGCAAGAACTGCAGGATGGATATCTGTCACGCCCAGATCGTCTACACCTTTAGCGGCCCGCTCGATGGCAATGGCTCGCCCGAGCTCTCCACCTTCCGCCTAGGTAGCGGCGTTGGCTACGAAATTATCCGCTCGAAGATTGAGGTGCATTGCGCTGACATCTGTGGGAGGGAGGTGCACTAGAGTCCCGGGTGGAGGAGCGCCGCCGTCTCTGCACACCCCTCTCATTTGAGTCAGCTGGGGCACTTGCATGTGACGCGCCTTTGCCCAAATCCATCACACGGGTTGTAGATGAGTCCCTGCTCCGATTTGCATAGGTTCACGACAACAGTGGCGCGGTCTCTGACAGTTTTACCTCGATTGAGCGCACCACGGTCGCGGGTAATTCGACCTCTATGAATCAAGTCCTCTCACGCCACACCAGTATTGAGCTGCACGAAGGCATGTACGTGCTTGAGTGCATCGGCGGCCTCCATCGTGAGTTTGTTGTGACATACGCTTCATATCAAACTTCTTGGCCTCTGGCAAATGCTCAGGTGCACGATGTTTGACCTGCCGGATTTGGCGGTACATTGGACAAATGATCATTATTCATTTCATGATGCTAAATACCATCGTCGCGGAGATGGCGTCGCCTGCTGGAAGCCGTCCGAATCTACCCGCATTCCCGAGTTCAGGTAGGTAGAACAGTAGTAGCTAACGGAATGCGGCGACATTATTGTGCTCTGGCCGTGTTGAGTCTCGCACATAATTGTGCTTGTTGAGCTACCGAGTGAATTCCAAGGATTGAATGGTTTGAAATCACCTTTCATGAAGGCTAACGACTGAGTCTAGGCTCATTCGCATATTCAGCCATGGATCTCCCTCCCCTGGTGTTGTAGCTTTGGCGACTTCTTCGTATACTACTGCGCGCTGAGCTTCAATCCGATCTGCGCCAAGATGTTCGACCCGGCCGGCGAGTTGGCTGACGCCAAGGCGGCCGCCACGCTCACTCTGGCCGTTGGCGGTGGCCTTGTCGGAGGTTCCCTCCTGCTCCTTCTCTCTATAATCTGCATGGTAAGGCAGTGCTCCGGCCGTGATGGCAAAGTTTGGCATTGGTATTCGCACGCCTGCGGATTGTGCGCGAAAGGCGGCTGCGGCGAGTGCGGACCTGCAGTCATTCCAAGCGCCGCCTCCTACACACATGCACATGCGATCCCAGTCTATGGCTACGCCTCGTCAGTCCCTGCCGCACAAGCAACCACTCTACCGATTGCAATCGCTACGCCTGATGTCGCTACCGGCCTTGGAAAAATGCCATGACCAGACACCATATCCAAAGGGGTGTGCAGGCTATTGCGGAATGCAGTATTTGGAAGACATATGACCTCTACCGTCTTTGAAGGCTGAGGCCCGTGGAATCTATTCATGCAGGGGGGCTGGAAAGAGGAGTTGTTGCAGTGGAATATCCACCCCCTCCCCCGCTTCGGTCCCGCCGTTGAAGGCTGGTGCAATTGAATGGTAAAGATTTCCGATGGACGGGGCTGTTTCAACATGAAATAACCTTGACGCTTCGGGGCGAGCCGTTTCAACTATTATAAAAGCAATAGGCCCATGGAGCGCGCTCCCCTCCTCTCCGGTCGTTCTTACGAAACACGTGTCTCTACGTACCAATCTAATGTCTAAGCCTCGGCTCCCGCACTCGCCTTACGGGGGGGTATCACAGGACGCCGTCCTTTACTTTCTACTCACTGTCAGGCCTTACTAATAATCTGCAAGATTCCCTCCATCAAGTCAAACCCTCCGGACTTTGACCTCGATGATCGTCTCCACTCCCTTGCACACGATGTGCTACGTCTGAGTCAATCTCGAACATCTGGAATATTCTCAATCTATGTCTACATTCATCATGGACTTCATCTCAGTTCACCTCAAGCTTCCGGACTCCTCTGATGCTCAATCTCGATGTATTCTCAGATTCTCAGATTCGCCATGGGAGAGTGATGAGGATAGTGATGGGGATGGGGAGGAGCAGTGGGTTGGTGATGCGAATGTGAGTCCCAGTGCTGAGCTCGTTGAGAAGTTGTTGAGGTGAGATGCCTCGCGCCGCGCCGGCCGCTGCTAGCCGCGCGGGCGGCTGCTAGCCGCGCGGGCGCGCGTGTGCGGGCGCGGGCGCGCGCCACCGTCCAAATACGGAGGGGCACATGGAGGGGGTTTCAAATACGGCAAATACGGTCTGTATTTGGCCTTCGGCCAAATACGGTGAATATGTATCTCCCAACTAGGGACAATTACCGTAACGGTAAAAATAAAACTCAAATCTTCGAATTTCGAGACGAAAACCGGCGGACCAAGACTTGAGCCCAGGGACAATCCGAATCTGCACGTCTTGCGTGACCACGACGAACATAGAAGACGGTATATAACGACGAAGGCACGTACCCATGTCGAAATATTCATGCCAAGAGGCCTGAATACAACAAGTTCACGTTCACATTCACGTTCACGTTCACGTACGTGATTTGATTTGGATTTGGCCGCTATTTTCCATTTTGCGAGGTGGGATTCAGCCGTACGCGCCCCACCCGCCCCCCGCCGTTTCAAGGTAGGGTAGGAATTATTTCAACGCGCCCCTGCGCGATTTCAAAATCGCTTATCGCTTACGCGCTACGCGCAGCCATCGCCGGACAATATTTAAAGCGCGTACTTGTAGAGTCTAGAGTAAAGTAGAAGTATACAAAATAAATCGTGGAGTAGTCCGTAGCTCCTGCACTTTTCCCGCCAACCGTCCGCCCCCCCTCCCCCCGCAGTCTACCGGTGGGCCGGGGGGAGAGGGGGAGGGGGGGGGAGGAGGAGAGCTGCTGCCTGTCGCCTTCCTTTTCCCCACCTCACTCCTCGATTTTATTAAAGGAACTCCGCCGTTCATTCAGTGGTTGAGTGACACCGTCGCTGGATTCTTCTCCCTCTCTCTTTCTCCTTCTCCCCCTCCTCCTCTCCCCCTCTCTCTCCCTTCCCCCCACGTCCCTCTTTCTCTGCCGCTTCTCTTTTCTACTCTCTCTGCCCCTTGTCTTCCGCGCTCTCTACTCTCTCCCTCTCCCTCCCTCCCTCCTCCCCCTCCCCCCCCCTCTCTCTCTCTATCTCTCTTCTCTCTCTCTCGCTCTCGCTCTCGCTCTCGCTCTCTCTCTCTCTCTCTCCTCTCTCCCCTCTCCCCCTCCCTCCCTCCCTCCCTCCCTCCCCCCTCCCCTCTCGCTGTTGGCGGCGAGGTGAGCGCCGAGAGGCCGCCACTCCTTCTCTCACTCTCCCCTATCGCTCCCGTAACGAAAGGGAGAGAGGAGTCTTGAATCTCCCTCCTCCTTCCTCGAGACAGATGAACGCCGACGCAGCGCTCGATGCACTCAGACTGGCGAACACTCGGTACGAGGGCGGGGACGACGAGGGGGCGCTCAAATTTGCCGAGAAGGCTCTCCGGCTCGACGAGAGCCTCGAACAGGCGAGGAAGCTCGTCGAGACGCTCAGAAAGTTTGGGCCCGGCTCCGAGATGAAGGCGGCCGTCGACCGAATCCTGAAGGCGAGCAGGGCATAGGCGGAGCGAGGCGTGATGAGGAATGGAAAAGAGGCGCGTCTCTGTAACCAGTGGAGGGCGGGCTCACACAGCCCTGCGCTCAAGCGTGCGAGTCGGTGTTTTCCTGGCGCCTGCTGCTTGCCAGCGCGTGTCTCCAAACTCATGCCCTTCTGCGCTCACGTAGGCGGGCGACCACTACGAGGTGTTTGGAGTCACGCGCGCAACTTTCGACTCCGACAAGGAGGTGTCCATATACAGAAAGCTCAGCAAGGCGGTACACCCCGGTGCGGGCTTTTCCACCATCAGCTTTCCCTCAGCGATAGTCGATACCAGCCTTCAAAGAAACGCTTACGCCGCGCTACCCTTCGTGCTCACAGACAAGAACCGTGCTCGAGGTGCCGAGGATGCCTTCAAGATCCTCTCCGAAGCGCATCGGGTGATCAGCGCACTGAGGCACCCACAAAGCTGCTTTCCTTCATGAATTCGCGAGTCTGAGCACGCCAACGGTGTTCTCTAACTTTCTGTGCCCATCTCACTTACAGATCCTGTGCGATGCTCCCCTCCGAGACAAGTACAATCTGGAGGTGATGCGGATGCGCGAAATGCGGGCGAACAGCGCCAGCCAAGTCGGTGCCGCTCGCCCACCAACCAATCAGCAGTCAGGGCCGCGGCAAACGCCCTCACCGCCGCCGCCACCACCTGCCGCGCCCACCGACGCTGACATTGCACTAGCTCGCCTGGGCTCGATGCTCAACAATCTGCGTGTGATCGAGCTGAAAGATCTGTGCCGTCGCCTCGGTCTTAGCAACAGTGGCTCAAAGCCCGCGCTACGTGACCGCCTTGCCGAACGGCTGGTTCGCGGTCAGACCCTGGATCAGGCCCTTGAACAGCTGCGCATCAAGCTGGCTGAGGTGCAGAAAGCGGATGCAGCAGCGGCGGCCATCCTCAATGCGCACTCGACACCGGCATGGCACTCGGGAGATTTGCTGCGTGTGCTTATCCATCAAGCAGTGCTAGCTGGAGTGAATCAACGGGTCATAGATCCGGCACGTCAACGACTGGAGGATCTAGACGATGCGGCTGGTATCGACCGCTCCCAGCAGGCTGAAGCGGAGCGAATGGTGCAGACCGAGGCTGCAAGGCGGAAGGCCGAGCAGGAGGCAGCTGCCGCTGTTGCGAAGATGCAAGCACAGCAACAGGAGGCGCTTGAGCGTGAGCGGGAAGCCAAGCGCGCGGCTGCTGCCCAAGCCGTTCAAGCCGAGACACAGCGTGCGTCGGATCAAGCGGCCAACGCGCAGCATCGTGAGGCTGAGCAGGCAGAGATGAAAAAGCGGGCAGCGCAAGAGTCTGCCGAGATGGCAGCGCGCACAAAAGGCTTGGCCGAGGAAGACATTCATGCTGCCGAGATGAGGGAGATGGCGGAAATAGTTGCTGCGGAACGGATTGCGGCACGGAAGAAAGCAGCGGGCGAGAGAGTGGCTGCTGCTGACTGCCAGAAGTCAGTCGAGGGTGCGCCTGCATCGGGTTGCGAGGAGCCGTTGGTAGCAGAGCCCTCGAGTGGCGGCAACGAAGGCGAAGCTGAAGTGTCGGCGGAATGTGGTGGCACTCAGACGGACAAGGTCTATACCGAAGACGACCAAACGGCTGAGCAAGTGGAGTCGATCACCACTGAGGCGGCACGGACCTGGTTGGCCGGTCGCATGACGCCCAGTATGGATCTGGATTTGCTCACGTCGAAGGTGTTGCGGACGGAATTCGAGCAGCATCTTGGTCTGCCCAAGAAGGCTCTCCTTGCAAGGCGAGCATGGCTGGACGAGCTCATCATGGAGCGCCTCGACCAGATCAAGACTATCCAAAACGGTAATTGCGCTGCGACGGAGGTCGCGTGTGGCAGGGCGAGAGCGGAGGAGGTACCCAAGGCGATGGCTGTACCTCGCAAGGCGAAGCCCAAGACAGCTAAGAAATCGGAGACCCCGCCCCCGAGGGCTGCTTCCAATCGTCCGCAGCGTCAGCGTACTGTACCCAAATGGCTGGTGGACTCCGGGGAAGACGATGACGACGAGGAGGGCATGTTTGTGGCCGCTGATTTCAAGGCCGAGGCGGCGGCAAAAGCCGCGGCCGCCGCAGTCGCAGCCGATAGCAGTGATGAGGAATCCGGGAAGAGCGGATCTCGGCCTGGCACTTCGCTTCCACGCTCAGCAAAGAGTCCTTTCCACTCGAGCTCAAGCGCCGCTCCCACCGCGCTGGAGGCGGCGGTCAAGGCTTCGGCCGCTTCAGTTGCAGCTGATAGCAGTGATGAGGAGGCCAGAAATAGTGGCTCCCCGCTGACGACCGCGAAGAGCAAGCTCCCGTCGACTTCCGCGAGTGGTCGTGGGATCTCGAGCTCGAGCGCTATGCCTCCAACAACGGAGAAGGCAGCTGAGGCTGCGGCTGAAGCTTCTGTCGCGGCTGTCCAGGCCGATGGCAATGGCGAGAAGGGCGGGGCTACCGGCTCCTCGCCGGCCACCACCAAGAAGGGTACTCCGTCTTCACGTTCAGTGAAGAGTCGTACACCCTCGATTTCAAATGTCACCCATCGAGCGGTGGAGACAGAGTTCGAGGTGTCCGAGATCTTGGACGAGCGACGTGTGAGGAGTAAGAAGCAGTATTTAGTACGCTGGTTGGGTTTCGGGCCGGAGGCTGACACTTGGGAGCCCGAGGAGAACTTGGGCTCAGCCCGCAAGCGCATCAGGGAATTCCGCGCGCGCAAGCTGCACGAGGCCGCGGCCGCTGCGGCCGCTGCGGCTGCCGCGGCCGCCGCGGCGGCACTCGTTGACACAAGCGAGGAAGATGAAGCGCCTTTACGCCCACCTCCAAAGGCAAGGCGCAAGGAGCCATCAAATGCTAAGACCACGTCCAAGGCGGAAGCAGGGGCTGTTCCATCTAAGAGGCGTAAGGTGGCGGCGCCTAAGGCGGCCGCTCGACGACGCGCTGCCGCCGCGATGGCTGACGCAGCCGACAGCTCTGAGGACGATGACCCAGCTGTGCGGCGGCGGTCAGCTCCAGCTCCAGGTTCAGAAGCTGCAGCGGGTGCCGATGGTTCTAGCGTCGACGCCAAATCCAAGACCAAGGAATCGCATGCCCCTCAGCGACGCCATGGATCGAAGGTTGCAGCCGAACAGGTACCATCCAAGCGTGCCGCCCTGATGCCCACTGATGCCAGTTCCGACGAGGACGCCCCGGCCGTGCGCCGGCATCGGGCTCCATCGCTTCGCACGCCGTCCGATAGTGAATCAATCTTGGCAAGCGGCAAGTCAGTCAGTGCATGCGCTGAGACGATTGTGATGGACGAGGCATCTACTCTGGACGAGATATTGCTTGCGGATGATGCGCGCCTCTTGCGAGCGGACGAGCGTGAGGGTCTTTCATTGGACGACTTGCTTGTAGCGAATAATGAGCAAAAGCATTGCCAAAAGATGGGTGAGGCAGATGGCAAAGAGAATTGGACCCTTGACGAGATATGCGATGGAGTCCGCTTGGAGAAGCCAGCTGATACGGAAGGTAAAAGACCAAAGGCAGCAGGCACCAAGCGCTTTGCAAGGGATGAGGATGATATTTTCTCGGGTGATGAGTGGACCGTTTCGCAGGGCGGTGCTCAGCTAAAAGAACAGGTGAGGCGGCGGTAAAATCTCAAGTATCAACAGCCGTTCGCGCGTGCAACCCCTTCTTGCGCACTCTTTCATACCCGCGCCCCTCGCGCAGGCGCTCTCCACGATTGGCGTGCCACTTTCCAAGCAGCGCGAGGTGCGGCTCTCGTCTTCTCGCTTCGCTCGTAATCAAGCTAATGCCAAGAAGGCGAAGCGCGACGCCAAGCAGAAGCGCCAAGCAGAGCGCGAGGCGGCCGAGGCCGCAGCCGCGCTTCCGGCATGGAAGCCGCCCTCGTGGATGGAGTGAGTAGTTATTCAAGCTCTCTCATCCGCGAATGCCTTTCTCCACCCATGTATCAGGTTATTCCAACGCCTCGAACCCCCCTCTCGCCCGCCTCCTCTCCAGGTACCAGACTGACTCTGACGACTCTGACGGCACCGCACAGCGCAAGAGAGAGCTGAAGCGGTTGGCCAAGCAAAGAAAGTCCCATCCTACTGTAGATGCGGCTGAACACACTTTGAAGTTGGGCAAAACGACGGCTGGGATCGACGCTCACCGGCACGATGCGACGATGTCTCGAGCCACCAGCAAGACGCCACTCACGCCGCAAGCCGTGACGGGATCCGAAGCCCATGAACATGCCGCCTACGGCTCCTCCCCGTCCTCAGCGCGAGGCCAGCGCTCACCGCCCGCGAAGAAACGCCCGGCGGGCGACTACATCGAGGGTGCTAACATAGCTAAGCGCAGGGCGGTGGGCGACGGAGGCGCAATGGAAGAGTCGGAGGCGCGCAATAACGTTGAAGCGAAGGAGGCCTCGCGCCCAACAGGGCGCAGCGATGTTTCGAGTGCAACGTCCAGTCGTCAGAGGAGTGGCGATGCTGCACCGGTCCAAATGCGTGTCAATGTTCCGTCGAATAAAGCGAACGCCTCGGTGGCATCGCGGGGATCGCCGGTGACCTCGACGTCCGGGCAGAAGCATGAGGCTAAGACGGTGGCCAAGATCGACGCCAAACTTGTTGCGAAGGCTGTGCGTTGCTACCCACGGCACCTCCCCGGCCCAATCGTCCACATTCAAGCACAACTGCGCATGTACACTTACTGAACACTATTGCCTACGCTGATTATCGGCTGCCCACGAATTTGCAGGTCCGAGCCGTGCTTCGCAAAGCGGGTGATAATGCGCTCTCACTCACGCGTAACCAAATCAAGGAAAAGATTAGCGCCAAACTCGGCGCCGACATGACTCCTTGGAAGTCTACCATCAAGGAGGCTATCACCGAGTTCGTGCAGTTGGCGACCGCCAGCCACTAGCTACACTAAGGCATGGATGTCACAACATCGCCAGCGCAGGGGTGTGAACGCAAGTGTCGTGCTCAAGCGGGGTGGGTCCCTAGAGTGCAGATAGGTCACCGAGGGAACCTTGCGGACACCCGTGCTTTTACACCTCATCGCGAGCTATTTGGGATGGGCGCTAGCAACGCATGGGATTGGCTTGATACGTAGCCGGGAGGAAGGGATGGAGGCATGGAGAAGCTGTTGTCAAACCAGCTAACGCTAGGCACCAAGCACCAACATTCCGATGAAAGAAACCGTGGTCTGTGGTAGCGTACGTTGATGTGTAGAGTGAGCAATTGTGCTACATGATTGGGCAGGCAAGAAGCGTTCATTGGGTCTCACCACTCACCACCCCTATCCCTATCCCCATTATTGTTGCTTCATACCGGGAAGGGGAATATCAAACGGGGGGGGGGGGCTCACATAGCCCGGATATACGCCTCACCGCTCGTCACCACACGCGACATATACAATTTATCATGTATGCACAGACCAAAAGCGTTCAATTATCCCCATCCCTGTTAACACCTTTCATTATCAGCTTGAGTCAACTTGACACTTCACATGTTGAAACACACACGTGGTCTGACTCCATTCACTCGATTTGGGGCAGGGTGGATATATCGTTGAAATCACGATATCTCATGATATCCCATGTTGGTTTCCCTCCAAAGAAAATTGATCGACTTCCTTTGAAAGCGATCGCTTTATTGTCAAGAGCCTGGTGCGCGCTTTCAGAACTGCCCCTCTCCCTCCGCGCTCGCCACTTCTCCCGCGCATTCTGACACCCCGCGCATTTCGACACTGCCGCCCCACCCGCACGGCCCCCCTCCCCCCTCGCCCGCCGCTCATTGACGCCACTTCCTCTCCACCTTCTTCTCCCTCCCATTGCCAACTAAGTTTATACTTAGACGCGATGGAGCGCGCCGCCGCGACTCCCCTCTCCTTCGGGCCCCCCGCCGAGGGCGCCCCACCAGTGCCCATGGAGCAGCCGCTGTCGAAGCGGCCGCGTCCGCCCACCGAGGCCGAGCAGGTGCGTGCGACTCCGATCGCGCCACACGGCCCGTGGCCCCGGCCACACCACCTATGGCAGCCATGCTGGTCTCCCCCATGGGGGGCAGCAGGCTGCTGGCAACACCCCACCAATGCCAGGCCCATGCAGCCACCCTTCCATTGGGCATGCCTTATGGCAGAGGCCCCTCTCGCCCTGGCAAGGGCCGCGCTGCTCCGGCAGCGCGGCCCGAGGCCGGGTGGCCCCTATGGGCACCACATCCACCTCATCACAACGTACAAACTCTCCAGAGAAAAAAAAAATCTTCTTAAAATTCCCCGCTACGTGTGCGGCGTGAGGCAGTGTGCTAGTGTACCTCCCTACTACCCGACCTTAACCCCTAACAACCCCCTTCCCCTTTCCCAGTTCCCTCATTTTCGGAGAAGCTGGTTCCGGGGAGGCCGCGCGCGCTGCTTCGGCCAGGAGTTGGAGAGAAGGGGGCGGGAGACTGTGGTTCGTCCTTTGTGTCGGTGTTTGCTCAGGTTATCCTCACTTAAATCTCTTAGGCTCCTCTTTAATAAGCGCTGTGATTCCGACTAAGAGGTTAAGCTACTTTAGGTGATGTGTCGCAGGTCCAGACCCCTTGCCGCTTGTAGGAGGTCCTCCGATGTTCCTATGTTGAAATCCTTGTCCACCGTGTACAGCGGGCTTACCATCTTCTTAATATGTTTGTTGCTCGGGGCGTGTAACCCCATATTCTCTCGTTGTTTTTTTAGCCTCTGAAAGAAACCGACTTTCGCCGTTACTAGCAGGTGGTATCTCGTAAGTGTCGCTCTTAAAATCGACTTAACGGACCTGCCGTCCGAGTTGCCATACTGGATGTTGTAGAAGTCGGTTAGGATGTACCTCCACGCCAGGATACCTAAGTATCCTGAGGAGGGGTGCGGTCTATCCACCTGATAACAGAAAAGACGTTGGGCTGTTTCGGATCCCGGCCTAAGGCTAATCCCCAGAAGTCCTTCTATGAATTCAAAGACGGGCTCCGTCGCGATACATGAGGCCAGGTGAGTGGAACTCTCAGGGGCTATGCCGCAAAAGCGGCATGTTGGATCGTCAGCAAAACGGTTCGCCGTAGCTATCCTTCTATGTAGGACATGCTTGAAATGCAAATAAGAGTCTCTAGGCGTTAAAAAGTTGTATTTATACAATTGCGATACTTGTTTCCACTTTCCCGAGAGGACCGGTAGCCTTTTTTCCCATCTTAGCGTGGATTTTTGTGCTTTTGTTTTCCTCAATGCGAGGAACGCTTTAGTCAAGACCCTGACACTTACATCCTCTAGCGTTGTATGCGTGCCTTTTAGCGTGTATTCTTGGGGTATCGGATACGCCGTTTCCGCCGGGCCGTCGTACGCTCGTCCCCACTTCAGCGGAGTGTATAGCTCGTCGGGCAATAGTTGCGGGCTGATTCGCTCGTGGATGTGGGGCTCTCCCATAACGTTGAGCTGGACTTTGTGGTAGTCGCCCCTTCGGCGCAGATAAAAGTTATGGTCTTTGTCGACCAGAATGTCGCCTAAATCGTGTGCGTCCGGATCTTCTTGGGGGACTAACTCTTGCTCCTCCGGAGCCGGGGGCGGGGGCTTCGCTTGTTTTCTGAGAAGGTCTATATAGTCGAATGTGGTATTCACTAGTCTTGATCTAGTCCATTCAGATATCTTTTCCCACGACTTAAGAAAGGGGCCTACCGATATGTACTTTCCTCTATGGCGCATCCAGCGTTCTCCGTCCGGCAAGTAAGCCGCGCATTCCTCTGTAGTGTATATGTCCCCTGTACCCGGGTTAATAGTATTATGTACGATAACTGTCTGTAGAGACTCCCATTTCGACCTATGTGAATAGTGAATCGCCGGAGGTTTGTGGAAAAGGTCGTGCCATATCGGGGTGCCCTGAGTTCCTTCCCGTGTGAATTCTTCCCTAAGGAATTTAATCCGTCTAAAATTCTCAAGCGCATGCTTCCAAAAGGCCGGGAGCGTGTTATTACCGCGAATGCTAGCCGTGAGGCTCTTCGAGTCGACCTTCGAAAAGACTGCCGATCGCCCTAAGGGGGTGCGGCTGAACCATTGATCTAAGACTGTTTTCCATTCCGCCATGGACGGGTTGAGGTACCGGATTATCCATATCGCTTGAAGCGCTCGCGTGTGTTCGGCCATGGGGAGTAGTCCAACCCCCAATAGGGGCCCGTCTTCGCTCGTCCCTACTCTGGGGTACGTCGGAAAAGTTATCCATTTTCTGCCCTCTTGCGAGGAGCCTAACTCGTCCGCTTGTAGTCGGGGGGACCTATCCCATAGTATGGTTTGAACGTCCGAGTCTATGGCCTCCATGAACCACGCCGGAGGGGTGGACGTGGACAGCCAATATCTCGGCGCCCCGTATATTATGAAGTTCACTAGTAGCGTCCTTCCATGAATAGAGAGACTCGTCAATCCTTTCCATGCTGCGACCTTCTTCTTAAGCTTTGCGTAAAGCTTCTCCCAAAAGGAGTCATTGTCTAGTCCTTCCCAGAATGGGACTCCTAGTATGGTAGCATATTCGCCCTCGCCGAGTGTTTTAAGATACGCTAGCGCCTCTGGGACCCGCGCCCCCGTAAGTGATCCCATTCGTATTAGTATGCTCTTGCTTTTGTTCACCCTAGCCCCGGTGGCGGCTCCGTAGCTTTCTAAAATGTGCATCGCCCTCTCCAATGACTCGTAGGAGTTCGCTAAAATTTGCGTGTCGTCCGCGAACTGCGAAAGCCTTAACTCTCTAGGTCCTATCGTGATTCCCTTCATCTCAGGGTCGGCGTTGACTAAGCGCGTCAGGCCTTCGGCCACTAGGAGAAAAGCTAGGGGCGATAGCGGGCACCCTTGGGGCATGCCGCAATGTATCGTGAAGGGATTGCTACGTCTTCCATTAGCCTTGATCCACCTGATCGGAAGTGAATCCATGTTAGTTAAAAGCGCTAGCCATCTAGAGTAACCAGGGCCGAAGGCCGGATGGTGACGTTCGACCCAGAGGCGCGCGAGGTGCTCGTAGAAGCGTGTAGGTAGCGGTTCGCCGAGGGCGTTGGTGAGGGTTCGGGGGTTGGGCGGCGTGGCGGCGTGGATTACGCAGGCGGTGGCGGGACGTGCGCCAACGCAAAACTTGTCGCCGCACGTAGGGCAGCGGAGAGGGCACGAGCGGGAGTTGCACGACGGTTTGCCGCAGACGAAGCAGGCGGGGGGGCGGTGCGAACGTGTGGGTCGTAGATTGACGGAGGCGACGTGAGCGGTAGGGTCAGGTTCGGAGGGGGAGGTGGGGTCGGGAGGCGACGGCGTTGTGGCGGTGAAGGCAGAAGGGGAGGGGGGGGAAGGGCGAAGCCACAAGGCGAGCGTGGCGATGAGCTGTGGCATGGTCCAGGCGATGTGGCCGCGGATGTGAGCCTCGCTAAGTTCGCGGAGGGCTTGTGTGCGGCGGGGGGCGATGGCATCCGGGAGTTTGCGAATGAGCATGCGGTGGAGGGCGAGGGAGTCGGTTGGGTTGAAGGAGGGGAGGCGGCGGTATCGAGTGATGGCGATTTGTGCGGCGCGATGTGCTTCGTCTGGTGACATGCCGATGGAGAAAGGACGGAAGGCGAGGAAGGCTTCCTCGGCGTCTTCGGCGGCGGCTCCGGTTAGCGTGGACATGGAGGTTTCGATCCGGGAGAGGAGTGCGCGGCCGCTGTCCATGTCTCGTTCGGGACAGTCCTCTAGGAAGTTAGCGACTCGAGTGGCGGTGGGCGAGAGGCAGTCCAGGATTATGGAAGAGAGGGAACGATCGAGGAGGCGTTCGGAGGGGAGGGTGGGGGTAGAGAGGGGCTGTCGGAGGAAAGGGCGGAACGGTTCGTGTGCGAGGATGCAGCGAGTTGAGAGGCGGCGAAGCCATGAGTGGTACGAGTCGGGGTCGAGATCGTATGCGAGGACCGAAGTGGAGCCGGGGGGAAGAGAGATGAGACGTGGTGGTTTGTCGGCGGGGTGATTGTTAAAATCGAGCGGGTCGAAGTAGAGGTTGTAGTTGTCCGGGGGGGGGAGAGAAGGGACGGGATTAGGAGGAGGGGGTGGGGGTGGTTGGGGCGGTAGTGGCGGCGGTAGTGGCGGCGGTGGTGGAGGCGGCGGTGGGGGCGGGGGTCGCGACGGGGTGAAAAAGGGCGACGATAGGGGTGGGTCCGGTGGTGTCGCTGGTACGAGCGTGTCTGGGATTTGGGGATGGGGGTGGACGTGTCGGGGATGTTGAGGCGGGGCGGCGGGGCGCGGTGGGGTCGGGGAGGCTAAGGAGGCGGAGTGGGGAGAGCCGAGGTGGTAGAGCTTCCGGGCGATGGCGGCAATGAAGTCGTCGTTGTCGAGATCGAGAGGTGGGATGGAGTGAGGCGTGAAAACAGAAGGGAGCGGATACGTGGTTTGTGTGGTTGGATGAGCGATAGGGTAGACGGCGGGGCAGAAGCCGAGGGAGTTGGGCAGGGGTGAGTAGAAGTGCGGTTGAGCCGGCGAGGGGAGAATTGTGGGGTCCGGTGCGGTTTGGTGGTGGTAGACCGGTGCGAATTGAGGAGGTGATGGTTGGTGGGACATTTGGTGGAAGTTGGGCTGGAAATTGGTCTGGCAAGTAGGTGGGTATTGGAATGGTAAGGCGGCGGGAGGAGGATCGTTGGAGGCGACCGGAGGAGGAGAGAGGGAGGAGAAGGGCGCAAGGGCGTGTCCGTTTGGTTGGTGCGGCTTGGGTGCAACTGGATGGTAGTGAGTTGGATGAGAGGTCTGGAAAGGCTGACATGGTTGGAAGAATTGAGGAGGCTGCAAAGGGTGGGGACCGGTCGGAGCTGGCGGACAGGGGGTGGTGTGGGAAGCGAAGAGGGGTGGGCGTGAGTGGCAAGGCGTGATCGGTACGCCTCCGCTACCATGTGTGGGATGGAGTGGAGCTGTGGCTGTGTTGCATGTGGGGGCAAGAGGATTGATGTATGTAACATGTGAGGTACAGTCCAGAGACATGGGGCACGGGCCACCGGACACATGGGAGGCACGCAACGGAGGAGCTGAGGACGAGCGAGGGACCTCGACCGGCATGCGGTCACGCGAGACGAGAACGAGGACGAAGAGCACACAAGGCAGGAGGCCACAGGAGCGCTCAAGCGATAGCGCTGAGCGTACAAAAGCTACCGGAACGAGAGAAGACACGCGGGGGGGGGGGGAAAGGAGAGAACGCGCGGGAAAAGAAAGAGACGACAGTGGGCGGAAAACACTCAGTGGGAACGGGGAGAGAGGGAAGGAGGGACGAGGCGAGAATTGGGAAAGAGGGACGTGAGGGGACGATCCTATCGGGAGCGGGCGGGAAAGGTGAGCGTGATACGGAACTAGACAACGAAGGGGGGTCACGCGAGGAAACCTAATGGCGGGAAAGTTGCGAAGAGGTATGAACAACCCCCCCTACCCGCGACAAGAGGGAAGGGAGCGAGGAGCGGGGCGGGAAAGGGGAGGGGGCGCTCTTAGAATAGAGTGCACCGCACAGTGAGGAGTGAGGAGAGTGTTCCCGAGACACGCTCCAAGAATAGAGTGTGTCGCGTGGAATGCTCCCCCTTACCCGCAACAGAGGGTGTGGACAGTTAGGGCGGGTAGGAGTAACAGAAGCATTCTGCCTCACGCCATGCAAGTAGCGGTTGTCGATTAAGTCTTTTTACATAGGCTGCCGCCCCTTCCCCTTCCGTCCGCTAGCTGGCCCAATGCAGCTTGGTAAGGGATCCACCCCTCTCTCGCCTCAAGCTAGCGCTCTCGCCTTTTGGGCCGCAGCACCCAACACCGAGGCACCACCGTCTCTTCCACGCTGTCTGCAGATTTGCACAACTCGCTCTCCCTATCTGCCTCTCTGTAGAGCGCCCATCGCGCCACCACGCAACATCCGGCCAGCCAACCAACCACTCAACCCACAACAATGAAAGGACAACTTTCCTTTCCAGGGCGCAGCATTCGAGGCGCACAAATATGTGCACTGCGGCGGCCGCGGGGCAGTCCGTTCGGCCCGGCCGCGTGCACACTGGTGCCGCGCGTCATGTCTCTAGGGCCACACCCTACCGGTGTCCCCCGCTCGTGCTAGGTGCTCACCGCGTGATAACGACATCATCAATCTTTAAAATGAGGCGCACACACTCGGTCGCGAGCGAGACGGCCGACGTGTGCACGAGCAGCGGTACGAGGACATTTTCCTCGAGGATGTTAGTCACCTTGCCCTTGCGCACGTTGATGCCTGCGGCCATCTCGCCCGCCGCATGCCTGTTGCGTAGCTCGGTCACCACCTGGATGGCGTCGAGGCCTGCGTTCTCTGCGAGCGTGTACGGCACCACCTCCATCGCCTCAGCAAAGGCACGGACGCAGTAGGAGTGCATTCCTAGCAGCGTATCGGCCCACTTCGAAAGCTCATATGAGATCCGCATCTCTGGCGCACCGCCGCCCGGGGTGAGGAAGCGCTTCTTGACAAGGCAGCGCAGGACGCACAGCGCGTCGTGGAGTGAGCGCTCCGATTCGTCGAGAACAAGCTGGTTAGATGCCTTGCACAGGATTGTCACCGTCTTGCCGGCGTTGGGCACGCCCGTCACACGCACAATCTTGCCGTCGCCCGTCGACACCTCCTGCACTAGGTCGGCGCGGCCAAGCTTCTCTGGGTGGAAGGTGTCGATGTTGGCGATGGGCAGACAGCCACACGTCTTGCAGATGAACTCGACGTCGTCACGCTCGATGTCCTTGACGACAAGGATCTTCATCTTGGCGAGAAAGTGGAGCGAGAGATCGGTGACAGCGTCGCGCAGGATGGACTTTTGGATTAGGAGCACGTTGCAACCCGACTTCTGTACTTTCTTGCACATGTCGAGGATGTACTTGCGCTCCTCTTTGAGGATGCGGTCCATCTGCGTGTAGTCCGAGATGGTGACGTTCTGCTCAATATCCGTCTTGGGCGCGGAGAGGCAGAACTGGATGAGGCCGATCTTGGCGTTGGTCACCCTGGTGGGACCGCCGGCAGCGTGAGAAGCCTTCTGTGTGAAGATGAGACCGGGCACCAGCTCGGTGTCGTCGATCGTGCCGCCCAGCTTCTTGACAGTCGCAATGTCGCGTAGATCGACATTCGTCGCGGTCAGCGGGTCTATCACAGCATGTAGCGCTTCGACGGCGAGGGGAGCGAGGAGCGACGAGTTATTAGAGATGACCTTGGAGTTCAGAGACGTCGCCGCTGCCTTGATCAACTGCTCCTTGTCGTTCAGGTCGACAGGGATCGACATGCTTTTGAGGATCTCCTCAGACTTGTGTGCGGCGAGCAGGAAGGCCTCCGAGATGACGGTCGGGTGGATGCCCTTGCGCAGCAGGATCTCGGCTTGATTCAGGAGGGCGCCAGCAATGACGGTGACGGTAGTCGTGCCGTCACCTGCCTCCACGTCCTGCGATTTGGACAGGTCAACCAGCATCTTGGCTGTTGGGTGCGCCACCTCCATCTGCTTCAGGATGGTCGCGCCGTCATTCGTGATGATGACATCGCCGCCAGGTGACGAGATCTGGAGGCGGGAAAGTAGGAGCGTTGGGTGGGCGCGCAGGCAAGGGGAAGGGGGTGATGCAGCCGGGTGCGTGAGCCGCGCGCGCGTCGCACCATCTTGTCCATGCCTCGCGGTCCGAGTGAGGTGCGCACGGCGTCAGCGACGGCCCTTGCGGCGATGATGTTGCTCTCACGCACACTGCAAGGCGGGAGGAAGGTGGGGGAGGGGGGGGGGAGTTGGATGGGCCTTGTCGCAGACCTTCATGCAGCGGCAATCCAGCGAGAGGGAGGGAGGGAGGTAGGGAGGGAGAGAGAGAGAGAGAGACAGAGAGAGAGAAACAGAGAGAGCGGAGGCACGGCTCGCAGCCTTGGGAGGGAGGGAGGGAGGGAGGGAAGGAGAGGGAGATGGGGGGGAGGAATTGTAGGTTGTGTAGGGCGGTCTCGCGCGTTGGCGCGTGCACCTCCTCTCTTGCGCGCGATCGGACGCCTTGCGCGTGGCTCCGCTGCCGCCGATCTTGGTAGGCGCCATGGCGAGGGGAAGGGGTGAGGAGACGGGCAGAGGAGGAGCGGTGGAGAGGTGAAAAAACGGGGGTGTGACAAGAAGAGAAGAGGGAGGGAAGGGGGGGGGAAGGGGGGAGGGGGAGGGGGGGGGAGAGAGAGAGAGAGAGCGCGCGGGGGGGGCGCGAGTCGGGGGGAGGCGCGCGGGGGGGGGGGGGGGGGGGGGGGGCGGAGGGGGGGGGGGGAAGAGAGAGAGAGAGAGGCGAAAGAGAGAGAGGCTGCAAAGAGAGTGAAAGCTGCCCTGTGATGATGGAATGGGACATTGTGTTTACAGAGAAGTTGTGAGGTGTGAAGGGAGAAAAATGAGGTGTCTGACGGAGTGCGTTGGGGAATATGGGATGGGTGCTGTTTTTATATGGAGAAGAGGCTAGGAGATGGGGTGAATGGGCATCTTTTGTGTCGAGATGCGGCAGAAGATTGTGCTGTTAAATTTCAAAAATGGTGAAAATTGAGAATATCTAACGCTTGATACCTAAGGATAATATCTTCCCCCTTGCCAGCCCCCGTTTATTAATTGTTCGCTTGCTTTGAATACCTAATCTAGCAGTCCAATCTCTGCTCTCTCCCTCTCTCCTCGCTCCTCTCTCGGTCTGAGGGTTCCCGCACCCAGGCCGTTGGGAGGGAGCAAGCGGCCCGCGCCAGCCGCGCGCGGGGCCTTGGCCATGGTGGGGGTGAGTAATAGTGCGAGGAAAGTACGTAAAAGAGGAAGCCCCCGTCACATCGAGGAAGCCGCGGGGGGCAAGCCGGGGGGGGAAGGGGCGGCGTTGATGGGTTTTGTTTTTATGAGCCGTTGATGGGAGCGCTTGGCATCAACGGTAGAAGGTAAAAGGTCTTGCACTCTACTCGTAGATGTTTAACACAAGACACAAGGAGTGGCGAGTTGTTTTTATGAGCAGAGCGAAAACAGCGCTAGCTGGTGCTTTCTAGTACCCAGATAGGCGAATGGACGGTGTTTCCCACTTCTTGACATTGTCGATGCCATTGTGCACTTTGCGCCCGTTCCGAGATCATAAAATGTGGTTTATGATCTCCGGCTGAGGCTCGTTGCGCGGCTGGCGCGATTGGCGGCGCTGGCGCGGCGGATTCTGCTTATTCAGTGTCTTGGCTGGCCCGGACACCGGGCTGATGGCGATGAAAGCCTTCGCAGCGCGCCCGGGCGCACGCCTAACTCGGGCGCTCCGGGCTCCGGGACCCCTCCGTTGGCGCGCTAGCGAGGGAAGCGATGGGCGATGGGGCGATTTGCGATGAGGCGGCGGCGGGTAGCTGGGGGGTAGTAGTAGGTGCACCCGGCAGCCTACGCGCATGGCTGTGGCTGGCCGAGGCACGCTGCGCCGGGGACGCGTCGATTAGCGGCCCGACGCTCGCCCGCGCTCGCGCCGTCGGACGTCAGTCCTCCGAGATAGTAATCCTACATGTGAAACACAGCCAAACTTAGAAATAAAACAGCAAAAACAGTATGTTTTTTGCCGTCGAAAAAAAACAGTGTAAAAAACAGATGTGCGGGGTAGGGGGGCCGCCCGAAATAAAACAGCGAAAAACATATGTTTTGGGCCTCCGAAAAAAAACACTGTTCCTGTGTTTCACATGTAGGATAGTAATTTCTGGCCTGTTTGCGCGTATTTTGGTTACGCATCGCTGTGGGGGCTACCGTGGGGGGTCTGGGGCCCAAAGGGCACCGGAAATGTGCTAGTTACACCTATCCGGTCACCTTATCCAAAAATCTCGTAATGAATCCTCAATCTTGACTTGGTCAATTTTCACCCTTAGAAGTTAAAATAGCTGTTTGACCGCCCTAACTAAGAGTGAGGAAATCACCACCTTCATGAAGTTCCTACTCCTACTCTCCAAGCTGGAAGGCCTAGACCTAGACGTACCTGCTGCATGTCGCGGTCGCTTTGAAGATAAGGTGCGTTTAAGTGATTAAGACGCGTCTATGTAATTTAATATATGGAACTCAGAGCACTCAACTGTCGCGAAGCACTTTCAAAGGTGCTTCTAAACCGCCTCTTACTCTTAAGTAAGAGATATATAATGTATAATGATTTCAAAAAGTATTTGTATTTGTACTACTTGTTATTCAAAAGCAATGTGAAGCCTTCCTTGATCTCAACCGTCAAGGAGGAGGACCAAGACTGCACATTCCTCCCTAAAGAAAGCCAAATATAGCCACAAAGCCATACGTTGTTGTTTGCTGCTGTTTTGTCACGCTCGCATTAGCAATAGACGATGGCGTCCGCTGCTCCACACAGCCCACGTCACGTCGCGTGCCTGCTGCTGTTTGCATCCTTGCCATCGACACTGCAGAGAAAACACGATGACAGCAGTGTTATCAATCCATTCCCAGCCGCATCTAGAGCCGCAACATCAAAACCCGAGGTGACACCAGTGCAAAGCGTGACGCAGGAAGAGCGCCCACAGTACACAAGGCTAGCCAACGGCCAGGCACTCGGCCAAGCGGAAGCCACCCGCCGGAATCCTCTCGGCCATCCCGTCGTGAGAATATTCGCGCCGCATACACCTGGCCTCATCGGCCCGAGCGCGGCTCACTTGAAGTTGGTCGGGTCGCGTTGCCGCTCAAGCTCAAATTTATCTGCAAGCATCTTTTGTTTTATCCGCTCGCGTTCGGCGCGCGTCTGTTCAGTGATTTTTTGATTGTTTTGCTGCGAAAGGACCTGCAGCTCCTTGAGCTTCAAGGCCGCCGCTGCGTTCTCCGCCACTCGCGCTGCCTCCTGTTTTGCGTCATACTTCTTCACGGCCGCCTACTCTCAGAGAAAGTGAGGAGAGGAGTCGTGCACGATTGAGCTTATGGTGCTGTGCATGGGCGCTAAAGCTGGCGGTGCGAGAGAGCAGCGCTTACCTTAAGCGCCTGTTTCCCCTCGGCCAGCGTCTGCGCATCGGGCGCTGCGAGCACCATGGCCTCGTGCTGCTCGGGCTTTTCAGTAACAGATGACGATCCCTTGACCGTCTTGAGCTCAAAGCCAAGCGCCCTAAGAAAACGGACGCCACCCTTGGCGCCAGCAATTTTGGCCGTGTACGTCGCCGAACTCGTCGAAAGTTCTCGGTACCGTGCCTCCGTTGGATAGGTCTCGATGTTCTTAACCACCTGTGACAGGTGAGCATGTAGCAGACACCTGAAAGCAGGCCGCTACGTGGACACCTCTTCACGGCCGCACCGTGCCCCATGCCTGACCACCACCACCACCACCACCGGACCATATTTGATGGACTCTACCATTAGAGTTGCAGCCGCGCGGCCGAGCCGCGTGAGGCCTCGTGGGAGGGGGAGCTCTCTCCACGCAGATGGGCACGGGTGGAGTGATTGGCTCACGCGGAAGAGAGTCTCTGTGGTGAGGCGGAAGAGCGCAGGCTCGTTGCGGAGCAACAGGTCGACAGCCTCCTCGATGGTCGGACGCGCCATCACGCGGGTTGGTGGGTTAGTCGAAGGGGGCAGGAAGGTTGGGAGTGCGGGGGGGGGGAGGCGGGAGAGGAGGGGGGAGGGGGGGAGGGGGAGCCAGGGAGTGTTGTAGCGGTCTGCGGCGCGCGCAAGGCAAGCACAAGGTTCACAAGGCGCCCCAGCGTTTAGGGACGACGAGCGATCCACACGTTCACAGTAGACGAGCCATCAGCCATCAGTATCAGTATATAGAGTATACTGAAAGTCACATAGAAGAAGCATGGTGACTTTTGGGAAGAGGTTACCCCATGGAAAGTATTGAGTAAAAGTTTGTGGAACCATTCTCTGCTCCACCCTAGGCAATCAAGGATTGTCACCTTGCTAGCACACACTCAAGACCCCCCTGAGCGCTATGGAAGGCAAAGTTGAAATTGCAACTTGTGAAGTTGAAGTTGAAGTCATAAGTCATTTTAAATCTAAATCATTTTGATGTTTGATGTCAACTAATAGTTCAACTAAGTTTATACTTGGTTGACCCATGGGGGGGCACGAGCCCCCCCTCTCTCCACTCCTCCCCTGCCATGGGGGAGGAACCACCCATCCTCCTTGGCTCCTGGCATGCCTGATGGCTTGCCAGGAGGAGAGAGACTGCCCTACTGACCCACTTCTAGGGCGGTCAAACACTATTTTAACTTCTAAGGGTGTAAGAATGAAAAAGTCAGGATTGAGGAAATACACCAAAGTAAAGCGGTAGAAACCCCGGAAAACACCTATCTAGCACATATTCGGTGCCCTTTGGGCCCCAGACCCCCCCCGGGAGCCGGGAGCCCCCACAACGAAGCGTAACCCAAAACCGGCAAAACAGGCCTAAATTGAAGAGTCTCCGCTCCGTGAAGAACGTGGTGGTGCGCGTCAAGGCCGGGGCGTTTGGCATGCAATGGGGGCATCACAGCACTCCACCCAGCCCAAGTACACCGGCGTACTCGAGAAGTGGCAAGATGATGAGAAGAACAAAATGCTCGTGCCCTGGGAAGGATCGGGCCGCGGCGCCAGACGACCGAGATCGAGTAGCTCCGAACCGACGCGCAGGGCAACGACCTCGAGCTCGAGCTCCTACCTTAATATGAAGATGGACGTCCAACTATCAGTAAACTGATAGGGTCATGGAGCGCGCGCCGCCGCCCTCCCTCGCTGCCGCTGCCCTCGCCGAGATGGACGAAGGTTTGAGTGACACCCCGAATTTCTATCCAAGAGCGCCTCCGGCCCTTGGGAGATTCTCGTCACGGCGGATTGCCTGCATTGGGCATTGGGCTTGCCCTCGTACTGACTCCCCTCCCATCCCTGGTCGCCAGGCAGACAGAGGCCTCTGGGCGGCATCCAAGGCCAGCGAGGCGAGCGTGGGAGAGGCAGGGGGGGCCAGGGGCTGCCTGAGCTGCCCTTGCTGGCCCTCTGGGAGCGCCCAAAGGACCTCTGAGAGCTGAGAGCAGGCCGTGGCGCGCCGCATGGTGACGCGCCGCAGGGAGAGAGATGGGTGAGAGCGTGAGAGCGGAGCGAGGGAGAGAGGGGGGGGGATTTGCATACCTCCCCTATGTATGGAGTGTGGTGAGAAACGAGAAACGAGCCCCGTTTGCGTTAGCAAACGGGCGAAGAGGGGCGGCGGGCGACAAGAGAGGGAGAGGGAGAGGGAGTGGCTCAAGTCGACGAGAGACGAGAGTACCCCGTACCCCAGTGGCGCATTTATTCCTCGTGGACCGCTCACGGCGCGAGCTGGTGAGGGCCGTTCTTCTTTTCTGACGAGAGTCCCCCCCCCCCCCCCCCCCGGTCCTTTTTCGTGGTGAGTCGCCCGACGTAGGTCGACTATCATATACTCTGGCTGGTAAGTAACAATAAAGATCCACAGCTCCACCCACACCTCCTCCACTACCAACGAAGAAATAGTCCCTCAAATAAGGGGCGACGAGTCGCCGGTCTACCCTCCAAAGTGTGGGCGCTCCTATACTTTTATACTTAAGTGGGGAGGGGGAGGGGGTGAAAAAAGGGGACCTCAGGTTGCACCTTTTAAGAATTGGCACAGGCGCCTCCCGGAGGTGGGCGCTTAAATGTACCACGTCACGCGGCGGCATCCCGCGGGGGAGAACCCCGGATGCAATGCCGGGGGGAATGGGACCTGCGAGCAAGGGAAGAAAGAAGGGGACGCGATCTCCCTCTTGCCTCGAGCGCTCGAGCGCAGCGGCCGCCCGTGATCTCCCCTACCCACAACCCACAACAGCCCTGGATCTTCAGAAAAAAATCAGCTCGAGGGGCAGAGTTGTGCGAGCTAGGGAGTGTGAGACCCGGCGCGACCCCGCTGGGGGTCTGGGTTGTGGTGGTGAGAGCATCTCGTGCGGGATGGCTCATCGTGAGAGCGACGGGCCGACGGGTCACCCATGGGGAGTTAGTGCCCGGGGTGGAGGGCAAAAGACAAAAGACGCCTCACAATTGAGATTGCCGTGTGGTCACAATAATTTCTACGCGCACAGTACTATTTGATGTATGCCGTGTCGTTCTCTCATGTGCGTCACCTATAAAATGCATAGGCGTAAAATCATCAAGGTCCTCAAGGGTGTAAATAATTTTACTACCTTAAAGCAATTACTGCTAGCTAAAACCGCTTTCCATTGGCATCCACTCAATTGCTACACATCAATGAACGATGTACGGGCATGGCAAGAGCACAGGTTGAAAAAAGAGTAAGTTCATGGTGCACGGCAGGCTATGGCACGTGGGGGGAATGTCCTCCGGCCTTCAACTGCATCGATCACAGTCAAGACACTCTCTTTGTACACGCGCTGGCATAGCGAATGCAATCTATCATGCACCGCATTCGTGCTGCGTAGTAACATGAATTTGAACGATATTACACGGTTCAATGGCTTCAGCGATGATCAGGATGGTCTACGCAGCCGGAAGAGGCGCGACGCTTGCCAGAAGAGGTGCGACGCTTGCCAGAAGAGGCGCGGCACTATCCAAAGATGTACGACATGCTCGTTTGCTGAGGAGCTTCGCTAAAGAGGGCTCGATAGACGAGCGATGGAGCGATTGGTGAACAAGAAGTAGTTGCATCGTAGCACAAGTACTAGAGCTAAGCTGAGAGCGGAGCTCATCACATCGCAGCCATGTAAGATCCAGGAATGGTATCTGAGAGCAATGCGCTGTCTAGAGAGGCGCGGCGCTGTCTAGAGACGGCGCGGCACTTTCCACAGCGGCCCAGCACGATTGCCCGCCGAAGAGTGTCTGCGGTTGTAGCACGCTCGCCTTCGTACGAAACGAGGGCTCAAAGGACGATTCAATGGAATCATCCATCTACGAGACGATTTGGAGCGGAGAGCGGGGTCCACTGCACCGTGGTCATGCTCGCGCCAGGGTGGGCATAGGGGCGCATTGCTGAGGTCGACCGGTGCGGATGATAGTGACACGGGGGCAAAGACCAATGCGGCGACGCAACAGCATGGTTTTGGCCGCCTGCTGCTTGCGACGGCAGCCATGCGGTGCGCAGGGTGGGATCAGGGAGATTTCCAGGGAACGACAGAATCTGTGGAAACGGCCACAATGGTGTTTGGGCTGACAGCAGCTGGTCAGTTGCAGCCGAATGGGGCATACCATGCTGGCTCACATCCTGCATGTGAGGGTGCTGGCCTGGTGCCACAAACTTTTGAGTACTAGATACTCTAGCGCAAGGTGATGGCGCAGTAGGTGGCACAAAGGGTTGGCGAGAGTTGGCGTCATGTGACTGCGGCATGCACGAGCTCTCCACGGAGTTAGTGAATGATGATCCCACGGATCGCAGCATCGCCAAGAACTTGTTGCACTCAGCGCGCCCGCCTCCGCATGCACGCTCTGCTGAGCACACCGCATACCATTGCCTCAGATTCAGCGCCGTCTCCTCCAGAATGCCCTGCCCGGTTGCGCGGTAAAACAGCTCGTATGCAGGCAGCCACGCCTCGCCTTTGCAGGGTAACACAGCCGGAATCTGCGAGAGCAGCTGTAGCCATGTCTCTCGCGCCTCAAGCAGACGAGTCGTTTCGTCCGTTCCGGGCCGAGCAAGGGCATTGGGGAGGTTCGACAGGACGGTGGCACGTACTGGCGGCGCGATTGACAGATGAGGAAATTTCGGGGCGAGTGCCCCCAATGCAGCAGCTGATGGGGGGCAGATCGAAATCGAACGGCGTGTACAGCGCGAGCAGTAGCCTGACCGAGCGCAGTATGCTAGGCACCCAGAGGAGTTGCGGCCTTTCTTTGACGCATGAATTCCGCCCTTTGCAGACTCGCGCTGGCGCTTTCGCGCAACTTCAATTGTAGTAGTTCCCGCGCTATTCTTTTCGGGGCTTTGGAGGTTGTGTGGGGCCGACAGCATATAACCGCTGCCTGTCCCCACTCTCGGCTTCAGAGTGGGCGTGCGTAGCTCAGGGCAGTGCATGCCGATGCCCATGTTTGCGCGGTGGAAACTCAGCATGTTGCTCAACGCCATGGCGGCCGTAGTCTCGTTTTGAGCGCCTTCAAGAGCGGGATTGGACGACGCGTGGCTCCGTGCAAAGCCCGGTATGTGTCGCCCACCTTGCAGATGGGCTGGACTGATCAGCCCGTCGCGTCGTGATTCGTGCATCTCTATCATGACCCTGCTGATCTCGTTGGCGTTGGTGTTGGCGTGGGGAACCATAAGTCTTGGAGGCGGAGGAACCGGTGGCTGGGACGTCTCGTGGATCGCAATGGAGGTCGCCGTGTCGCAGGGGGTGGACACCGTGGGAGGGAAGGGAGAGGCTAGGGAGGCGGCAGGGAGACCCGGAGGAGAAGGCTGTGGGGTTCCTTCCGTCGCTGTATTCTCCACACGAGAGGTGCAGTAATCCTTCCAATTAGCCGGTGGTACTATGATCTCGCGGAGATCCGTGCGGCATCTCGCGATACCCAACCCGGATGTCAGCATCTCGGCTTGAGCTCACCTGGAAAGGCGCACAGGTTGCAGTGAGATGGGCGGCACGGCTCGCCTCGCCGTATCTACAGCAGCCCAGCACGCCATCTTGAACGATCTCTATCTCCGAGAAGCAGAGCAAGCTCGCGATCATACCCGAGCTCAAGACGTCAGTCTCCGATCACCATGAGGAGGGCGCGCTCGAGAAGTGAGAAGTGAACCGGTTTTGGTCATAGGGGGGGTGAGGGTCTGGACGTCTGGACGTGGGCGGGTCGAAACTCGAGCCCATTGCGTGCTGCCCTTTCCCTACTCCCGTGGCAACCGATAGCTAAAGCTAGAAAGACAGCAGTTGCAGTTGTCTAGGTGCCCTACGGCTGTGGCCTGCCTGTGGCCGCAAATCCGCAATTCGAGGAAGGAGGAGAAGAACGCCTCGATCCTTTGATGCAGCCCTCAGCCCTCAGTCAGCCCTCGATTGTATCGTGAAATACGATGGGGTCATGGAGCGCGCGCCGCTCCCCTCCCCAGACGAAACTGGTCCCACGATAAAAAAATTTGGGCCTCCCGATCTCCCGATCCGCCAGAGTTTTTTTTTATACCCAGCCTCCCCCACCTCTACCGGAGCGCGATGGACGGGCATGACCAATTGCAGAAGAAGCTGTCGCTGGGATCGCGGCGCGTCGTGCGGGTGGGCACAAAGCACAAAGCACAAAGGGTATCCTATTCGCGATTGACATCGCGCTGACGAACGCCGCCATCGTGTATGCGTTCTTGGCGCACAAGGCTGTCCTTCCGCAGAAGCTCGTGCTCAAGAGAACCAAAGTGTGTGGGTGCATAGCAGCCTTCCCCGCCCCGCCCCCTCTGCGTCGCCCCGCCCCCTCGCCTTATTGGCGTCGCGATCACTCTGTTACCTCTGCTCCCTCCTTCCTGTGCCTGTGCCGCCTGCCGTAGGTTGCTTTCTGTTTGCGGTGGGCGACGGAGGTACTTGACACCGTGAAGCCGCTCCGCCGGCGCAAGCCACCTGGGCTATGTGTGATGAAGGCAAGGATGAACAACTCCGGCGAGTTTTTGAGCCCTATCTATCATCCTCGCATGCCCAGTCGCCAGTCGCGCGCTAGGGCCAGGTCAGAATTTCGCTTGAAACCCGCCCAAATTTCTTCGGATATTTCGCTTAGATTTCGCGTTCACTGCCCCAAATTTCGCAAATATTTTGCGAGGCGCGAGCGCTCCCGCGCTCGCGCGCTAGCCTGACCTAGCTACCTATACATAGCCATATAGCATATTGCATATAGCCCATAGCCCCGCCGCCGCTGCTATCTGTATTTGGCTACATGAATGGGCTTTTCACTTTTATTTTCACCTAGATAGAGCGAGGATTGACACTCATTGACTCTCGTTTGCGCAACGTTAATTATTAAAGTACTTGCACAATGACACACATCACACACGTACTCTACTACTACTAACGTATTACTCACTCCTTACTCAAGGTCACCGGTGTGATTATACCGCAACATCAACCCACATTGAATCTGATCGGCCAAGGCACTCATTTGTCCATCGCCAAACATGATGGTCTACGGTCTGCGGTCTGCGGATCGCGCTCGCGCTCTCTTCTCAGGCGGCTTGCCTTCATTTGGTCTCCTTTCCCTCACTCTCACCCTACCATGAGCCCCCCCGCGAGCACCCCGAAGGAGAGGCCCAGGAGCCCAGGAGCACCCCGTACGCGACGAGAACGGCGTCGCCTTGGCTCGGCATGAGGGCGCGCCCCGAGAGGGCCTGGTAGGCGCCCACGCCGAGCACGGCGTAGCCCGTCCCCTTGTGCGCGACCCGCCACACGGCGCGGCGTGTGGTGCGGGCGCCGGGCGTGCCGCGCACGAGCGCGTTGAGCGGCTGCAGCAGGGCGAGGGCGAAGGCGACGATCCCGAGCGTGTGATGGGGGTGCGAGAAGTGGCGCCCTCGGGGCACCCACGCGACGGCGAGCGCGACGCCGGCGGCGGCCACCGCAAGCCCGCTTCCCTGCGAGAGCGGGGGGGGGGGGGGTGCCTTGTTTCGTGGGAGGGAGGGCCGAGGGGGGGGGGGGGGGGGCGAGGAGGGAGAAACACACCTGCACCACGCGATGCACACGGAGCCAGCGGCCGCCCCCCCACATGTCCCGAGCCCCTAAGTAAAGCACGAGGGGAGTTGCCGCAAGGCGGGGATATTGAGGGTGAGGTAGGGTGGTAGGGTAGGGGGCGTGGCTACGAGTATGCGATTCAGTGCCACGGGTGAGGCGAGAATATTAAAAGGTTTTTTTTTCTTCGCCAGACGCAGCCTTCTCAAAAGGCGCCGCACGGAGGTCAAGGCGGCTTGCCTTCGATTGGAGTCTCGGGATCGGACTTCTCACGATGAGCTAGAGGGAAGGGGTGTTAACAATGGGTCTGCCTGCACTGCATCTGCACAGGATGCGTGCAGCACCGCTTGCTATGGAGTCGACATGGGCTCGCTCTCCCTCTCGCTCTCGCTCTCGCTCTCGCTCGCGCTCGCGCTCCTCGCTCCTCGCTCCTCGCTCTTGCTCTCGCTCTCGCTCTCGCTCTCGCTCTCGCTCCTCGCTTCTCGCTCTCGCTCTCGCTCTCGCTCGCGCTCGCGCTTCTCGCTCCTCGCTTCTCGCTCTCCCTCCCCTCTCCCTCTCCCTCTCGCTGTCGCTCTCGCTAGTAGTAAACATATTCGAAACGCTCGACAAACTGGCAAGGTACACCCCCCGAAGCGGTAGAAGCAGGGAAGAAGTAATCATAGATAACCTTTTCATGCACCCCGGGGGGGAAACACCGCGATCGCTCTCCATACTCTACACTCTAGCGTGGAGATATATTTTAACAGACTTCTACAGGATACACTACGATGGCATTGAATTCTCGGAGGAATCAGTGCTGATAAGAACGATAGATAGGTACACGACGCTAAGCAAGGCACTACTATTTGCGAGTACAACAGACTCGGCAAGGACCGCCCAAGCAGGCATGGGCAGACAGCCGAAGAAAAGGATCGACATGAACGATGTATACCCTTTATTCACAATAGGTGCAAGAGGTAAGCTAGAACCAAGTCTAGAGCTGCGGACCCTGACCACCTCGATGGGGGTGGCATATATAATTGCCGAGAGACCCGAACCAGAATAAGCCTGTGACGAGGTACACCTCGATTGGACATAAACCCACCGAGACACGATAGCGACCAGAAAGGGTGAGAAAAGGACGAGCACGCCCGCGACCCGACAGACACGCGACGACATTTGACCAGCAACAGGCCTGCCCGGAACACGCGCTCTGAACCAGGCTCGTGGTAGCGCACCCGAGCCAAACCCCGGATACCGAAGACAAAGGAATGAAGGGGGAAAGGGGAGGAGGTGGAGGGAAGGGAAGTTAAGGGCGGTGACAGTAGGGATGGGGAAGTACCCTAGTCTAGTAGGTGTGTAGCCCAGAATCTTCAGATGTTTTTTTTTTATCCCTGGGTTGCTCCATTAAACCTTGTTCGCTCCTTTTGGGCTCGCGGAAACCTGGATCCATCCTCCGGCCCCCAAATAAATTACGAGTTACGCCTCTTGTGTGCGCGGATGCGGCGGGCGATGCTCGACGTGCTGCAGCTGCTTGCGCTTGCGCTTCTGCTGCAGAGCTCGCGTGGTGCGGAGTGTTCCGACTCGGCGGAAGTAGCCGACGCTTGTCCGCTCTGGGCGGCCGATGGAGAGTGCCAAAATAACCCGGTACGCTGCGCGCACCTTGTAGATGACCAGATTGAGCAACGATAGCTGGAATGGAGCCCTTCCTGCACTCTCCGCCTTCTTGTTCACCCAAGCCGGCCGCATGTGGCGCGTCAGGCGTACATGTCCGTGCACTGTTCCTTATCCTGCGGCTGCCCACCCTCGGTCAGCGTTCCCGTGCCTGACGCCAGCTGCCGAGACAAAGACACGAGCGGCTCTTGCGGCATATGGGCGGCACAAGGAGAATGTGAAAATAATCCAGTCTACATGAAGCTCAAGTGAGTGGCGTGATGTGAGGCTATAGTGGTCATTCTCAAGGACGGGGCTGGGTTGTTTGCGTAGCTCGCGGGGCGATGGGTGGAAATCAAAGTATACGCTCTGCGGCGTGCCCATAACGCCTGCTCATCTTTGTTGCGGCTACAGATGCGCCGCCACCTGCGGAACGTGCGATATGCTCGATTTCAAGAAGCGATGCCCTGTCGACCCGGACGCCAAGCCAGCCGTACCACCAGGCGCGATGCGCGAGACCTTCGAAATCGCCATGTCCAACTTCCCGCAATACTCGCCGCAGGTGACCGGCCAGTATCCCTGCACGGCCAATTTCAGTGGCATCCTACTAGCCTCCCTTCCACGAGCCACCCATCTTTGTCTCGCCCCTCCCATCCTAGCTGCTTTCGGAGGATCCGCCTGTAATCACTTTTGAGGACTTCATTACAGACGAGGAGGTCGACGCACTCCTCAAGCACGCCGAGGGCAGATTTGTTCGCTCTACTGCTTCCGGTATTGGCGTGCGAGCGCCCCTCAGACTACTGCACAAGCGTCTCACGCGCGCGGAGTGGCCGGCAGCATGCTTTGCCCAAGTCCGAACGTGACGGTCGACTCCCGTGAGGATTGCGGTGTACGTTCCCTGCGGCTCCATCCATCGCCCCACGCTAGTGAGCGCGTCGATCTTGCCGGGATCCACAGGTGGTCGCTCGGATGATGGCGAATTTATCCCTCTCACTTCTGAGATTCGAACATCGTGGACCACGTGGTGTGACACGAAGGAGTGTCTTGCCGACAAGCATGTGCAGGCGCTCTCGGAGCGCATGTCTAAGGAGAGTGGAACACTGCCCAAGTCGTTGGGCGCCATGCTGCGCTCATGTCAATGCATTTGACCAGCCCGCGCTTTATGAATGCAGGTGACTCGGGTGCCTTCCACAAACTACTCTGAATTCATCCAGCTCCTACGATATATGCCTTGCAAAGCGCCCAATGACCCCGATTGTCAGGTACAATAAAAACACGGCCATGGATGCTGCATCCCGCAGTCATGGCCTCATGCTAGCCCATCCTGCTCGTTCTTGTCAATTCCGGCCATTCGATTCGTACAACAAGCACGTGCGGCCTGAGTATCGCTCTAGGCGAACCTAGAGGACGATAGCGTCGCCTGCTGATTAACACGCATGAATTGCCTTAAAGACGGCGAGGCGCGAGGGGTCTTGGGATGCTAAAGGATTGTGCATCTCACTTGACACGTCTGCCCCGTCCCTATAGTTTTACCGGAGGCACCATGACACTATTCCTGAGCTCGAGAGTATGCCGTGCGGTCCACGAGTGTACACTTTCTTCCTTTATCTTTCAGGTGCCGCCATCGCCCCGCGTGTGTGACAGCTCTCTCAGCATCTTGCGCCGGCGCAAGATATCAGAGCTCTGAGCGAAGTCTGATGCTCCCTCAAACTCTGAGCGGCTCCTTTATCCTCTCTCACTCATGACCCACATCTTGGTCGATGCAGATGTTGAAGAGGGGGGAGGAACCAAGTTCGATGGCGGTTTCACCGTGCAGCCCAAGAAGGGACGAGCAGTACTCTGGCCGGCCACCTTCAACGACCGCCCTTTCACCAAGGACGATCGCACGCACCACGAGGCGCTGCCAGTGTTGAAAGGCACTAAGTACGCCGCCAACTTTTGGATACATCAGTACGATTACGTGAGCGCCCATCACAAGGGATGCACCGTGTGAGGAATAGTGATCAGGCGCCGAGAGCACGCTCACTGTAGCCCGTGCCTGCGCTATGCAACGAATCTAGCCGGGTGTGTGCAGCACACATAAAAAAACATCTAAAGATTCGCGGCTAACACCTACTGCTATCTAGGTAATGCTTCCTTTCCGTTTCTGCCGGCACCACCCTTATCTCCCTTCCCTCCACCTCCTTCCCTTACCCCCTTCATTCCTTTTTGTTCGGGCTTTCCGAGGTCCGGTCCAGGTGCACTTTCTTGGGCCAGGTTCTGAGCGTGGGGTCTCTCGTCTCTCACGTAATAGGCCGGTCACTCACGCTTTTTAACCACTATTTTCCACCCCTCCTGGGTGTCCAAGGATTCCCTAGGGACCCCCCTTACCTGCCCCCCCAGACCCCCCCCCCCCGCGCGAACCCCCTCTACCCCACGAAAATCCATGGCGTCGGTGAGTAGTGACTCCCCCGCCTTGTCCGGCCCATGGAAGTCTATTTTGGGAGAATGGGAGGATCGCGCGCGTGAGGGAATCAAAGCAGTGAATGTCGGGCGAATCCCCATAAGAAACGCGGAGGTTCCGCGTCGGCCGATCGCCGGCTGTCGGCCTCGCAATGGCTGCCAGCTGGTGAGGAGCCCCAGCGAGGTCTGCCCTCGTTGTGCCGCCCCCCCCTGTCGCATGTCCGTGCGCTGCTAAGTTGCCTTGGTGCCGACGCTTGGCCGTCCGTCCAAGTGTGGTTAGTTTTCGCCCCGTTTGGTTTAGTTTGTGTGTCTCTGGGGATCAGCTTTTTTTGAGTCCCCGCGTTGTAGCCCCTCGTGTCTACCTTTGACCTAACTAAGAAGCTCTCACTTTCATTCTCTCTCTCTCCCACTAGCTCGCTAGCTAGCCTCGTCTCTACTCTCCGACGCCACGCGTTGCAATCCTCTGAACCTCAGTCTACCTCTCCGCTCGAAGCGCTCGATGGCAGACACTGTCAGACCCGACTCCTACTATGACCTTTCAGACATCTTACATCTTCCCGCAAGCAACAACCAACGACTCTTTCACAGCCGCGTCAGCTGCCGGCTCGATCGAACGGCCCTCTGCCTACGAGCCTGTAGTCCTCGCATGTTCGAAACCCACATTCACCATTTCGATTCTCTCCCGTGAGCGCCCGCCCCAATCTCCCAAAATAGACCGCCACGAGCGGGGGAAGGGAGGGGAGTCACTCACCGACGCCATTGCCATTCGTGGGGCGGGAGGGGGTCGTTCGGAGGGGGGAGGGAGTTGCCGGGGCAGGTAGGGGGGGACCCTGAGGAATCCTTGGACACCCAGGGGAGGTGGGAAATAGTGGTTAAAAAGGGTGAGTGACCGGGCTAAGTTTGAGGTTTGATGGGGACATGTAGCGGAGGGATCGTCCTGTCGCCTTTAGCTTTAGTGAGGCTCAGTTTCAATTCGCAATTCGCGAGATGAGCGTCTGTTGTATTCCTGCCCATCTGAAGGCTGTAGGCATGAATATTCGTGTAAGGTACGCGCTCACAATTACAATTGAACAGTTCCCCGTGTTGCCACTGACGCACAAGACACACAGATTCGGATTCCCCATGGTCTCAAGTCCAGGTTTGCAGGTTTTGGTCTCGAAATTTGCGATTCGAATTTTGTTTTTGCTGTTACTGTAATTGTTGGCTCGTTTAAGGTAATAAACCGGCATGACTTCGACTTCTCGTTCTGCAGTCGCTCTGCGAGACTCTCTCTCTCTCTCTCTCCGTCCGCCTCTCCTCGGCCGACGGCAAGAAGATTCGTCCAAAACATTCTCCGGTCCCAAGATATCTCGTGGGGGGTCTCTCCGCGCTCCGCGAGGGAAAGGACGCGATCTCGCTCCGAGATCGGCCTCGCGCCCTCCCACGCTGCCCCGCCGTGCCCTCGGTCCCTCGCCCCCCCCCGCGGCAGGTTCTTTCCCTCGGCGTGCCGTCCGTCGCCTCCGGCCGTTATATTAATCCCCCCCCCCCCCCGCGCGAGGTTCTCTTCTCCCCCGCGCGCGGTTCGTTTCCTCCGGCCGTCGTTGTTCCCCCCCTCGCTTCGATTCCTCTCGCGGTTCCTTCGATGATTGCCTCCATCTCGTCCGTTCTTCTTCGCGATCCTCGCGGAGGGGGCACCGACGTTTAATGTTAGTTTCGTCGCGGTTTCGATGAAAGAAAGGAAGAACGAATGGCACGCGCCTCGCGTCTCGCGTCTTGTTTCGTCGCCCCTTGCTCGTCGCTTGTCTAGAAAGAAGGTCTCTCCGCACATCGCCTTCTCCCCCCGCGCGAGTTTGGACCTCTCCTCGACCCTCCGCGTTGGCTTCAGCGGACGAGTTTCTCTTTAACGATAGTTCGAACCCTTCGTTTGCGTAGTTTTGCGCTCTCTTTCCGTATTTCTTCGCGCATGACGAGCGATCGCGACTTCAGCCTTCGCCGCGCGGGGAGGGGTTTGTTTATCGTATGATTCCGGAGTGTTTACGTTAGTTTTCTGAGCCCAAGGACTTTGGTTTTTGGTTTCTTGTGAGTGATTTTTGTAGCAACTTCGTCGAGGCCCACCGTGTTCCCAAGCGAGTCCCCCCGAGTTCCCGAGTCTATACCCCGAGTCAACGAGTCAATACAAGTCAAGCACGCGCCTGAGCCACCCCCAGTCGCTGCCACCACCTCCCACAAGCCTCCTTCCGCACTTCCGCGCCCACCGTGCTCCGTGCGTGCGTCGTGCGTCGTGCGTCGATCACCATGCCCGTAGTCAACCCCGAGGAAAGCTCCATGAGCTCCCCACAAGAACCGCGTTCCGCGCTAGCTGCCGGCGCGCCCTCGCAGGCAATCTCCAAGAGTGAGATCAGCCTTGCTCTAACAGCGTCGCGTTCCGTCGCGAACGTGGGATGGGGGGTGGACTCGATTGCCACGGCATTGTACCCGGGGGAGGGGCATATGTACCGGTGGGCACTGTACCGGGGGGGGGAGCAATACCGGAGACAGCCCCCCGGAAGAAACAAGAAACGGAAGAAGCGACAGAAGGTTGAGTGGGCGGCGCACGCGGGAGATCGGAGCGGTGTTCTAACGTTCTAACAGTTAAGGTCGGGTGTTTTAAAACTATTTGGAACCCCTGACCCGCGGTGAGTAAAGTACTTTTAGGGCGGGGCGGGCGGGGGGGGGGGGGGGGGGGGGGCGCCAACTGCTCTCTCTCTCTCTCTCTCTCTCTCTCTCTCTCTCTCTCTCTCTCTCTCCTCTCTCTCTCTCTCTCTCTCTCTCTCTCTCTCTCTCTCTCTCTCTCTCTCTCTCTCTCTCTCTCTCTCTCTCTCTCTCCTCTCTCTCTCTCTCTCTCTCTCTCTCTCTCTCTCTCTCTCTCTCTCTCTCTCTCTCTCTCTCTCTCTCTCTCTCCCTCTCTTTCTCTCTCTCTCTCTCTCTCTCTCTCTCTCTCTCTCTCTCTCTCTCTCTCTCTCTCTCCCCCCCTCTCTCTCTCTTGCTCTCTCCCTCTAACTCTCTCACTCTCAAACTCTCTAACTCTCCCTCTCTCTCTCTTGCTCTCTCCCCCTCCCTCCCTCTCTCTCTCTTCCCTCTCTCTCTCCTCTCTCCCTCTCTCTTCCCTTGTGCCTGAGGGGGGGGGTAGGGGAGGCCGGCGGGGGGGGGAGAGACGGGAGGAGAGGCAGGTACACCCCCCCACGTCGAGGAGGCGGGAAAAGATGGAGAAGAGAAAACGAGGAGAGGAGGGGAGAGGAGAGAGAGAGAGAGGAGAGAGAGAGAGAGAGAAGAGAGAGAGAGAGTGGGGGGGGGGGGGAGGGAGGGAGGGAGGGAGGGAGGGGAGGGGAGGGGGGAGTTGAGGCGCGGAGAGAGGCGGGGAGGGGGGGGGGGGGGGCGGTGGGGAGGAGGAAGGTGGCGAGGGGAGGAAGAGGCGGGAGGGTGGCGCGGGAGGGGGGGAGGTGGAAAGCGGCGTCCGGCGGATCGTGACGGCGCTGCGTCCTTCTCGTTGGCTCTCCGCAGCTCACCCACGCCTTTGGGATGAGTCTGCTCACGTACACCGTCACAGCCGCCTCATCTGAGGATGCTGAGCATCCCGCACGAGAGCTCGAGAGCTTCCACTCCGCCTCACGCGGCTGGCAGAGCGCCCACTTCTGCGACTTCCCTCAGGAGCTCATCCTCAAATTCTCTTCCCTGGCGAGCGTCCAGCAGGTCCAGCTCCTCTCCCACCAGTTCAAGATTGCAACACGCGTAGAGCTCTTCATCGGAACTCTCGCGCCCGGCGTCTCCACGCCGCCGGCGAGAGGGGTCGCCGGAGTCAGCTTCACGCGACTGGGCCACTTTTCCCTCGACGGCAACGAGCGATCTAAATTTCAGGCGCGCGAGCTTAAGACGGTGTACGTGCCGCGGCTTGCTGAGGGTCACTACCTACGACTGCTGCTGCACAAGTGCCACGTCAACGAGCACAACTTGTACAACCAGCTGGGCGTGCTCGCGATCCGTGTGGTGGGCACTGGCGGCGCCAAGGTTGGACCGCGCGAGCTGGACGCTCCGCGAGTCGAGCCGCTTGTGGCGATGGCGGAGCGGCCCCCGCCGATTGCTGACGCCGGGCGGGAGCCGGCAATCGACGGTGGCGTGATGGCCATGCTGCAGGAGCTCTTCGCGGCTAAGGACGCGGCAGTGGCGGCCGAGGACTACGAGGAGGCGAAGCGACTCAAGGTTAGCATAGAGAAGCTGCGCGCCGTGGGCGTCCAACTGTGTGACCTGGAGCGCAAGAAAATCGCAGCGGTGGCGCGCGAGGACTACGACGCGGCCAAGCTGATCAAGGACGAGATCAATGTGCTCCGGGCGTCGGCCGGCGTGCCACAGCCGCCACCGCCTGCGCCTCCGCACGCTGTGGTGCCTGCTGAGCTGTCGCCCTTTGCACGGCGCTCCAGCGTCATGCCCCGAGCTGCGCAGCACCCGAGCGAGAGCAGCGACCCCTCACGCGACTACGAGTTGCAGGCAGCGCAGGACAGGATCAACCGGATGGCACAAGAGGCTCTCGCGCCAGCACCCGCGCCGCAGGAAGAGTATGTGCCGCCGCACCGCCAGCCGCCGCCATCGATCGCCAAGGAGGACAGTCTGCCCGAGGTGGAGCCGCCGCCGCGGTCGGCGCTCGCCAGCCCGCTGCCGCGCGAGGGTACACCTCCGCCGCAGTCGCAAGCGCCGGCGGCAGAGCCCGGACCGCCGGCGGCAAGGCCGTCGATGGACGGTGCTCGCAGCTCACGACCCGCCTCTGGTAGTCAACTCCTCGGCAGCGCTGTGCCCGACCCACCAGCGGCCAAGCTCGCAAACATGTCGGTGAGGGACCGCACCCCGCAGGAGATGCCACCTGCAGCAGGTCTGGGTGGGTTACGCCGCGCTACCAACCAGCGAGAACATGATGAGCGGCCGATTGGCGCCGCGAGGCCGCCACCCCCGGAGGCCGCCTCGTCGATCGACTCGGCGGACGACGTCCCGCCAGCAGAGCCGCTTACGGCGGCGGCGCGCAAGGAGGCCGACGCCAACGGGCTTCTCGAGCTTTTTGGCGAGGAGCTCGTGGGGGGGCTCTACTCGCGCACATGGTCCGTCCGTCAGGCGGCGATGTCGCGCATTGGCGCGGTGCTGCCCTCCAAGATGGATCGGGGGCGTGGCCTCGTGACGGGCGCAGTGCGCGTAATGCTCCTTGGAGCGGCAGACAAGATGGTGAACGTTTTCCTCGCCTCGTTCGAGGTGGAGTCGGCGCTCCTCGCCTCACCCATCTCGTCGCTTTGCGCCCCTTCGGATGCCGAGCGCGAGCTGCGGCCTCTCCTCGAGAAGTGGAGGGACAAGCTGGGCGACTCAAATTCTCGCGTTCGCGAGGCGGCCGAGGGCGGCATCTTTGCAATGTGCAACGTCGAAGGATTGGGGCCTGTCGCGATCGGCCACCTGCTCGTCGCGCCGTTGCCCGCGAGTAAGCGCAACAACGCACATGCGTGGTTGGGCAGGCTCACGCCGCTCAAGCGCCTGCTCAAAGAGTACGGCAACATGGTGTCGGTACTGACGACTCCCGCTCTCAAGTTGGTCAAGGAGGCGCTCGGCTCAGCCTCGGGCGCCGTGCGCTCCGAGGCGACCGAGGTGGCGCACGAGCTCTATGCGCTCGTGGGTGACGTGAATATCTTCAGCAGGCACCTGGCTGACCTCAAGCCTGCGCTGCGCGATCCTCTGCTCGAATCGCTCGAGCGAGGCGGGGGAGGTTTGTCACCCTCTGTCCACCCAGCTGCAACGCGCGGTGCTACGGGTGGAGGTCACGTGGCGCCACCTGCGCCGCCGCCGGTGCGGCCGCCACACGACGAGCCAGTCGGCGTGGGAGAGGAGGAGGACATCGTAGACCCCGACCAATGCCAGTTCTGCCTGCAACGCAATCCGGCATGGGAGAGTGAGGAGGCCCTCGATCTCCACTTCTGGAAGGAATGTCCCATGCTCACGTCGTGCGAGCAGTGCGCTCAGGTATGATGTCACGGCATGTCGTCGCTTTTCCCCATCCCGCTCCTCGGTGGGTGGCGTTGCGCTCTTGCACCATGTCGCGCTTTGCCTCCGACACCTCCTGATCTCATTCGATGCAGGTGGTGGAGTGCGCCGGGCTCAACGAGCACCTGATTCACGAGTGCGACTGCTCTAAGGCTTTCCGGTACCCGCCGCCTCTTGGGCAGGACATAGAGTACTATGGCTGCCCGTTTTGTAAGCGGGAGCTACCCCAGGATGCGAGCAAGCTACGTCAACACCTCATGAAAGAGTGCAAATCCAATCCGCGTCGCGCTAGTTGATTGGATGGGGCCTCCTTGGAGGCCCCTTGTTCGCTCGCTTGCCATTGGGAAGCTCCTCGCCGCCAACTGAAGCGTATGCGTATGCGACGGCATCTTCCTGTCGTGTCTACTTGCACCGACTCTATTTCCGTCGTGTAGCCACCTTTTAATGGATTCGTGGCCGACGCTGGCAGTTTCGCGATGCGCCTTTTCACAGATCATTGAGTGCGATCAACACGCGATGCCGCGCGCGCATATAACAACAAGGCTCAGCAAGAGGGCGAATAGCAAACCAACCTGTTGGCCACTGACATGTTCATACAACACGGCGTGACGCTTTCTCCAGTCGCCTTGGGTGATGATGTTGAGCTGGCGGAGCAAGAGAGGAGCACAGCCAACCCTTCTGCGTGGACGCGACGATGTGAGCGATACGCATGCAACAATATTGCATGCCCGTCTGCCTGTGCTACCGCCTCCAACCACGATGGCCCAAGCACATAAAGTGTCCGCACCCACCACTCGGCACATGTTAAGAGGACGGACTACGGGCTGCTAGCCAGAGGTGATTTTTCCTCCTGGCCTCTTTCGATTGTTCTTCTTGGTGGCAGCATGCCCTATGCGCTCCACCATTTCTCTGCTAACTATTTGCACTCCTCTTCAGCCAAACACCACACACCTCTAGCTACACAAGCTAGCTTTATGTTGGTAACTATGACCGGGAGGGCAGTCAATTTCCTAGAATCGTGTTCTCCTATTCTTCATCTTCAAGCTTCAAGAAGAAACCTATTGGCTCACATAGTTTGACCCTATAGACTGTAGACTGGGACTATGGAGCGAGCCGTGACCAGGCGAAAGGGTTTCACTCGCCACGCCTCTCCCTAAGGCGATAAGCGATAGTTTATATCGATGATATCATGCCTTTGCACTAAAAAGGAACCGCTACGAGTGTAGTATGAGTACGTATATGTGAGACAGTGTGCTTGGCCGTTACGCCTTACTACCCACTACCCACCCGTACCCTTACCTAACCGCCACTTCGCTTTGTAATACCTAGATAGCCGCCCCCCACGCATGAAGCACAGCAACTCCACGCACGCCCCAAGGATCACCAAACAGACATCCCAAAGGCCTGCCCTAAACCCGAACTCCGAACCAGGCCCATGTTCGCCATGGTAGTGCACTTGGGCCGGACCCCGGAAACCGACTAGATAAAAATAAAGGAATGCAGGGGGGCAGGGAAAGAGGTGGGGGGATGGGGAACAAGGGCGATATCGGCGGAAAGGTAGAAAAACCTAGCAGACCTAGCCCCCCGCGGTCGCCGAATTTCCCCCCCGCGGCCGCCGAATAGTTCCCCCCGCGTGGAGATCTCTTGTTTTCTGCCCGCACGAAAATCGCCTTGCAAAACCACTGCACTTAACCCCCCCCCGGGGGAGCAAGTGTAACAGGGCCAGCCGTGTAATAGTTGGGCGTTAGCCACACCGCCTAAACCCTCAGGTAAAACTCTCGTAAAAGAGAGAAGAGAGGGGGCTATTATGCTGAATCCTGCGGTCTTGCGGACTGCCGTGCCGACCGCCGATTCTTCACCTAACCGTCCGGACGGGTGTGGCTGCCCTTTCGTTTAGCTGTTTCGTCTTTGCTCCTCCCTTGCGTGGTTTTGTTTCGCTCTCATTGCTCTCTCGCATGGAAGCTCGATTCTAGCAAGGGGGTGTCGCATCCGCGATCGACCTTTTTGTTTTAGAAGTTGTTTGCGTTTCTTTGTTCCCTCCTTGCAGGCTAGCCACGAGTCACCGTCGCAGGATCCTACATTCGCCCATTCGCCCTTGTTGCCCTCGCCTCCTTTGTCGCCTCCCTTGTCGCCTGCTTGCCCCTCATCTGGCTTACCTCCTTGCGTGCTCCTCGCGTTTTAGGCTAAGTCGCGCGTTCAGGTATCGCCGGTGCAAGGAACCGCCCCCTTGTGTGACCCTGATTCCCCCTCAGGTGTTGGCCGTTGGATTATACCGTGGCGCTATTTTACTTCGGTCTTCATCAAATCACTTAAGGGTTTTCCAAAGATTCCCTCCTTATTCCTGTGCGTAACTGTCGCCCCCGTCGGATCGTCCGTCGCCCCGTCGCTCTCTTGTCGGCATTCTCTTCCTTGTTCGGGCTGTCAGCAGGTTCCTGTGCGTTCCGTGATAAGGATACGTTAGTGTGGAGAGTGTTGACGTGAGTGTAGTGTCATCTCGTCGGTCCATCGGCCCCTAACCGTCTGTCGTCTGTCGTTCTTCGTTCGTCGCTCTCGTTCTCGTTCTCGTTCCCGTTCTCGTCCCTCGTTCTCAACACTACCTCAATACCAAACCTCTCCAAGCCCTCAGCCCCAGCCTATCCAACCCGATCCGCCCAGCCATGTCCGCTCCGTCGTCGCGCTCGCCCTCGCCCAAGCCCGTCCTCCCGCCTTTCTCTGTTGAGAAGGTGGTCCAGCCCGTCATTGGCCACCCCCCAACTTCCGCCGCGCCTCTCGCCGCTTCCCTTCCGTCCCTTCCGTTCCCATCTGAGGCAGTGCTGGTAACCTCGGATCCGTCAGAAAGGCAAGCCCAGCGCTCGGGTGAGGCGGAGCACCTTTCGCGGAGCTCGCGCGCAGCGCGCAGCGCCGCTCAGCACTCAGGCGCAGGGCGCAGGGGTCAGGGGTATACAAAGTGGCGGTAAAAAACGGGATCTAGCTCGCGTTGCGCTTCGAGTCAGGGTCTGGGTCTAAGATATGATGGTGGAAGAATGATGTGGAGACGCCCTCCCATACCGCTACAGCCGCCAGCGAGGAGGTGGCGTCTGAGAGCCACATAGCCATAGCAGGAGGAAGCGGCGCAGCGCGGCGCCAGCGCCAGCGCGCCTCTCCTCCCCCCTTTTGCCTAGATCTGCAGATGCAGATGGGAAATACGGTGCCGGAGCCTGCAAATACAGCCAAATACGGACGGTGTAGTATTTGGCCTCCGGCCAAAGAGGCCAAATACATTTCAAATACATTCGAGGCCTACAACCCAGGACCCGCTTCAAATACAGCCAAATACATATGTCATATGTATTTGTATTTGGCCTCTGCCTCTGGCCAAATTCGGTAAATAACTAGTATCTAGTATCTAGTATCTGGAATTTCCCATCTAGGCTCTTTTGTGACCGGAGAAGATAGACCCCTCTCTGCCCTTCCTTCCCCCTTCCCCCCACAAACTCGCCCGCCACCGAGAGAGAGAGAGAGAGAAAGAGAGAGAGAGAGAGGGAGGGAGGGAGGGAGGGAGCGCCGGATGGACAACTCGGCCTTCCGCAGTCTGCTCAGCACCCCGCGGCCCGCGCGGGAGGATGACGGGCCGGCTGAGTCGCAGGAGTCCAAGGCGGCCAAGGCGGCCAGAGCGGCCAAGGCGGCCGAACGCAAGGCCGCCTACGAGCGCCGAATGGCCCTGGAGGCGAAGCGGAAGGAGCGTCTGGCAGAGGAGTCACGGTACGTCGATCGGGCTGCACAGCGCCGCAAGGAGCTCGCCAAGGCGGGCGAGATGGAGGAGGCGCCACCATTGGCTGGCATCGACGGGCTGATCGGCTCGGATACCTTACAGCTGCGAAGGGTGCCCGACGGGCCCACCTTTGCGCAAGTGGCCGGCGAGCAGCAAGAGGACCTCGAGCAGCAGCAGCACCGCCTCTCCATCGCTCAGAGTAAGTACCTCGGTGGCGACATCGAGCACACGCACCTGGTGAAAGGTTTAGACTTTGCGCTCCTGCAGAAACGGCGGGCCGAGCTGGAGGCGACGGAGGCGGCGGCGAGGGCTCGGCCTCAAGAGTCTAGTGCCGCGCATGTAGGTGCCAGCTTGCTCAAGCGTGCTGGCACATCAGAGAAAGCATCGACGGCCTTGAGCAGTGTCCCGGCGAGCAAGGTTGCCGGAGATGCCGTTGCCACTGCTGGCGCTGAGCCTCCGATGTCAAGTGTCGAAGCTGGCGAGATGGCCAGGGCGGTCCGTCGCTTGGCACTGAGCAACGCAATCTCACGACCAAATAAGGCTCTCACCTCAGGGCGTCTGCTGTACGTCTACTCACTCAATCATCGCTCTGCGGACGTGCCCAACTCGCTGGTGAGCTCCACACCGGAGCATGGTGCTGAAATTCCATGCTGGACTGTGAGCGGCTAGACAATAACACACCACCTGTTTGTGCGGCACTGCTCATCTCCCCTCCCACAATGTGCCTAGGTACGAGCTGAGGATGACTTGACCATCCCGAGACGACGTGAAAAACTTGCAAACGCTGGCATGCCTGCGATGCTCGTCTCAAAGCTCTCCAAGGTACTTGCCTACTGCGCGCGCCCATCGGGTGAGCGCGCGCGCAAGAGCAAGAAGGATCGACCCTCACTTGAACCCACACCCGGCATCCATATGCGGCCGCTGGTACTGCCCGCAAAGGAGGGGGAGGGACCACGAGGCGCAGGCCCGCGGGAAGCCAGCTCTGCGGTGTCAGCACTTGTGCAACGGCCATCAGTTGATGCATGCAAATCCAACGATGCTTGCACGGCGACCCCCGCCGCAGCATCCACTGGCAAGGTCGCCGCGCCTAAGCCATCTAAAGTGGAAGATGACGTGGACGATATTTTTGGCGATGGGGTGGGCTCGGATTACGTGTGCGAACCGAGTCAGCAGCAGGCTTTGGAGGCGGAGCGCGAGCGGCGTCTGGCCGCACAGAGCAAGTCAGTTAACGGGGGAAGCAGAGCTGATGTCAGCAGCATAGTGGATGCGATGAGCGACGAGGAGCCCACCGGCGATGGCGTGGAAGCGTCTCTACTCCTCAAGAGTGTTCTGGCTCGGAGCGGGTCGCAGCGGGGTGGAGTAGAGGATGAGGAGGGTGATGAAGCCAAAGAAGCAAGCGCCGGCGAAAGCCTTGGCCGCACGAAGAGTGAGGCTCCCGGGCGAGAGTCGAGCAAGGAGAAAGGCATGTCTATGAGCACGGTTGTGGATGACAGCTACGCCGAGTGCTTCCCAGATTCCTTCGAGCGGTACAACATGGAGCTCGGCCCCGACTCCGATGACGAGGCAGGGATCGTCCGCTCCAAATCGAAGGGGGAAGAGGAGGAGGCGAAGGACACGGGCGGGAAGGCTGGCAAAAAGCGGGGGCACGACCGGGAGAAGATTGAGGCCCGCAAGGCCGAGGCGCGGATGGATCGCGATCTCGTGCAGATTGAGAAGCTCATGGAGGAGCGAGCGCAGAAGAAGGCCCGTGGTGAAAGCCTAGCACTCGGCCCACCTGACGGCCGGTCGAAAAGGGGGGGGGGCACAGCGGCGACGTCGACCAAAACGAGCTGTTCTAACGAATTACGGTCAATATTCTAACGAATTACGGTCGGAGAGATTGCACAGAGCGAGTCGCTGCTCCTCGTACGCTTATGGTTGGGACTGCTCTCCTCGCCTTCCCGTCCTTGGTCACGATAAGCGTCGTGGCGGGTGGGTGGATTGACGGGCGGCGCAACCACATCTCTTCATCTCGGTCTTGATCTTCAACCATTAAGAACTTGGGGTGTACACTGAGTGCTCTGTGTCTGCGCAGCCGCCCGGCCACCGCGGCTTGTGAGTTCACTGCGCCATGGCATAGCGTGGCCGTAAGAAACGTTCGTGAGTGACGGGTTCGCCCCTCGTGCACAATATACGGAGGTGACGCGCACTAGGTAGGCGGAGCAAGGCGCTAGCGTTGGGGGCCGCGGGCGGGCGGACGGGGGAGGGCGGGAGGGGGGGGGGGGGCAAATTTCGCTTCGCGAAAGCCCATATTTCGGTCTTATTTCGGGGCTGGGTTAGTCCCCCAAATTTCGTCACAAATTTTTCGAAACTCTGGCCGGGCCCAACCTTATTGACTCCCCACCCAACTCGCGCGAGCGCTCTGGCTCTGGGCTCTCCATGGCCACCACCTCCAGGCCATTCTTCGGCCGGTCGCGATCGCGGGCGATCGGACGTCGCGGAAGCTCCGCGTTTCAAATAGTGATGCGCCCCACGTTCGCCACTCTGAATCCTTCTCGTGAGCGCTCGCCTCAATCTCAATCTCCCAAAATAGACCGCCACACCGCCACCGCCACGCGCCACGCGCGGGGCAAGGGCAAGGGAGGAGGGGGGTCACTCACCGACCCATTGCCTTTCGTGGGGCGGAAGGAGGTTGTTCGGAAAGGGGGGGGTGCAGTTGCCGGGGCTGGTCGGGGGGGGGGCTGCGGAATCCTTGGACACCCAGGGGAGGTGGAAAATAATAGTTAAAGTGACCGGGCTAGATAATTACCCTCGGCTCGTCGTAGAAAGTACATCCGGCACTCGAAAACAAAATCCTGTCTCCTTGGAAATAAGAGTGAGTGGATCTCGCGAGGAAGTCTCGGAGCCTTCTCGCCCGGTCCCCCTCTCTCATCTTGCCTCACGCCTCTAAGCAGCTTTCTATTCTCTTCCCTGGTCGTTTCTACTCTCTTCTCGGGGGTCGTTCTGAGTGCTCCACCGCAGCTCCATGTGGGCCACCGCCGCTCTCGTCGCCACCGCGTGGGTCGCCACGCCGAGCGCGCAGGTGGCGCTGCCCAGCAGCCGGCCAGCCGTGATCTCGCGTCACATCGCATCCGACCAGCTGCGCATGCAGCTGAGCGAGATGGAGCTCGCTGAGCAGGCGGCCAAGCTTGATGCTCTCTCCGCAAAGTGGAGCAAGCGCCAGCAGCAGATGGAGGAGGAGCAGGCAGGCCAGATCGGCTGGGTCAAGGCGGCCGAGGCGACCAACGGACGGTTTGCAATGTTTTTTCTTCCTGTCGGACTCATCACCGAGTACTATACCGGAGAGAGCCTGCCGCAGCAGGTCTACACACTCCTCCAGACGCTCGGATTCGTTGAGGTGAGCTATCACGCAGGGCGCTGACGCACCCAATCGATTTCGCGCCGTGCTCAACGCGCTTGAAGTTGTTTGAGGCACTCATTTCGCGTATGTCTGTGCACGCGACTGAACCCCCTCCCCCCCCCCCTTCTCCTTCTCCTCGCCCCCTTGTCTGCTGTACAGTAAATGCATGGTTGTACTGCTTTCACACCGTTCTTTGAGTGGGCAAGTGTCATACGATGTCACTGCTTGGTCCGCAACGGCAGATAGCCTCGGAGAAATGTGGGGGAGATTCAAAGGCATGCTCGCCACAGCTTCAAGTCGTACAGTTGCAGGCGAGAAGCTTCTGTGGTCATGGTTCAAGAGATGGTCGTATTCACCTGAATGTCAGGCGAGGTGGCAGCTTGCCCAAGGGCTCATACAGTGGGTCGGCCGTCGAAAGACGCCTAGCTCAGCATTGCGGCAAAATTGATCGCATGGGCGCGCAAAGCGCCATGGAGTGTTCGGGAAAGATGCATTCCGTTATCGATTGTTCACCAAAGATGCATTCCGTCTTGTGGGTGCATACGCGCGTGTGTATGGGCTGCGGACACAGAGCACATAGCCACGTGATTTTGTGAGGCAGGCAAAACAAAGCCTCAAGGAATGCGGAGGGCCGTCATGTGCGCTATCCCCTGATCACGTGTTGCAGTATCCCATCCGTGTAACTGAATGTTGGGGGGCACCTCACCACAACCAGGGCATGCAACGAGAAAGGATGGTACACAACGCACCACCTGCACAGGTGCAGTTGAAAATAGCGACAAGTTCATATACTCCCGATCAAGTTGCAAGTTTTTTACTATAACAACCTCAGGCTAGACGGCTAATGGGCTCCCCTGGGTGACGCCTCTTGAACAGTAAGGTCCTTCCCCTTCCCATCTGCATCTGCATAGCGATGGCGAGATAAGCAAAGGTCAAAGGACCACCGTTGGCTCGTTGGACGGCAAATGATGGTAGCTACGTAGCGCGAGCAGAGCGCGCGCGTGTCGTGTATTCAGCAAGGTTTTGGCGCCTTACTGTCTGTCCATCTGCTCTGCGGCGCTTCTCTACCTCTGTAGGAGTCGCTCGCAAATAGTGGCGGAAGCACTCGGTCTCGTTGCAGACACTCGCCTAAGGCAAGTAGACACCCCGCACGTGAACACTCTCAACACGCATGGCCATATGAGACAGCGGCAACTCATGAGAAAGCGAAACTCGGGACACACCATACAAGAGGCAGGCCACTCGGCGGCGTAGGAGGAAGGCAAGAACGTACCGCTAGGGCTGGGGCAGCAGGTGGCCACGTAGCTCACCTTAGAAGACCCTGGACCCCTCCACACGATCTGAGCGGAAGGTGACCGACCAAGCGTCGGAAGTGTGCACGCGAACGAACCTGGGGTGTCAACCACCCAGAATCCAGAATGGGAGAGCATCACGAACCTGTGCCAACAATTGGGCATATGCATATACCTCGTGGACCCGATTCCGCTCTTCCGACGTGACCATGGAGAGTGAGAGTGACCACAACTCCCTTGCGAGGAACGACCGCCTCCCAAACCGAGTTTCTACGCCCATTGAGCCAGCCCAACCGAGTCTCCAAGCCATGCTCTTCACGTCTCACACCGGTGATCTCGCGGCCGCGGCGTCCGTCGCCGCCGTCTGACGTCTGACACCCCCACTTCTCCAAGTTTCTTCTCCCTAAGGCGGGAGGCGTGGGAAATAGTGGTTAAAAAGAGTGAGTGACCGGGCTAGGAGTGGAGAGAGGGGGGGGCTCGTGCCCCCCCATGGATCAACCAAGTATAAACTTAGTTTGTATTGAATATTGTTGTAAAAGACTATGGACATTCGATGGCTCAATTGAGTGATGTCCCATATTTGACGGAACGCGACCTTTCATGGCATGTTTCATCGTCGATCTATAATCTATAGTCTTTGTTTAAATGCCCTCGCGTGCACACTCATTGTTAGTCGTAATCGCGTGGCAGATGGCACTTTGTTGGGCCCGTTGAGTCCCTGCGACATCAGCGCTAGGAGGAAAATGCATGCATAGCGTCTTGGCCTTTTCTCGATTGTCAGTCCAAGGCCGATTTCAGGTGTGGTCGCATTGTTGCGAGCCAACACACGCTTGCTAGATGGAGACGTGTGCTTATGACAACATCTCAAGCTCCCATTCGAGCGGGCACGTAGCAAATCAAAAGAGGATGCTGTCTACGCGTAGTCGGCAACGCATTCTCGACAGCTGGCGGGACCGTCTGCGCATTCCATGCCGGCGCGTCGTCCAAGAACAAAGCCCTGCGCTCCATCCGCACTACCTCCATGGCAGTCGGCACCACCGCCTTGGCTAGAGCGCCACTACGGCCAGTCTTGAACGAGCGGGCGGGTCGATGCGCGTCATGATGAGGAGGAGTCGGCGCATACGCCGGAAGAGGAGGATGGGGTGCATGGGCTGCTGACGGGCGCTGTTCCCAAAAATTGACGAGAAGGGTGATCCTCGGTGCATTATCCGTCGCTGGCTCCCCGCGCGGCGGCTTGAGGGGATGCATCACACCATGCAGAAGGTCGCCTCGGAAGAAGAGTAGCTGGTTTTCATAGGGGAAGCAAAGCGTGACATCCGGAGATGTAGGGGGCACGTACAACACGTCTAGTGAATGGGCAACACCTTCGGGTCGGTGCCCATCCGCTTCGCTTAATATGCTTTGTCTTTGCGAGAAGACGGCCGTGGGGCCGCCCATGTGCGAGAGATAGAAGACGGAGGAGAGCATCGGGTGTGAGGACCTACTCGTTTTTGTACCATCGCAGGCCTCTACGAGCCGAAGGTCCTGGTCCGTGTGGTACTCCTTTGGCCGGTCATCCTGCCCCTGCTCTTGTAACCACCATTCGCCACCGACTAGGCGGGAGGCCTCCTCTTTCGAGAGCGGCGCGAGGCCTTGCTGGATCAGCTCGAAGACCAAGACCGTCATCTTCTCGATTGCGTGCCCCGGAGAATACCCATCGCCTAGCGGCACCCAGTGTGTCGCGCAGAGCGTGTCGCTCATGTGCTCTGGAAGAGCTGGCGGCTCGGCGCTCAGGTACACTTCAGCAGCCTCCTGCACCGCGCGGAAGAGAGGCGCCGCAAGCGCATTCTGGACCACTGCCACGTGCATGCGGCGCGCCCAATGACTTAAGACCAAATGTGAAGAGGCCAACAGTCCGTCCGTGTGGTCTCACCCGCCGAAGAGGCGAAAGCCTCCCTCAGCAAAGTCCACGCAGCAGGAGAGCCGCGCTCGGCTCTGAGCAGCCACTAGCGGTAGCACGCCAGCGGCGAGCGGCGAGCAGCGAGAAGGAGGAATATGGCGTGCCGTGGGTGGCCACGCGTGCAAGGGATGGTGGCCAATAGATGGAGAGCGTGTGAGAGGGGAGGGGGGAGAGAGGGGAGAGGGAGGGCGGCACCGCACGACGCCAACGCACCCTGTCCCCCCTCTCCCCTCTCCTACTTTAGCCCCAAGTCGAGTACTGCCAGAGTTTTCTTGTTGTACTAGTTGAATACTAGTATTAAGGGACCGTGCCTTATCGGCTCATCGGCAACGGAGCAACGGAGCCTCTCCGTCGCGATGGGACTCCCAGGCCCACATGGGCCAGCTCTCGTACTCAACCTCCCCCCCCCCCCCCCCCTCTTGGACACCAGACACCAGGCATACCGGGACCCGCGGGGGGCACCCACGCACCACGCACCCACGCACCCACGCACCCACGACCCACGACCACGACCACGACCACGACCCACGACCACGAACGGCGAGCAGGGTCCGGCGAGGCACGCGAGGGGGAGAGGCAGTAGGAGAGGACAGGGGCTGAGCCCCGGCCTCTGCTGTCTACTACCCCCTGAGCTACCTAGATGGCCCTCTGGCCTCTGGGATCCCCCTCAGGACCTCTGAGAGCCGGGTCCAGGTCGTGGCACGTGGCACGTGCATGCCCACACGCTGTAGGATAGGGCGCAGAGAGAGCGGAGAGTGGGGGTGGGGGAGAGCGGTAATCGGCGGTAGTGAGTGCGATACGGAGGGCCTTCGAGCTCGAGCTCTGAACGAAACCCAGCCGGTGGCTGTGGGTATAGTTGCATGCTAGGGCGATGCGGATGAGCTGCACGCCCGCCTCTGGCTGGGCTCTGCGCTCTGCAGGAGTCTTTGCAGGCTTGTAGAGGCACTTGCACCCGCAGCTGCTCACCGCTGTACCTGTCAACCGTGTCTCCATAGCGGCATGCAGCATCGGCCGTGGCTCAGCTCAGTGAATGAAGAGGCCCATCTTCATGTGTCATGTGTCATGTGCTCCGCCACTTTCTAGTTGCAAAAACACAATATTCGAGGAGGAGCGAGGAGTCGGATACCGGATAAGGTCACGTGAGCTCGAACCGGCTAGCTTTCCTCTATCTATTCGTAAGGTTGACCACGGGCGCTAAACTGCGCTAGCTATTTTATATTTGTAGTAGTAGTATATCGTAATTGTTATCCAGCCTCCAGTCTCCAGTCTCCCCCGCGCCCGCCTCTACCTCTAACTTCACCATCATGCAAGGGCTCTCAACTATTTATGAGGTGCGGTGAAGTGAGCAATAGCAATAAGACACTTTGCAACTGGGCCAAACGGCAAGTAGAAGCAACAATCAGCATGCGAGGCTAACGCACCTTCCGGAAAGGCGAGCAATCGAGATGCGGGTCCAAACAAGGTCCACCCACCCACTAGAGTTGGTTCGCTGTTGCTTAGAGGGCATGGGCGGCGTAGAATGTTCTGTTGTCATCACACCAATAGCTGCTGCCGCGTTGTCGTGAGCGAATTTTCTGTATCTAACCCCTCATCCTCATTGGCTGTTCTTGAGGGTGTCGGTGTCGACCAGGTATCATCGTCGTCGTCGAGTTCGAAGTCGTCCCAGTTATCGAGTTGCTCCTGTGAGATCGTTGATCCAGCCTGTGACATGCTGTCCGAGATGTCAAGCGCGCAGCACGTTGGCGCGAGCAACTCGTTGTCCCCCGAGAGGCTCGCACTGCCGCCCCAGCCCCAACTTCTACTGACATTAGACCAGGAGCGTGCCGCTACTTCGCCGCCCAAGTTGGAATAAACAGCCCCGTCGTCTCCATGGTTGTCAGCAGAGGCACGCCGTCGAAAACAGACATGGTAGACGATCATTAAGACAAACCCTGCGACGCCACATCCTCCGCACAGCTGCGCCAGCCGTCGCCGTTGCGTTGCCGCCATTTGGCGCATGACCGTCTCCTCATCGTCGTCCGCGTTAGTCGAGCGGCTGTGGGCGGCTGCGACGCCTGCCGACGCCGCAACCACACCTCTATGCAGGTCCGTGCCTTTTGCGGCGTCATCCGTCTGCTCAGTGGAGTGGCGGGTTCGCTGAATGCTACCGACGATCAAAGAGCTAGGGACTCCCCGAGAATCGGGCGGCGGTATTTCTTGTGGATCGCTCGGCAGTGGGGCCGGACCGGCAGCAATCTTCAGGTCGGAGGCCTTTGCTTGCTGCCCTAATGCTAGCAGAGAGGTGGGCTCTTTCACAGCGAGGGGCTGGTCTACAAGTTGGGACGAAGCGTGAGCTGGTGAGGTACTTCCATCCGGAGGAGCCATTCGGGCCACCAAACTTGGTGCCTGCGAAACTGGCGGCGGTGGCGGAGGAGTTGGAGGCGGTGGTGGAGGCGACGGCGGCAGAGGTGGCGGTGACGCTGTGGGAGGAGGTGGGGGGGGTGGAGGTGACGATGATGGCGGCGACGGCGGTGGAGGCGGCGGAGGCGGAGGCGGAGGCGAGAGCGAGGGAGGAGGCGGAGGTGAGCGGGCTGGAGGAGGAGGTGGGGGAGGAGGTGAGAGTGAAGGAGGTGGCGGCGGCGGCGGCGGCGGTGAGAGAGAGGGTGCCGGTGGAGGAGGAGAGGATGGGGGCGGCGGCGGGGGAAGGGAGCTCTGCGCCGTTACGGGCAGTGGGATGGCGGGCACCACTTGCAGACTCGCCGCTTCTGCCTGCGCCGCCGTGCCAAGAGGGACGAGCGTCGAGTTGACGACCAGGGGTGAGGCCATCGGAGTGGAGGATGAAGAGGGGGAGGGAGAGCGAGAGGGGAGGGGGTGGCGTATGCGATGAGGGGCAGTGGTGGCTACGAGGGCGATTTAGGGTGTGGAGCGCACCCGCCCCACAATAGGGGCGCGCACGAGGGAGGGAGAGAGGGAGGGGAAGGAGGGGGGGGGGAGGGGGAGGGAGGGAGGGAGGGAGAGAGGGAGAGGGAGAGAGAGAGGGAGGGAGGGAGGGAGGGAGGGAGGGAGAGAGAGAGAGAGGCTGAGGGCCAAGGGGAGAGCGCGCCGCCCGCCGCGACGCTCGCCGCCGCCTCCCGCCCCACCGCACCCCACGCGGCGGGAAGAAAAGAAAAGAGAGAGAGAGAGAAGGAAGAGAGAGTCTTGATTCTTCTACTCCTTCTTCTTCCGTTCCTTGGCTTTCTCATTTTTCCTTCTGCTTCCTGCTTTTCCTCTCTCTTCCCGTCTCCGATCGATCACTGGAATCTTGTGATGTATGCTCTTCACAATTCACAAATATATGCTCTCATTTTTCAAAGCATGGCAAGTACGAGTCCGTGACGTAGAAGTAGTTATCGAGCGGACGATCGTGTATGGACAACCAGTGTTTATTGAGGTGGACGCATTATGCACACCACACAAGTGTTTACAAGGGCGGACGGGGGTGGACAAAGTGTGTGCTGTAGGCGGACAGGGGTCCCTCGCTTTAGTGTGTGGTCGACCACCATCGACTATGTATTATGGATTATGGGGTCGACCGTGGTACCGTGGTCGACCATGTAACATGGGCGCGTGGGCGTGGGCGCGTATACGTATACGTGATACACCCCTTAGCCCTTAGTTAGTTAGGCACGTATCTCTTAAGCGGCGGCATGAAGCACTGAAGACTGAAGCACTGAAGCTGCTTCGCGACAATTGACAATTGAGTGCTCTAAGCTCTAAGCTCCATACATTTCGGGAAATGGAAATGGACGTTCCACGTATTGTAAACACACCCCGTCCTCGAGGCAAGTGCAAGTGCGACAGCATGCAGCAGCTCCGCACCTCCCAAGGTGCTTCGCCGCTTGAGAGATAGGCACACTTGACACAGAATACACAGAACTGTCAGTGGGCGGAAGGGGGGGCGCCAAGTGTTTAGCTGTTGAGCTAGTCGGTAGTCGGACGGGGGTGAATAACCAGTGTTTATGTGCCCCGGACAGGGGAGGGGAGGGGGGGCAGAAAGTGTTTGTGTCGGGCGGACGCAAATACTATTAGAGCTCTATGCCACGGACTACTTGTGGAGTAGCACGATGTAAAGGGAGGTGGAGCAAAGCAGCTAGGGTAGTAGTAGTGCAGTACACTAGAAATATTGTAGAGGGCATCATGGCGTGGCCGGCGTACTCCGTGCTCGTACAATCTGAAGAGAGAGGGGGAGGAGAGAGAAGAAAAGAGAAGAGCAGAGCAGCGCCCCCCCCCCCCTCCCCCCCCCCCCCTCCCTTTCCTTCCTTCCCCGCCCCCGCCCCCGCCCCGCCCCCCTCTCCCCCTTTATGTTTCCCTCCGCCTCGCCTCGCGCTCGGCGTGAAGCGCCCCCGCCGCCCCTCTTTCCCATTCGTCAACTGGCTTGCTCTCTCGGCTTGAGGGTGGGGTAGGGGGTGGAGTAGGGTGGGGGTGGGGGGGGTTGGGGAAGCTGGGGGGGTGGGAGGGTGAAGGAGGGCGAGGCGGAGGCGGGCGCCACGCTGTCGAATGATCGGAATCCACTGGCGATGGCACCGACTCGCTGCCACTGCCGCCTACTGCTCTGTCCTGCTGCTCACTGGCCTCTCCGTCAACATCCTTGGCCCGGCCGGACCCTCACTCATGAAGCACCTGCGCTCGGCGACGACGGAGGTGGGCGCGGTGTTCTCGGCGGAGGGACTGGGCAACTTTGTCGGCTCCGCGCTCGCGGGGCCCATCCTCGCACGATACAAGGCGCACCGCATTATTGCAATCGCAGCGGTCGTGGTGTTTGTGTGCGTCGGAGCTGTCCCCTCGTGCTCAGCGCTCGCACACGTTGTCTTCTTGTACCTCTTTGTGGGCGCGGCATCCGGGCTGGCCAACACAGCCTCCAACACGATGGTCACGTGGGCGTGGCGCGGCTCGGCCGGCACGCTGGGCGCGGTCCTCAACCTGGTGAACGCGTGCTTCCCCCTTGGCGGGTCGACAGCACCGTTCCTTGTGCTTCTGTGTGAGCGACGCGTAGGTAATTCACTCGTCTCCTTCTCGTGCATCTCCGTCTTTGCGCTGCTGCCATGCGCCAACGCCATGCTGCTTGAGACGCCTGCGGCGCCGCCCGCACCGCCGGTGGATCTGCCGTCACCACCCAAGCGAGCCGACTCGTTCGGCGGCTCATCGGCTCTTGGCAGCTCAGCCGTCTGCGGAATCGACCTTGGCTCTCGCCGCGCGTATGTGCGGTGGACCGTGCTCGCCCCGCTGCTCACGACGATCTGGCTGTGCATTGGTGCCGAGATTGCGTATGCCGCCTGGATCTACACATACGCCACACACTGCGCATCCATGCGCTCCGAGGAGGCGGCGTATCTCACCTCCCTCTATTGGTCGTCCTTTACGGTCGCCCGGCTAGCCGCCACGCCGCTGGCCGCGTACGTCTCGCCCGGCGCCATCCTCGTTCCCGCGCTTGCGCTTGAGGTGTTCTCCTTGCTCTCGCTGGCAGCCTTGCCACCGACGGGCTTCACGCTATGGGTGGGTACCATTGGTGCGGGCATAGGCATCTCGGTGCTCTTTTCGAATGTCCTATCGCTGCTCGCCCGCTACGGGCTACTTTCGACGAGGGTCACAGGCGCGATGGGCGCAGCCGCCGCCATCGGGCACATGACCATCCCCTCGCTAGCGGGCATGAGCATAGACCGGCTTGGCTACGACTCGCTATTGCCGCTCCTCGCCGTAATCAATAGCGTCGGCTTTGTCCTCACATCTATGGTCGTCCTCCACCTGCATGCAAGCTTCCAGCCCGTCGGGAGCACCAGCACGCTCCCGCCGGGCTCCCCCGAGACAATACCGTTGAACCCCTTCAAGGCGGGCACGGCCAAGCGCTCAGCTGACCTGGAGGGTGATGGGTGGGAGCTCCAAAACGGCCGCAACGGCACCCATCGGAGACACGACATTGATAGGGAGGAGGCCATTGCGATTTGATGTCGAGGTGTTTTCAACGCTGATGGCCACGTATGCATGCACGTTGAGGCATCAGGTTGAGGGAAGTGCCGTTGGCACTTTCGATGATCACAAGCGTGATGGCGTGTGGCTGTACCACCATATGCGCGCGCATGTGACAAAGATAGTGATTGAGTCTGACGCTAGCGTCGCTTGACGCTCATGCATCGTACATATTACATACCATCAGGGTCACCCGCATGTACTGCATTCATTGCACTCGGCCGCCGGGCGACATAGGTAAGCGACTCCAATAAGGACGTTACAGGGGAAGGGGCACACGCGCCGGCCCTTGTGACCCCCAACTCCAACTCCACTTGCGCTAAAGAAGTGTAAAGATAGGTCATGGAGACAGCTGGCAGCCGGAGCGCGCGCCGCTTCCAGGGAAGGAGGAAACCTGGCGCCCTCCCACCAACCCCAACCCCCTCCAAAAAAGCAGCAACTTGTGTCCCTACTCCCTACCCCTCCCACTACTAGGGCGGTCAAACAAGGGCTTTTTAACGACTGGTAAGGGGTGGGCTGATTTTTTGACCGTGGCGCGATTGTCAATAAAAAATCTCCCGGGGGGGCTACCTGAAGCTACGAAAATCTTCGCCAAGAAATGGTGCGATTCGCCCCCCCTCTCGCCCCCTCCGTCACGCGCGCTCACGCTCTACCCGTAAAGAATTGGCGGTCGCGCCCGCGGGGGGATTGGTTCCTTTATATCTAAGCTACATTCGGCATTTGATTCCCGCCCGATGCAGCGCCGTGTCGGGCTGCCGACAGTCCGACAGTCCGACAGTCCGACCACCCCCTGACCCTCTAGCATGCCATTGCCCGCGCAGCCCACCAAGCACATCACAGCGCGCGCACGCGGCTACCCTGGCTACCAGAGGCCCCACCTCGACCATCCCGACCCGCCCCGGCTTGCAGGATTCGCCCTCTCTCGAACTCGGCATCGAGAACTAGGAACTAGGATCGGTTCACCGGCGCGGCCGTCCACTCGTGGCTGACGAGCCTCCGCGTTGAGGTTGCCAACGCGGGCATCCTCCCTCTGACAGTGCCAGATCTAGCGCTGATCGATGAGGCGAGACCCGTGGGCGGCCTCAGGACGGGCTTCGTCGTGGCGCACTATGCCACGGCGAGCAGGAAAGCCCAAGATCCGGCCAGAGCGCCTCACAGCGCATCTGGCGGGAACCCACGGCGGTTGCAGACAGAAATCATTGACAAGATCGACGAGGTAGTGCACCCAGAGCTCGGAGGCTTGTGTCAAAATGCTTCCGAGCGCGTGGGCACCGTCGCCTTGAGGTACCGCGACAAGGAAACTCGGCTCTACCCGACCCACTACACGGTCTCCACCGGGCTCGCCATCTGTCACGTGCAAAACGTCGTCATCCACAAGATCCGACTCCAGCTTGCCACGGACGATCATCAAGACCCGGACATCGAGGAGTTTGGGACAATGGAGTCCAGGCTGCACGAACTCCTTGGTCTGTCAACAACGGCCTGGCAGCGTGAGCAATGGCTTGCGCGTGTGACGCAGCGTGCCACTCGCTCCCTCCATCGGCGCACCACCGAGTACAAAAGGTACAGGAAGAAGCAGCGCAAGGAGCAGACCGAGAAGCGAGGGAAACAGAAGAGCCACTCGAAGTACACGTACAAGGGTGACGGTGGTGGGCGGGCGCGGGCGCCAGCTGATAAGGGTGAAGCAGGCGCGTGCACCTGCATTGCCTCTTGCCTGCGCGCGTGCCCGTGTCAGCACGCGCATCGGCCGTGCACCCCCTTGTGCCACCCGCGGAACTGCAAGTGCAAGAACGCACTTGCAGCAGGCTCTTCGACGCAGCATGCAGCTGAGGCCCTGGTGCAGATGCAGTCGACGCGCTCGGGAGCAGGTGCGATGACCTTGCAGCGGACCGCGCCCCCCCTCGACCAGGATCTCACGGGCCGGGCGATCATGTTCAATTTCGATGGGGCGGGGTGGTGCCTAGGGGAAGTCATGCAGAGCGTTGATGACGAGGAAGAGGTAGACGAGGACGTTGGCAAGCGAGCCAACTATCTAGTGTATTACACAGTAGATGACACGCTCGTCGCCCATCACCTCCATCCCAGTGAGTACTCATGTGCGTTTCCGGGGTTGCCGCGGGCGTGGCATTTGCTATCCGATGCTTGAGAGCTACGTGTGATGCTGGAGTGGGAGTTGGAGGTGTGGGCATGTGCTTGTGAAGTCCTTGTATGGATCAAAGATGCTTATTGATGTAATACCTCTCACACATAGCTCGGTTATCTCACCTGGGCCCCGGCTAGGCGGTCTTGCTCACCCCTGACTGGCCCAACCCTGAATTTTTTTGCGCGCGATAAGGAGTGGCCCGATTCGCGCCGATGCTTCTCACAAACGGCTGAGGGTTGGGCAGAAAGCTGCGGCAGCCTTTCTGTACAGGCATGAAATACCGCAAAAATGAATTTTAAGTGAATTTCCAGGCCTCATACGGCCACCTAAACGCACTCTGAACCGACACGAACAACACGGGCCAATATTCAAAGCAGAAAACGAAGCCTGCAGCTCGGCAGCAGCCTGGATAATTCACTCAAAAATATGGCCGTTCCAGCCCCCCTGTTGGTCAAGAAGATGAGCCGTCAGGGGGCTCGTCAGCAGCTCGACAGCTCGGATGCCGGCCCGCTCTGCGCTGCCACTCCTTGTCGCGTTTTTTCGAGGCCTGCAGCTCTCGCAAACCATCGACCGTGGCGGCCTCCCACGAGCTCCTTCGTGGCACCCGCGCCCCCAGATTGATGCCGTGGCGGTGTGTGACAACACCGCCACGGCAAGCCTCAAACTTCCTGACTCGTCCGTTCGAGCAATCACCCCCCTTTCCCCTCGCCGTCATCGCCGGTCCGAACGCCATCGAGGGCAGCCGCCGGAGCGCGGCTCCAGTGACCACCAGTGCGAGCCCAGCCGCACCTTCGTCGCCCCCCACGTCTATAAGGTCGACCTGCCGCCTGTGCGGCTGGAGGCCGCGCGTGTGCCCGCCAGACCGCGGCCTTACACTCGCTCCACGCTGCCGCGCTGGCGCAACGGAGAGGCTGAGAGTGAGCCCCCCCCCCCCCTGGCGGAACCCTTCAGGCGCCGCCGCCGCACCTCCGGTCAAAGTTGTGCACGCCATCGACCTCTGCCCGCAGCCGCGGCCTTGCTGACATCTGCCAGTGCATTGTGCAGCTGTAGCCCCAGACGTGCGGCAGAGAGCCATCGAGGCCGCCGCCATCGGAGCGGCCGTAAAAGCCCCGCCGATAGTTGCGCCTACCACCTTAAACGAAGGAAAATTACAGCGAAACAAGCTTGTAGCTGGACTCCTGAAGTCCCCCCCCCCCCCCCCCGGCCGGTATTCATCAAGCAGTCGGTGTGGCGGGGGCTCCCAGGCGCGCGGCGCGATGAACTCGACGGCCGGACTGGCGGCCGCCTGCGCCGCCTTCGTGCTCTTGCCCGCGCTCGTGCTCTTCTCGCTCTCCTTCTCGACGCTCCACACGATCGAGTATGGGCTAGACTTCAACGCCATCACTATGAACCTACGGTGAGGACGCCTGTGCAGGGAGGGAGGGAGGGGGAGAGAGAGCCGCTTCTGCCTCCTGATTTCCGCTCTCATGGCTGCCGACGCCACCGTGGCTCTTCTATCACGCCTTCGCGCGCGCCTCGCAGGAACAAGACGTACGACGAGGCAGGTCTAAAGTTTCTCGGCTTCGGGCATACCTTTCTCAAGTACCCCCGTGTTATCCAGGTGTCCAACTACATCGCGTGTTCAACTCCCTGCCCCCCCCTCTCCCCACGCTCTGCTCAAATGCATCAATCGCCGTGAACTGAACTTTATCCTTTGGGCGCCACGGTAGACAATCGAATTCACACCTGGCCACCGAGGCCTACTACACACCCGCACGTCGGATGGGCTGCCGCTCACTCTCGGCCTCTCCTTCCAATACCGCTTCATCCCCAACATGCTGCATGAGCTTTGGCTCAAGTATGAGGGGAAGCAGGTGTGCAACCCTTTACCAAACACCGCGAGCCGACGACGGTGCGCCTGATAGGTCTTCTCACATTCTTTGCATTCGTGTGTGCACAATCTTCAGGAGCTTGTCTACGTCAGCAATGCACGCGCCATCATTGCTAACACTGCGTGCAACTACTCCGCTTATGCTTTCTTCAATGACAAGCAAGGTATAGCCATGGTCATGCAGATGGAGCTCAATCGCAAGTTCCAGCATAAGATGGGCGCAACGGTCGAAGCTCTACAAATTTCCGATGTGCGTGTTCACAGCATGTCAAAAGTGATAGGGGCACGGGACGCTTCGAGAGCCGGAGCACCAGTCGGCGTTGGTAGTGATTCTTTGATGAGTGTAGTGCTCACCTTCCGTTGGAGGTTGCCTCGACTCCTGATAATCGGCACAGAACCGGACGACATCGTCTCTTGCTTCTCAGGTCGAGCTGCCAGACGTTTTTCAGAATGCCATCGTGACTTCGATTGCAATGAAGCAAAACATCACGAGGTCTGAGAGGTTCAAAGAGAACATGCAGGTGGCGGTCTCTATTCTATGCTCACCTGACTTTGGACGGAAGCTCTCGAGTGTTGCATGCAGGTGCAACGGGGCTCACTCCCTGCGACGCGTGCACAGGTCACCTTTGCTACCAACATGATGGTCGCGCAACAGACCATGACGCAGACGGTTGCGCTTGCGAACGGCACGGCAAAATCAAGACTCGAAACGGTGAGTTGAGTACACCATTTGGTTGCCCGCCAACATGAAGCCGCCGCCTTAGCCTATGCCTCGGCCAGTGAGATTGACAGACCCACCTGTGACTGTTGAAGTCCTTACTCTCCCTGCCTTTGTGTCAGGCTGCCGCGAACGCCAAAATGACCGAGCAAACCGTAGGCGCCGAGATAAATGCCTTTCTCAATGTTTCGAGGGCTTTGGGCCTCGCACCAAAAGAGGTGAGCATGCTCTGGCAATTCTTGCATGAAGAGTAAGGGAGCATGATTCAGCCTACATCTAGTACCCCAACACGTCAGCCTAGCGAAATGCGCCACTCGGAACTTTCATATCCGGGATTGGATGCAGGTGCTAGACTACATTTGGTGGGACCAGATCGAGACGGGCAAAGATACTGCGAAGGAGTTCCTCGTGGGCATCAACCCTGCTGCCTATATCCAGCAAACAGGCTCGCGCCGTTACTAGCCCTAGCCCCGCGAGAGAGGGGCCTTTGAGAGTTCATCTAGTCAGCAGGTTCACGCGAAGGCTAAGGGCGGCACTCAACTTGTTTTGCTTTAAGCGGCGAGGTTCTCGTCGCTCACTGAGTGCGTTGAATGCTGGGCGTGCTCATGCCTTTTCTTGCGCTGCAAACAAGGGACAAGGGATCAGTTGGTGCTTTCAGTGCGGCTAGTTACATCATGCCATCTAGCAGTATTAAGAGGAAACTTCCTGATAGTCTTAAATCAGCTACTCTCGCACTAGCTATAAGATCTCACACTTCGCCCGGCCGCACTCGCGACTTGCTTGACCGGTGCGGTACGAACAATACCGACGACAACATAGAAGGTGTCGTCATCAACGGAGCGGAACTTAAACTCAGCCAATTCGCCGACGACACGCAATTCTTAGTCCCGGACTATCTAAACCTAGCCAAATCGCTAAAATGGGTCGATTGTTACGCAGCACGCAGCGGCTTCCAGGTTCCATGGGTAAACCCAACGACTCCAAATTCGAAGCGGAGTGTGTCGCATTCGCGAATCGACACTCGCTAGAATTCTCTTTCTCTTTCATCCGGATCCGGCATTTATCGTTATGATTCTCTGCGTTCCCTCGTTCTCGCACCGCTCGCTCGATGTCGCTTTAGCCGCGCCGTCCTCGCCCTCGCCCAAGCCCGCCTTCCCGCCTTCCTCTGCTGACGAGCTGAAGCCCATCAGCGTCTTCCCTCATGGCTCATGGTGAACGGGAGCACTCCCGTTCCCAGGGATTGATTGTACAGTCTACTGTCTACTCAGGATCGGCGCGACGAGTGTCTCGTGTATTTTGTATATTTCCGCCGGTATGCCGTTGTCGCATCCGCGATCGACCTTTTTGTTTTAGAAGTTGTTTTGCGTTCCCTCCTCGCAGGCTAGCCACGAGTCACCGTCGCAGTGTCCTACATTCGTCCATTCGCCCTTGTTGCCCTCGCCTCCTTTATCGCCTCCTTTGTCGCCTGCTTGCCCCTCACCTGGCTCACCTCCTTGCGCGCTCCTCGCGTTTTAGGCTAAGTCGCGCGATCAGGTATCGCCGGTGCAAGGAACCGCCCCCATGTGTGACCCTGATTCCCCCTCAGGTGTTGGCCGTTGGATTATATCGTGGCGCTATTTTACTTCGGTCTTCATCAAATCACTTAAGGGTTTTCGAAAGATTCCCTCCTTATTCCTGTGCGTAACTGTCGCCCCGTCGGATCGTCCGTCGCCCCGTCGCTCTCTTGTCGGCATTCTCTTCCTTGTTCGATCTGCCAGCGGGTTCCTGTGCGTTCCGTGATAGGGATACGTTAGTGTGGAGAGTGTTGACGTGAGTGTAGGTCATCTCGTCGGTCCATCGGCCCCTAGCCGTCTGTCGTCTGTCGTTCTTCGTTCGTCGCTCTCGTTCTCGTTCTCGTTCCCGTTCTCGTCCCTCGTTCTCAACACTACCTCAATACCAAACCTCTCCAATCCCTCAGCCCCAGCCTATCCATCCCGATCCGCCCAGCCATGTCCGCTCCGTCGTCGCGCTCGCCCTCGCCCAAGCCCGTCCTCCCGCCTTTCTCTGCTGAGGAGGTGGTCCAGCCCGTCATTGGCCACTCCCCAACTTCCGCCGCGCCTCTCGCCGCTTCCCTTCCGTTCCCTCCGTTCCCATCCGAGGCAGTGGTAACCTCGGATCCGTCAGGTGAAGAATCCCAGTCGACGCGTCCCGCGCCGGACCCGCCAAAGGGGCCCAAGGCCCCTCCTCCTGCAGAAGCGGGCCTCCTGCCCGCTCTGCCCACCACCACTCCCGAAGACCGCGCCTCCTCAGAGGCCGAGCTCGCGGCTACCGCCGTCTTTCACCCATTTGAGGCCGGCGCCGCGCCTCCATCACCACCCCCATCGCCCTCCGATGCTGTGGAGAGCGGGCATGAGCGCCATTGGACCACCACCGAGGTGGAGCTTCTGGCGGCGCTCGAGAGTATTCGCAATTGGCGCCCCTACTTGTGGGGCCGTCACTTTCGGCTCGTTATCGACCACCAAGCGTTGCGATGGCTCCATACCATGCGCGACACGGTGCAAGGAGGTCCAGCTTCCCGCTTGATGCGTTGGAACCTCAAACTCTCTGAATATCGCTTCACTGTCGAGCACAAACCCGGGGCTAATCACAAAGACGCTGATGGCGTCTCGCGATTGGTCGCGGCGGACGAGAGGACCCTAGTGGGGTCCGATTCTCAGCAAGGGGGGAAGCAGCCGATAGCTGCTGCGACCACCGTGGCCGCTATTCCTCCGAGTCAGCGTACCGCCACCGCCCATAGCCTCCAATCCCAGGAGCGTTCCGAAAGGCTGGCCGCCACCACCAGAGACTCAATTAATCTCTCCTACTTGGACACCGGCACTCCAACTATCGCGGTGCTGCGGAAAGCGCAAGACGACGACGATGATTGTCGCGCACTTGCCTTGGCCGTCACCGGCGCGTTGCCCGCTTCCGGCCTAGACCATCGCCGCCTGTGCTCTCGCCGCTTCCCTTCCGTTCCCTCCGTTCCCATCCGAGGCAGTGGTAACCTCGGATCCGTCAGCCGTCCGGGCCCGCGCTTTCGCCGCCATTGCCTATCGCCTATGCTCCGTATCGCTGGGATGGTCTCCTCTACCCTCTACCTCAACTAAGTTTATACTTGGTTCGCCCATGGGGGGGCACGAGCCCCCCTCTCTCTCCACTCCTCCCTTGCCATGGGAGAGGAACCACCCACTCTCCTGGCACGCCTGATGGCCTGCCAGGAGCACACAGCCCTGCTGACCCATTCCTCTCCCCACAGGCCCGCCTGACTCGCCCGCCCTGGCCCGTCGTGGCCTGCCCATCCCTCTGACCAGCCCCTCCTCCCCCTGGGCCCCCCTGATCAGGACCCCCCAGCCAGCTCCAATCGACTGGCAAGGGCTCGAGAGCCAGCGAGGGAGAGGCAGGAGGGGCCAGGGCCATGCCCCAGCCTCACCTGCCCCCTGAGCTGCGCTCCCAGGCCCCTGCCGGCCTCCTGGGGACCTGAAGAGGGGCCGCAGGCGCGCGCCATGGGCCCCCGCCGCAGGGAAGAGAGGAGGAAAAGGGAAGAGGGAGGGGAGGGGGGAGCGGCAGCTCTCCCCTCCGGCAGATACGTGTCTTCTCGCCCCGTTTGGGTAAGAGAAGATGGGGGCGCCAGAGCCAGGAGGGAAGGGCCGCGGCTCGCCGCGGCCACTCGCTTCGGCGAGGAGAGATTAGCGCTCCTGGGCCCCTATTCACGAGTGCCCCCCCTTCCCTGCTTTGTTTTTACCCGAAAGGGGTTTTCCCCCAGCGTGGACTCGAGGAGAGGACGTGCTGGGGTGCGCGGGGTCGGTGCGTGCACTGGGGGGAGGACAAATATCGAGGGGAGGGGGCAGTGCCCCTTCCCCCCGGTAGCACTCGGACACTTGGCTCGTCAGGCATGGCGGGATTCCGGGACGGAAAAGTTGTGTCCAATTAGCTAGTGGGGTTGGCTAGGATATAACATTAATTATTTTATTTATTTCCACTCCTCCCCTGCCATGGGAGAGGAACCACCCACTCTCCTGGCACGCCTGATGGCCTGCCAGGAGCACAATGCCATGCTGACCCATCCCTCTCCCTCTCCCCACAGGCACGCCTGATTCGCCCGCCCGGTAGCGCTGCCATCTCCACCCGCATAAAAAAATCCCGGGCGTCTGCTTGAACGGCCCAGCCTGCCTCTTCCTACACCCGGTCAGTACACTCGAGTACGAAGTAGGGTAGACATCCTTGTCGCACCTGGGTGACCAAGGTGGTCATGGTAGGCGCGGAGGTACGTGTCACGAAGCGAAGAGGAGCCTCTTCCGCTTCTGAGGAGCGGTAGTAGAGTAGGCCATCGCGAAGGAGGAATCGGGAACTTTTCTTCGACGACGAGCTAGAGTCAATCGAAGAGGAAGCTTTCGGAAGGATCGACTCGACTTCAGAAAGGATCGAGCTAGCGAAATCGTCGGTAGAGAGCGCTTGACGTAATTCGTCGGCATGAGGCACGCCCACATCGAGATACGAGGAGGTAATCGACTCCGAAGATTCCGATGCTTGACGAGCGAGCCTATCGCTTGCTTGTTGGCGGCGAGCGGTGAGGGTGGATGAAGTAACCGCGGCTGGCCGCTGTCTGAACGTTGTCCGAGGCCGGTCGCCAGAGGGCAGCTAGAGGCCTGCCGCAGGCGCGCCATCGCGCGTGCCGCAGGAGAGGGGAGAGAGAGCGCGGAGAAGGGGATGGGCGGAGCGAGAGCTCCGCCCACCGAAAAATTGGTAAGTCCCGCTCCCGTTTACAGGATAAGTCGGGACTGAAGCCGCCGCCCACTCGGAGACACAGGAGGAAGGGGGGGAAAGATCACCGGGGGGGGGGGCGCGGCCCACCGGACCATATCTAAGCCCTTCACCCCTATCCCCCTAGTAGTGCACGGGGGGAGCCGCCTGATGGCGGGGGGAGAAGGGCCGGGGGAGTGGGGGTGTAGAAAGTATGCGCGCTACGTACTAACTATGTGTAGTAGGTCGTAGTGGTTCCATTCGCCGCGAGTGCGGTAAGAATATTAGAAGGTTTTTTTAATTGTTAAGGTGCAGTGTCGCGCGCGCGGCGAGGATATTGAGAAGTTTTTTTTGTTTGACCGCTTGACCGCCCTACCGCCCTATTATAGATTTTCTTGTGTTGTGGCAGTATAAACCTAGTGCTGGTGCTGAGGGACCGTGCCTCATCGGCAACGAGGCCCGTACCCCGCGATGGGGGTGTGCGCGGTTGGTGCATGGCTCGTCCGGTGTACGTGTACGTGGCTGGGGATGCTAGCCAACAAGATGATCTACAAGACTACAAAACAATTCTGAACGCGGGGCTAACAAGTAACAAGAGACCCCGGGGAAATCGGGAAATTGAATAGTAGAGACGCACGTTTTATTTTAGATGCGAGAGCACGAGTCCAGTTCTGTGCCTTTCCACCACTGCCCCCGGAGGAATGAGGAGAAAGAGGAGAAGAGAGAGAGAGAAAGAGAGGATGAGAGTAGAGGAGAAGGAGAGGAGAGCGCGAGAGGGAGGACGCGCGAGAGGGAGGACAGAGATATAAGAGAAGTCGATGGAAATTTGGAGACGCGAGCCGAGAGAGAGAGAGAGAGATGGGAGACGAGGAGAGGGAGAAAATAGGTTGAGTTATGCTTTGGGAGAGCGAAGAGTAGTAAAATATTACGCGCGGGAGAGACGGTTGGAGGCTGGAGAAAGAGAGAGGGAGAGAAGAGAGAGGGCTACTGTAGGAGGGAAAGGGAGGGAGGAATCATGCGAGAAGGAGAGAGAGGGAGAGGGGATGGGGGGGGAGAGAGAGAAGAGAGGGAGAGAAGGTGAGAAGAGAGACAGAAGGGAGAACGGGGAGGAAAGGGGGGGGGGGGGGGAGAGAGAGAGAGAGAGAGGGAGCAGAGAGAGAGAGAGAGAGAGAGAGAGAGAGGGTGGGGCGGAGGAGGGGGGGGGGGCGGAAAGGGGGAAGGCCAGGCAAAGTGGGTCGTCCGAGTGATCGTCTCCCCCCACCATGCAGACGAGCTCTCCCTCCTCTCGTCGTCCCATCCCACAGACCCTCTCGAGCGTCTGGTCCTCCCGCCTAGGCATCCACGGTGGCTCAGACATTCCCGCCTTTGGCCTCTCCCTCGGCCACACCAGCCACTCCTCTCTCTCTGGCGCAAGGGCGCGGCGCGCCACATCGTCGAGCTCGTCTTCGCTTCTCGAGGCCAACGAGGAGGGCACCTTCTCCTCGTCCGACCAGTCGGAGGCAGAGTGCGATGAGGCGGAGCTGGCGGAGCCATCGCGATGCGCGGGGCTCTCGCACTATGCGAGACTGGGGAAGGGCGAGAGCGGCGGGAGGGGGCACGTTGCAAGCTCAGCCGGTGGTTTCCGCTTGATACTCGGCCGCGCGGGCGCGTCGTGCTCTGCATTGCTCGGTCCGTTGACCGGCTCAGTGCCGATTGTCGTGCTCAACTTTGCGACATGCGCCACGTACGGTCTCCTAATGGTCGAGGGCACGTCGGTCGACCCGCAGCTGCTTGTCGCGATGCAGCTCTACTCGGCGGGCGCCACAGGAATCTTCCTCGCGCTCAAGTCAGGCTGCTCCCTCACCATCTCCTCGGGTGATGCCTCGGTCGCGCTGTACACCAACCTGTGGCTACGCGCCGCCTTCAATCACCCTGATTGCACCGACGAGACGCGCGAACCGACGGCCATCGCGTCGGTGCTGCTGATGACGATCCTGATGGGCGCGGTGTACATGCTGGTTGGCTCCTACCACGCCGCTGATCTCGTGCAGTACCTCCCCTTCCCCATCATCGCCGGCTTCCTCGGGATGGTCGGCGCCTCGATAGTCAAGGGTGGCCTCGTTGTTGCTGTTGGCCACAATCTCGACCGTCTAGCCGACCTCGTCGAGGCGGCCAACGACGTGCCTTACGAGTTTAGCGCGGCGCTCGGGCTGGTCATCGTGCTGCTTGTGCTGCGTCGCGTCCGCGTGCCCGCTAACCTGCTCTTCATGTCGACGATGGCGGCAGCACTGCTGCTCTTCTACGCGCCGACCACCTTCTTGCGCATCGCGCGGTCCGAGTTGCGCGTACGCGGCTTCCTCTTCCCCATTTCGCAGCCAATCGGCCCGCTCGACATCTGGAGAAGGCTCGATCTCTCCCGCATCACGTGGAGTGCGCTGCTACCTCATTCGGGCGAGGTCTTTGGCACGATCACCATCCTGACCATCTCGCTCGTGCTGAGGGTTTCGGCGATCGACTCGGCCGCGCAGGTACTCGTGGATTCCGCGGAGGATTGATGTGCTTACTCACCGCTTGCTTGCTCGCGGCCGATGGACGCCCACGTCACAACCCACCGTGTTCCCGCCGCCGATGCACCCTCTCGCAGGCTAACCTCGACCCGGATCGCGAGGTCAGGATCACCGGGCTATGCAATCTAGCCGTCGGCGCGACGGGCGGCCTCATTGGCTCACACTCGCCCGGCCTCGTGTCGCTCAACCGTGAGGTGGGCTCCGACGGGCCGTTGGTAGGTGTGATGCAAGCGGCGATGCTTGTCATCCTGTGGATTTCGGCTTATCCGCTCACTAACGTGCTGCCTCGATTCCTGCTCGGCGGCGTCCTTATGTCCATCGGGGTTGTGATGCTAATTGAGTGGGTCTGGGTGGTGCCGCACGTACGGATGACGCCACTCTCTCATCTACTCGTGCTGGCGATGACGCTCTTCTCCTCCGTCTATGGTATGGTGCCGACCATCTTCGGCGGCATCCTCGTCGCCGCGCTACTGCTCGTCGGGCGCTTCTCGCGCCTATCCGTCCTCAAGTACCATGTGTCGATGTCCTCGCACTCGTCCATACTGCGTCGCTCGGCCGCCGAGGCCGCCTACCTGCGCCAGCAAGGCGAGCGTGTACACATTGTCGGGCTCGAAGGATACCTATTCGAGGGAACTATCGTGAAGCTCATCAAGTACCTTCAGCAGGCGGTGGTCGCGCTAGAATCTGCGGAGCCTGCCCCCAGGCGCGAGGCGGAGCGCGCGAAACTCAAACGCTCCGCCAAGGTCGGCCCACTGCCCGGTGGTGGCGCTAAGCCGTCGGGTGGCGACGGCAACGACCCCGAGCCTGCTCCCGACATCCTCTCCTTCGTCCCCCATCGACCGGACTTCTTGGTGCTTGACTTCACCGCAGTGCAGGGGCTGAACGAGACGGCAGCCGCACTGCTTCAAAAGTTCGCGCGCGTGTGCACCGCTCACTCGATCCGGCTAGTGTACGCGGCCATCGGTCCCAACGATGCGCAGCTGCTGCATGCGCACGGACAGGGCGCGGGCTCCCGCTTCTTTCAGAACACGCGCGACGCCGTCGAGTTCTGCGAGGAGCGGCTCCTCGAGCGCAGCGGCCTATTCCCGCGCAATGAGCCCATGCCCTCGGTCCGCCCGACGGTTCCGCCTTCTATGCCGCAGTCGAGTCTCGCCTCCGTTGCGGCCTCCCCTAGACTTTGCGCTGCTCTCCCGCCTCATCCACCCTTAGCCAGCAGCACGCCCACGCTCAGCGCCGTCCACCCCGCCGTTCCTCTGAGCCCAATGAGTCCGATCAACCCGCGGTCCCGCAAGCTTGACACGCCCGGAGAAGGATCGCCAGCCCACCTCCTGAGTGACGCGGCGGGCTTGTCGTACCAGGCCACACGGCCCGCGAACACCTCGGCCGCGGCCGCAGGAGATGAGACAACAACCGGTTCTGGCGGAGACGCGTCTCCGCCAGGTCAGCCATCCCGGGTCACGGCGTTCTCGGTCCACTGGGGACAAGCACAAATCATGCAAGGTTCCTCCGGGACTTACGTCGGCTCATCCTCGCCCACGTGGTCCGAGGTGTCCATAGGCTGGCTGGAGAGCAGCCCCGCTGCCGCCCCGGAGAACATGCAGAGCTTTCGCCTGCCCGGCGGGCTTGGCTCGCGAGCGGGCTCCTCCAACTCGCTATTGGTGCTCGACTCGGCAGGGCGGCCGGTTGGTGAGCGCTTTTTCCCGCCAACTCATCAGCCCTCGTCCACAATACTGGAGGAAATCAACATCGATGAGCTTGTGTCTGAGCAGGCGGCTCGGTCGTCGCCAAACTGTGCGTGTGCGTCATCGCAGTTTCCATCGCACCCTACTGAAACAGCCGCACCCGCCGACGGTCCATCGCCGGCCGAGGCGCCCGCCGACGTGCCCTTTTCCGCCACGCGCGCTCTGGTCCATGCCTCGCCAGGCGCTCCGCCACCGCATGATGCAGGGAGTTCCAAATCCTTGCCGGCAGCTCCACCGCCATATGACGCGGAGAATCCCAATGCTTGGCTTGTTCACTCGGAATTGCTTCCGTCAGTCGCCACGTGCGAAGACATTTTTGCAATGAATGAGCGCCTGCCGACAAACATGGACGCTGCGAATCCTACCCCCAAACAGTCCTTGCGCCCTCCCCAGTCCACCTGGAGCTCGCTCAGCGTTGAGGACAGTCGAGGGTCTATGTGCTCCACCTCGTCGGCGCCGGCCGCCTTGGAGCCAGCTGGGTCCATTGCTCCCGCTGCGTGTGCTTTGGACGAGCCCTGCGCGACGGGCGCTGCAGACACGATGTCACTCGACACCTCCAGTCTTGCAACAAGGGGCGGGATGGAGTCGTCAACGCTTCCGCAAGATGGATCCGTCGCCAAGGCAAACAGTAGTGCCAGCTATGAGGGGACGGGCCACAACACCATTGACTGTGAGGAAGGCGCACTAGCCCACCTCGACGAGGCGCATGGGGCGGTGGAAGAGGCCCGGCAGGAAGGGCTCCTACCGGAGTCGTTCGTCCCGAAGCGTGAGGCATCAGGCAGAGCGCACTTCGTTTCTTCGCGGCGTCGGCGGCCTGCCGGGTTGCTGAAGGTGCCCGAGCAGGAGCTAGAGCCCCCGCGCATCCTGGTTCGTCACAAATCTATGCCGCTTGGCTTGCCCTCGACGTCTCAAGAGAGCCGGGTGCCGGTGTCGCCCGCCCATCTGTTGCACGCGCAAACACATCGCAATCTCTTTGAGGCTGCTGGCATGAGGCAGACTTCCAGCCCTTCAGCCGAGCACGGGCCGACCGAGGAGCAAGGCAATCGTTCATCTCCATCGCGCGTGGGCACGCCGACCATCCCAATGCCGTACGGATCGAGCTGCCAGGAAATTTCCACCGATGAGGGCGCGCCTTCAGAGGCGATACCATCGCATGGTCTCGAGACCCATATTGGTGACGATGCCGCGCTGGCGCGCTGTGCGGTGCCATCTGCACCCGTGCTGCCAGATCGTGCGCATCGCTCAAGCGAAGACAGCTGTGGCGCCAGCGCAGTAGAACCCGAGAACTTCGAGTCAATTGGAGTCCCGGACGCGTCCGTACTGACCCCACTGCTTCATTCCCGGCACCACGCGGAGAGCGACGCGGCGCTGCTCGCGCGTGTTGGCACCTGGCGCGCGTACGAGCCTAACGCGATGCTTTGCGAGCAGGGACAGCTATGCGACGCCATGTTCTTCGTCGCGCCCGGGTACGGATCTGTGATGGTCGAGGTCGAGGTTGGCCACGTTGGAGGACCCATCCAGGCGTTGCATACAGGGCAGCACGGCGCCTTAGTCGGCGCCACGTCGCTGCTTACGCGCGCGCCGTGCGGATATTCGGTACTGGCAATCGAGCGTACTTGGGTGCTTGCACTCGGCCACGACTGCATCAAGACGCTCTACGCCTCGCACCCGCACACTCTGATTAGGTTACAACGGATTGCGCTACTACAAGAGCCGCTCAACACGCGTCGGCTTCGCATCATGTCACGCTTGTGGCTTGCAGGAGGCTGGTCGGGCGCCAACTTTGATCAGGTGACCGTGCGTGCCGCGCAGGGGCCACGGCTGCGACGGGCTTTTGCAAGAGGTGGAGCGCAGCAACACAGCGCGTGCTCAGCGGAGTCGTCGGACAGCCCAACGGAATGCACGCAATGCCTTGCGTCCGAAGTCGCGGTGAGTCACATGCTGCCAGACAGGGCCGCGTCACAGCTGGCGGCCGAAAAAGCATCCGCCAAGGACAGTGCTGATGCAAGCGCGGCCTACCTGGGCTCCAATCTTAGTCAAGCGGGTGGATCCATCCTAGTTCCTAGCACAACTGCGCTCGTTCGCGCCCGCTCAGGAGCCAAATCCTACAACTCACTTTTGAAAGTCGATACCTCGTCTCCAACAATGATGACCACCTGCGCGTCCGACTCCGCAATTCTCGTGCAAGCGAACAGCGTGCCGTCCAGTGGGACAACTGCCCCGTTCGAGCCAACCATCATTCGGCTACGCGAGTTTTCAGCCGACATTATCGGCAGGCAACGCTCGATCGCCGACATGGCTGCGCGATGGGGAGCAATGTTTGAGGAGCTCAACGCTGCACCAGCCATACGTTCCCCGGCTTCAGCTGATGACCTCGACGAGGTGTCTTGCTCCCCTTTAGCAGGAGCGTTGACGCCATCCTCCGGCAGTGGCCACTGGCTTCCACCCCGCGACTCGAGCCGTGAACGTGTCGAACGGCCGCGAGGACTACGCGCCGACCGATCAAGGCCGCTGTATTAGCACTGTTGTGGCCCGCCCAAAATTCCACGACGCGTTCATGCGCCCTTAGGTGCTTTCACTTCGTGCCCGCTTATCGACACGGACCCTCGACGAAGCGGGAATTCCCAGCTCCGTAGCCACGCGCCTCCGAAGCGACCCAGCGTCCATGAAGCAGCGGCAATGTGTCTCATTCACTTTTTGCAGTTGCGTGTGACGCATAACTTTTCCTCGAAGGTCTTTCATTGACACCTTTCGTATTGCTGCAGTTGCCATTCGCACTCATGCAGTTACCACTCCTATACACTCCCACTATTGCTATTGTCAGTCCTGCCACTACGCCAGCCACTACTTGTCTAAGGTGACACCAACGCCAACGGGCAAGCCTCCTGCAAAAGCGAGTGTGCACCATGCTCACTCCAGTTTTTTTGTCATGGTTGCGACGTCGCCGGCTTTCTTGTCGATTGATCCCTGCCTTGTGCAGCTAATCTGCGCTACAGGCACCCACTCTTAGTTTTTTCTTTGACGCTTCTGCACACACGCCACAAGGTGGCAGCAGCGGTCAAGCCGACGTGTCCAACGAACACCGTCGGTTTTATATTGCCTTGGTGGAACATGATACTGAGATTGGGCTCGGCCGTCTTCATGGCAACCACAACTTAACTTTGGGCCTGTGGGGAGTGTGATAATTACTCTAGCTGCTACAACTAGCTAGGGGACCCGTAGTAAAAAAAAAAAAACATCTGAAGATTCAGGCTACTACCGCTAGCTATAAAGACCACGCACTCACGGTACCGACTCACGCCATCGCCTATACCCCAGAACACTCACTCCCTTTACACTACCCCCTTCATTCCTTTGTCTTTGGTATCGGGGGGGGGGGCCGCGTGCACTACGACAGGCCAAGCGCAAGGGGCGGGCTGGGGCAGACCTGCTGCTGGGTGTTCCTGTGGCAGACAAACGTAAAACGCCTTCTGAACTATCTTATATTGTCCCCGGGGGTCTCGGCCCCCGCCCTTCGGCCTTTCTTCGTCCGCTGCCGCACTTTCGCGGTGTTCGCTTGCCGCGCGGGGTGTCCTCCCGTTGATATACCGTAAACAGGCGGTTCTCTTACCTATTCTCGAGCTGGATCGTGCCCTTTTTTTGTCGTTCTTTTCCCGTCGTTCTCTTCGTTCTCCTACGGGCGTGTGCTGCATGTCGCGCGCCATGGCCCCCTTCTGGGGGGCCCCTCGGGGCCCCCAGAGGGCCAGCCAGGGCAGCTCAGGGGGCAGTGGAGGCTGGGGCAGTGCCCCTGGCCTCTCCTGCCTCTCCCTCGCTCGCCTCGCTGGCCCTGGGTGCCCTCCTGGCGGCCTCGGTGGTCTGTGGCTCAGTGGTGAGGGGGGGGTCAGTACGAGCGAGGGCCAGTGCAGGCGAGTGCGTGCGGCGCGCGGCGCGCGCTCGGCGAAGGCCTGGGCCAGATTGGTGTCAGCTCAGCCCCTGCCAGCAGGCAGGGGCTGAGGTTGGTTGTGCAGGCCCACCCAGGGGGTGTCTGCGATGGAGAGAGGGGGGCGCGAGGCCCCCATTGGCCTCCTACTTAACCCGTAGTAAAAGCATGTCCCCCGCCATGCCCTGGAACTCTCCCAGGTCCCTGGCCACACACAACACTTACGAGCCGCCGCCGGCCCGACAGACGCCGCAGAGTCGTTCCTCAGTTGGCCCAAGTCTGCCCCCAACCATACTCTAAGCAACCGGGCATGTTGTGGTGCATAATGTACGCCGGCGCCGCAACTTCGGAAACCTAGACAAAGGAATGAAGGGTGAAAGGGGGAGGAGAAAGGAGAAAAGAGAAAGGGTAGAACGGGAATGATAGGGGGCTGAAGGGGGGAGCCCCGCCATCAGGCGACTAACCCCGTATACTACTAGGGGGATAGGGGTAAAGGGCTTAGATATGCTTTGCTGGTGCCCCCCCCCCCCCCCCCCCGGTGATCTTTCCCCCCCTTCCTCCTGTGTCCCAGGTAGGCGGCGGACTCAATCCCGACTTACCTTGTAAACAGGCGCGGGACTTACCTATTTTTTGGTGGTCGGAGCTCTCGCTCCGCCCGCCCCCTTCTCCGCGCTCTCTCACCCCTCTCCTGCGGCACGCGCGATGGCGCGCCTGCGGCAGGCCTGCGCCAGCCCCTCGCGCCGGAGCGCGAGGGCGGTATCGCGGCTGTGTAAGGGCCGGGCCCGGAGGCCTCCCTTGTTGGAGCGTCCCTCTGGTGAGGTGTGGGTGGTGTGGCTGTGGGTTGTGCTGTAGATGTGTTGCTTGCTGTCTGCTACCAGCATGGCAGCTTTGTTCGTGGCGTTCGTGGTGATGCGCGGGCGTGGCTCGCCGGCTCCTGTGCCCAAAGTCGCGTTCCGTCAAAAGAGGACCACAATCTGTTTTCTTTTTAGTTATGAACAATAGTGGTACAAAACAAAGCTAATCGCCGTATACGAGATGTGCATAGAAACTTTTTTTAACATAAAGTCGCCGTATACGAGATGTTTCGTTTACGCAGCACATGTGATTACTTGCAATCATTGAGCACGCCGTGCGTATGCGCATCGACTTCCCCCTCGCGAGGGCGCCGTGCGTGCGCATAGAAACTTTTTTCCCTAAGGCCCACATTAACGTAAAGTAGCCATATACGAGACGTTTCGTTTGCGCAGCACGTGTGATTGCTTGCAATCATTGTGCACGCCGTGCGTATGCACATCGGCTCCCCCCCCCGCGGGGCGCCGTGCGTGCGCATAGCAACTTCCAGGAAGGTGCACGCCGTGCGTTCACTCTTTCCGCGGGGGACTCTGGACGCAGAGGCGGTCGGGAACCGCGGGGGCACCCCTGGGACCGAGGAAAATATTACCGTATATTGCGAAAACACTAACGTAAACAATCGAGGTCTTGGGGTCTCTCCGCTCCCCCGGGGCCCCCTCCCCGGGTCCCCTCCTCCCCCTCTCATCGACCTACCAGAGAGAGACGGCTCCTACTGCCTGCCTCCCTCCTCCCTCCTCGCTCACCCTCCAGCTCTCTCCTCGCCCTCGTCTTCCTCACGATGGTGACGACTCGGCGCGCATCGGTACGGTCCTCCGTCCTCTCCTCTCGTGCTCCTGCTCGCTGGTTTCGTTCGACTCGCTCGACACAGCCACCTGTCGACTGGACGCCGAGCGCAAGCGCTGCTCGCACGACTCGTTCCTCTTCCTGCTCCAAGGGCGCGGCGGAGGAGGCGGATCCTGTTCGCGTTCCTGATGCCGAGGAGGAGGCCCTTTCCCCGACCGATGAGGCCACCACCACCACCACCGACGAGGACTCCGGGCCTGTGGGAGGAGAAGAGGAGAACGAGGACTGTGCGTCGGACGCTCCAGGTCTTCTTGTTCCCATCGCGCGGGTTGCGGATGTCGAGGAGCCAGCCGAGTCGATGGAGGAGGTCGAGACCGCCCACGCGCTCGCTCTCGCCGATGAGAAGGAAGCCGAGGAAGAGGACGAGAAGGCGGAGAAGGCGGAGAATGAGAAGACGGCTGCGTCCGACGCACCAGTCGGAGAAGTCTTCACTCGGTTCGAAGAGGCCACGCAGCTGGAAGAGGCCACGCAGCTCGAGGAGGAGGAGAAGGGCGAGACCGCCGAGGAGGCCGAGACCGCCGAGGCGCCCGCTCCTGCCAAGGCGAACGAAAAGGAGGGTGAGGAGAAGACGGAGGAGAAGGAAGAGGAGACGTCCGACGCACCCGCTCAGGAGGGGTTGGAGGTGGCCACGCAGCTGGAGGAACTGACTCAGCTCGAGGAGTCCGCGGAGACCGCAGCCGAGCCGACCTCCGCGGAGGCCGCGATCGAGACCTCCACGGATGCCTCGCGTGTGATGGAGGACCATGCGTCCGACGCTCAAGCGGACGCTATGTTGGAGCCCATCGTTGACGAGAAGGACGACGACGACATGTTTGACTTTTGGGAGATGGCCAAGGAGCCCGATGGGGCGAAGGAGCCGGAGGAGCCAGTTGAGGAGGAGGCCGTCGTGAACAGTGGCTCCTCAGCGGTGGACTTGAGCGATGTCGCGGCTGGTGTTTCCAATGACTCCATGCACATTGACCTGACCGACGAAGCGGTAGATGTGGCGGCCACGCCTTGTTCGACGAATAGTGAGTCGGCACATCTACTGCGGTGCCGCCCGGCCTTCCCACCTCGGCGACGACTTCGCGGCCAAATTGACGCTGCCGGCGATTGTGCTTGCGCACGCACGTGCGGTTGCAAAAAAACTCACCCTCTTCTGGTGACCACACCAGACACCAGCCGTCCACCTTCCTTCTCTTCCCACGCACGCGACTGTTGCACGGGAGCGACGCGGCACCCGCGAGCAGGGGTCGGAGAAGCGCCGGCGCTCCGCACGCTCTTAGTGCCCCCGCGCGTTCGCTTTCGTGGTGGTGTGCGGTGTGCGGCGGCTGCGGCGCAGCGGGAACGTAGAACGTAGCTGGCTAGCATGCATGGCGGCGGTAGTAAGTCGGTTGTAGGTGTAGGAGGTTGTGTGGGCCTGGGCGGCCTTGCTGTAGTTGATTGAAGTCTTGCAGCTGGTGCTTTCTAGTACCTAGTCTAGTACCCAGATAGGCGAATGGAAATGGACGGTGTTTGTTACTTGTTGACACTGTCGATCCTATTGTGCACTTTGCGCCCATTCCCGAAATCATAAAATGTGGTTTATGATCTCCGGCTGAGGCTCATAAGGCTGCTAGTGTAGTCATTCATGCCGTGGTTTGGCATGCGTTGGTGCATGACTAGTGGCAGTATTGGCACTAATACTCAGTCACTTTATTATTGTGTGGCAAGTAGGACGACTACTAGGGTACCTACTCTGGTCCGCCCATCAACCTTCACTGTATCAATGCGTCAAACATGGAACAGTCGCCAGGGCCATCATGCACGCTGCTAGTGACGAAGACGTCTACTTCTGGGTCATCTAGCACCGGGCACCGCGCAGGGGGGGCGGCATTATTGTTGGTCCCCGGCCGGGCAACATCGAGAACGAGTTGCCTCCCGGACGCATGGGCTTCGAGGAAAGCACGATAAGCGGGTGTTGTGGGCTTCTGTACAGGCTCTTGAACGACGTAGGCATTGCCGTCCTTTCCCTCGGGCAACGGATAGTTGGCGTCGGCGTCGTAACCGCTTAGGTCGCCGCATGCCACAAATGGGACGGTGATACGGCTAAGGCTATTTTTGAGCTCCTCACTTGGATAATGCCACGTAGAAAGCCCGGCGATCGCCTCCAAGTCCAACCCCTCGGGTGGGCTGAAATTGCGGCAGACGACAAACGCCTCCACAGATGAGTTGCGCGACGACTTTGGCTTCGCACACACCACGAATGGGAAGAAGAGCTTGAGCTGAGCGTACAATAGAGTAATATCTTTGCCACGGAAGATCTTGGCAACGAAAGTACCGCCATGGCGAAGCAGCTGTGTGGTGATTCCCAATGCAGACAGTAGAAGTTGAGCTTGAAGGTACTCATCCAAATCGTGCATTCCTGAAGGCCCAAACGCTCTGATAGTGTCGGCGTTTGCAACAAGGAGTCCGGCATTCTGGGCGATCAATCCATCGGAACTTGCGGCTCGCTCAGAGAAGGTCGATGAGCGGCGCATGAGTTCGGGATGCACGCTGCACGCACCACTAGTTGGAAGTGCACACCGCTTAAGGGCAAGAACACGCTCAACATGGGGCAGGTGCTTAGAGCAACCCGCTTATGCCGTGTGCCTTTGCTCTCACTCCAGGTGTACAACGCATGCGTGCCGCACCTGTCACATCGGGTGCGCCGTCGCAGACAACCAGGTCGGCATACCTATCCGCCTCGCCGTCGCGGAACATGGAGAGCACCTGAGCTGCGACCGCAGCATCCGTAATATCTCCAGTGATTTGATCGACGCCCTCAATCTGCACAGGCTAGGGCACGCTAATGATGAGGTGACACGTCGTGAGCGCAACCACGGGCTACCGCTGGTGTGATTCCACGCGAGCAACCCGGCATGGGGACACTTGTTCCCACCCCGAGCCCACGCAGATCGCCTAGTGCCGAGAGCCTCAGAGCATACGCTACACGACTATTCGCAATGTCTCGGTCGAAAGGTTGGCCTAGATGCTAACATGCGCGAGCAGTGCGCACGTGCGCATGCAGCCAGGTGCATGGCCCACGAATGGCGCCCGCAATGCAAAGCTCGTGTGCCATTAGTCATGCGAACAAGCCGGAGCTGTCTGACTCAGCAGCCTCCCCCTCCTCCCCCTCCTGACGCCCGCCCATTAAACCCACTACCGCATGCATGGATGCCATCTCATGAAGCTTCATATTCACCCCGTCCCTCGCCTGAAAGGCTACCAACCTTCCCAGAAGTCCACCCGGAGCACACCTCTCATAGCGCGCCAACGAATTGCGACCAGCTGCCGTCCTTCTTATGACCGCCCCTTTGTTCCTCCAGCACCTCTCCAGAGCCGATTCTCACCCTTCTGCCATTCCCCTCCCTCTCCCCTTCCCGTTACAGGCCACACACCGGTGCCATTTCCTGCAAGTCGATCGCCACAATCTTGACCTGGTCCCTCCGCGCTGCATTGGCGGCGCATCGTCTGGCGAGCACCTGCGACCACGAGCCAGGCGCCGCGCACAGGTCCACCACGCGTGTGACCCCTTCAAAGAGGCCGAACTCGTCGTCGAGCTGGAGAAGTTTATACGCAGAGCGCGCCCGCCAGCCCTCCTCCTTGGCACGCCGGTAGTAGATGTCGCGCTTGTCCTTTGAGGCCTTGCCTGTGGCGGTGGGATCCGTATGAACATGAAAGTCGATGTAGAGAGGAGGTCTGAAGGGAGAGGATGGAAAGGAAGGGAGAGAAGAAGAGAGAGCGAGTGCACGCGGGGAAGGGGGAGGGAGGGATGGGGGGGAAACGGGGGTGGGGTGGGGTGGGTGGGTGGGGGGGGGGGGGGGGGGGAGAGAGAGAGAGAGAGAGAGAGAGAGAGAGAGAGAGAGAGAGAGAGAGAGAGAGAGAGAGAGAGAGAGAGAGAGAGAGAGAGAGAGAGGGAGGGAGGGAGGGAGGGAGGGAGGGAGGGAGGGAGGGAGGGAGGGAGGGAGAGAGAGAGGCGGCCGGCGCGGTGCAGTGCAGCGCACCCATCGCGGACCGTCGACACGCGAACGGCCCCTAATTTTGTAGGTGCATGCAACCTTAGAGTATACAGTTAGAGGCTAGAGCTTCTCACTCAACAACGTTTCTTATACTTTACTCCTATGAAAAAAAAACATCTGAAGTTTCCGGGCTACACGCCTACTAATCCTAGGTTACCCTGTCACTGCCACGACACCGCCCTTACATCCCCTCTCCCCACCTCCTCCCTTTCCCCCCTTGATTCCTTTGTCTTCGGTTTCCTGCCGCATTCGCGATCGACCGCGTCCGCGGCCTTCAACTGTACTCGTTAGTCGTTCTTTACTCGATAGATGTTCTACGCGCCGCTCGCCATCCGTAACTCATCACTCACTCCTTGCATGTTTGCGCCTCCTTGTGGCCTGTGCGCCCTGATTCCCAGGCCTGGTCCTTGTGCTTTGCGATCGCCTGGGTCCCTCCTTGCTACGTTTTCCCTCGCGCTCGTCCTCGTTTTCGTCGCAGGTGTTCGCCGTCGTGGGTTTTCCCCAGCGGTTAGCCTACCCTCCGCGCCCTTGTTGTCATCAGTGCACGGGAAGTCTTGTAGATTCCCTCCTTACTTCTACTAACTCTCCCCTCGTAACTGTCGATCGCATCGGCTCTTCCGTCGTACCGTCGTTCCCCTCCCGTCGCCCCCTCGCTCTCCTGTCGCGCGGCCTCCCCGGAACCAGCTTCTCCGCTATAGAGGGAACTTGGAAAGGGGGAGGGGGTTGTTAGGGGTTAAGGTTGGGTAGTAGGGAGGTACATAAGCACACTGCCTCACGCCGCACGCGTAGCGGGGAATTTTAAGAAGTTTTTTTTTAGTTTGGAGCATGGGTTCTGAGCAGGCCTTTTGTGTGTCTATTTTGTGGCGCGCGATTTTACGAGCAAGCGCGGGTGTTTCCGAGTTACGCTCGTGGGTTCGGATGCTGGATGAGTCCCCCCTGCATGCCAAGAGGCAGCGCAGGGGGAGGGATGGTTCTCGCGCCCCATGAGGGGAGTCGAGAGAGTGGCGGAGTGGGGTTGGGCGCGAGGTCCCCCTCCATGGCGACCAATCATAAGATTAGTGCTGAACTAAGTCGTATAAGTATAAACCTAGTTGCGCCGAAAGTGTGCCTACTGTCTACTGTGTACTGATGCGCATGGGACGTGGGACGTCATGCGTGTTGCGTGCCGTCTGGAAACTTTCGTCGGATGCGCACCTGCACCTGGACCTAAGGTCGTTTAGGCCGATCCTTTTTTCGATTGTCTGCCCATGTCTGCTGGGGCGGTCCTTGCCGTGTTGGCAAAAGGGAAGGGCTTTGCATAGTTTGGTATATCGTTCTATACCACGGATCAGTACTGATTCCTCCGAGAAGAGAGGTGTTATTGCTCCTTTACACATAGCTCCTAACTTCTGTACTTGCTCCACACGTGACAACACGAGTTCTAGTTCTAGTCATGCCCTTTCCAGATCCCTCCCGTGGCCCGTGGACACCGCTCTATGCTGCCGCGACCTGCGGAACGCCGCCTCATGGGCTGCCAAGAGCTCCTTGCCAATGTTCCTCGCGTCCTGGCCCTTGTCAAAGACAAAATCCACCCCCGGGAGCCTCGCCAGGCCCTGAAGCACCTCCAACGAGGAGCCACTTAGGATGCATACGACACCAGTGAATCCCCTTTTACGTAATTCTAGCGCCAGATGGGACCCTTTCACCTCTAATGTGGTGTCATCAAGTTCGACATCAATGTTTTCGTCGAGAACAGCAATGTCAGCCGGAGGAAGGTCGGCAGGCTCGAGCGAGCTGAGCAGAGGGGCATACGCAAGGGCATTAGTCTGGCGGATGTCGGGGGAGAAGAGTCGGGTCGGATTTCCGCCAAGTCCAACTGCTGCGACGAGACCTGGGAGCACTCAGCGCCACGCGCTGCGAAAGTGAGGGGAGTAGCGGGAAGGCTTACATGGTGCGCTTGCCCATCACAATGTCCACAAAGGCCTCGACCTCAAGGGCGCAGGACCCTACGCTTGCACTACGCTCGGTGTCTGCCTTGAGAAAGAAGCGGAATAGTGTCGCCTGACGGGGGAGGGGCGGAGTGGGAACGCGTTGTAGGACGAGCGTTGGGCTTCAGGCGTGAAATTGACAAAATTACCCGCGAGACCTCGTAAGGACTTGGCTGCCGCGCGCACCTGCACTCTCCGGAGCATCGCCGAGTCGTCGATGCCGATGCAGACGGGCGGTGGCACGGTAAAGGGCGCGTTCGGGTGCGGCTCGTGTTCCATCTTCATAGCCGCACGGTTCTCCTCCACGGAAGGATGCACTACTATTTGCCGAAGCGCAGGCGTGGCAACAGGCACGCCGCTCTCGCTCAAGGCCGTCAAATGCGGCTGCACCTCGGGAGAGTCATCCTGTGGGTCGGAAGTCGGTGCCGAAGTGCCAGCTATGCACCGTGTCGCCGGAAGCACGGCATGTAGCATCGTATGATGCTGATTGGCCTCCAACCAAACACTGCCGCCAATCGATTCCACCGCCAACTTGATCGAGGAGAGGCCGAGTCCGTTGCTGCAGACGAGAGGAATGAGGATGTCATATGCCGGGCGGGGGCTGAGACCCATCTCGGTTCACGGGGGCTTGCTTGCATACCCGGATGAGACGCTACCAGTTGGCTTGTGGAACCCCTTCTCAAAGACTGAAAGGCACTCGGCGGCAGAGAGGCACGGCACGCCTGGACGATTGCGGTTGGTGATTTTGAGGTGTAGCCACTCCGCCACTCTTTCTGGATCTGCGCAGCGTGGGCATGGAGATGGCGGGGTCATGCGCGAAGTGCCCGGGGGGTGGGGTGGGGTGGGGTGCGGGGGGGGGTGGCTCGATGCGGGTGCTGCTGCGCACTCTTTTGGAGCACTGCCTCGACTTGGAAGGGCTCCCTGGGCGGGGAGTGCTTGGACACGTTGGCAGCAGCCTCCTGTAACACTAGCTCGAGCACGGTCGCATCGACCATTACGCACTCCACGGCATCAACTTCGGCGCGAGATCCGAGCATACGCTTGAGCTCAGTGCGCAACATAACCTCCGTTTTTGCCGAAACGTAGGAGCCCTCCTCAAGCTGCACAAAGGCCTCGCGCTTGTGGCACCTGGCAAAGTGCGTCGGCAGATGAAGAAAGGCGCCCGTACGCACCCGCATCGAGAAGCTACCAGGCTAAGACGCGCACAGAGCGGCATGCTGATGCAGTTCCCGGGCTGATTCAAGTTTGGGGTTGGTTTGCGGCACGGGGCGTGGCCGCACCACTCGACAGCTTGCATTAGCATTCCACGGATTTGTTGGAGCATCTCATGCGGCTTGAGCTCTAAGCTGCAATCGAGGACTAGCTCAGCAGGGATCGCCTGCAGAAGCATCGAGACGAGTGCGGCGGCGCCGCCACATTGACCCTTGATCACGTGATTGAGCTTCGAGTCAGCGTGGCGGTTGGCTACGGCGAGACGGTTCGCCTCCGCGAGCTCCACTAGCCGGCGTGTCTTCATGGCGTCTATGTGGATGGCCGCCCCACAGAAGAAGCCCGTCAAGCCGCCCGCGATGATGATCACTGGCTCGCGCCATCCGATGGAGAACATCGGGCGAACGATGTGTATCGTCGATATGACTGCTAGGATGCCCAACCTAGTCGTCACGGGGAAGTTGCGCACGGAGAGGTACAGCTGGATGATAAAGCCACCAAAGGCAGCGACCACTGGCTCGAGGGTGAAGCCGTGAGGAGCTGGCTGTATGGGACAATAAAGCAAGTACCAGACTCCAAGGACGATGGCGAGCCAGAGATGGGTACTGGGCATGAGTCTGCCCGCATCACTTTGATCAGCCTTCCGTCTCGGCTCGACAAAGATTGTGGAGAGCACGAATAAGGTGGCGATGAGCGCACCCAGCGCTCTGGTGAGGTCCTCAAAGAGGCGATCCTCAACGTAGCAACCCACAAGGATGAGAAGCGCTTGGGTCGAGACGCCAAGCACGCCGACCAGGGAAATTCCTCCTTCGATAGTATGCGACGGGGACCTAGCGAACTTGTGACAGATCCATGACCATACGTTGGCCATGTGGAGCCAATGCACTATGTGGCCTTGTGCGCGTTCGGCCGTGAGAATTGCGGCCTCTCCCATACCATCTAGCTTTCGTTGGCCCGAGACCCACCTACGAAGTCGACGGGAGGCGTTCAATAAGTGAGGCCGATGACCTGCCTCCCTCGCGCGAGCGGTCTTCGGGCCGAAGCTCAAAGGATCCCCTGCATGAATGGCCTCTGCTCAGACGCGTGAGCGGGCAAAGACTCCTGCCACTTTCCCCGATCATCGCGATCTCGTGCCCCGCTACCCCTCCCTAGAGTGCTCCGCCCCGCTGCCGCCGCTCCCTCCTCTCTCTCTCTCTCTCTCACGCTCTGAAGAAGCACAGGGGAGCGGAGCGGCGTGCGATGCTCTGTTCCCGCCCATCCTTCCATGTGCCCCGTTGCGCGTTCCCCTCTGCTTTCAGGGTGCCTCCCTCCCCCCCTTCCCCCGCCCCCACCCAACCACCCCCTCCACATGACGCACAGGGGCAGCCAAGCGTGACGCCCTGCAATCGCCGAGCCGCACCTGCACATCGCGGGCCACAGATCGGAGAGAGGCAGCCCAGGAGGGAGGGGTGGTGGGGGGGTGGGAAGAGAGGGTTGGGGAGAGCGCGAGACGAGTGAGAGTGGGGGGCGGGGGCGGGGGGCGGGAGGGAGGCGGGAGGGGGGCGGGGCGGGGGGGGGGGGGGGGGGGCGGGTCCACTCGCACGCGGCTCAGGCAATCCCCTCGCGCGCGGGGGGGGTGGCGCTGCAACCAAGAATCCAGGCGGGAAGGCACGGCGCTGAGATAGTTTGAGATCAGGAGGAGGACTGGGGAGACCCTCCTGCTTCCTCAGTGTTCTGAGTCTTGACGAAACGGTCTCCCCCGATCTCTCTCACAGCGGAGGTCCAGAGCCCGCGCACCCATCCCCTATTGTATTCCCCGGCGAGAGCGAGGCCAGCCACTCCCAAGCTCTCCGCCCCCTCTCTAAAATACTCTACTCTACAAGGATGGAGCTTCTAGTTGAGGTTCGCCGACGGCTTGCGAGCTCGCGCAGAGATGCTGCGACTGGGGATCCCCTTCATTTCGCTGGCCCGCGAGGGCCCACCACTGGTATTACGACGGAGCGCCACCAGCGAACGAGGGAGTAGGAGTGGTTCCGTTCCATTCGCCGCGAGTGCGGTGAGAATATTAGAAGGTTTTTTTAGTAGGTGTTACCCCAGAATCTTCAGATGTTTTTTTTTCTTCCCCCCCTCCAGCTCCTCCCTTCCCCCCGTCATTCCTTTGTCTTCGGTATCCGGGGTGCGGCCTAGGTGCGCTACCGTGGGCCTGGTTCAGAGTGCGGGTTCGCCTCGGGTTCGGGTTCAGGGCAGGCCTTTTGACTTTTGAATGTTGAATGCTCTGGGTCGAGGTCGTAAGAGAGGGCGAGGGTGGACGCCGCAAAGATATTCTGTGTATTTGTGTATTTGTATTAATTCTGAGCCTTTTGAGCATCGGCGAAGTAAGTCTAGTGACGAATTGGGATAGCCCATAGGGCCTGAGGGCAATGAGGAAGGGGCCAAGCCGGCGGCAGGCGCGGCTGAGGGAACGACTTCGGAGGTGCTGACGGGCTGGGAACGACTTCGGAGGTGCTGACGGGCTGAAGCCCTTCAGCAAAGGAAGGCGGGCAGGTGGGCTTGGGCGAGGGGCGAGGGCGAGGACGGCGGCGAAAGCGACATCGAGCGAGCGGCGAGAGGCGAGAGGCGAGGGCGAGTGAGAGGAGGGCTGTGATGGCAGGGGTTGGCGAGGAGAGGCGAGATGGAAGGGTATGAGCGTTAGACGAGAGCGAGAGCGACGAGAGCGAGAGTGACGGATGACGACTGACGACAGGACGACGGACGGACACAGACACCCATGAAAACACTCCGACTCTCGCCCCACGACTTTCTCACGTAACTCGACCGAAATCAAACCCAAACACTCCGATACCGATACGAGGTGGGGACGGAAAAAATCGACGTTTCACAATTGCACCCAAAAGTCGATGTAAGAGCGAAGCCTAACGAGTGGGTCGATTCGCGAATGCGACACCTACCTTAGTAGCTTAGTGCGTAGCAGACCCGTCGTGGGCTGCAAGTGCTGAGGAGTTCGAATCCGGGGCGCGCACCTTGTGTCTTGTGTGCGTCCTGGCGTCCTGGGCCCCCGGTCCGACGATAAAAAATGTGGGCCTCCGGATCAACAATCAACAAGAGTTTTTAACCCACTCTCTCCCACCTCTACAAATGGGTGCGTGAACGTTCTCGCACGCACCCCCCTAGCCCCTAGTGCAAAGCAGGCGACAGGCGAGACAGCCAGGAGGAAACGCGACGCGACAGGAAAGGTTCTTATGCGAAAGAGCGCGGGTCAGCCAGTCGGTCAGTCATTGTAAAAGTAGAGAGTCGATCGCGGATGCGACACCCCCCCACTTCTCACTATGTCAAATTCTCTCGGCGCCCGCTTCGCGGCCGGCGACCGGCGCAACACCGTCGGAATTGAATTACACCTTGCACCTACCGGAGTCTAAATCCTTGGCGGGCCAAGGCAATGTACTCTTCTTATTCGTTCGTGGCACTACGCCGCGCTCATGCACATGAGGTCGGTAGCCTCACACCGGCTACTCCACGCCAACCACCGGCAAATGGCCGTGTAAAGCACTGCTGATTGAGGAGGCGCCACCGTTCGGCTCGGACCAGCATGAAGTCCTGAGAACACTCGCTCTACTACTCCAGAGTCATGCCTTCCGAGCCCAAACCGCCTCATTCGCAAGAAAAAATGTGTATTCAGAGCCCAGAATCAACCCACCGCAGTCGAACGCACGCAACAACTTCCATCGATGTCCTCGAGACGTGCACCGGGAGCGTGCTCAACAATGGCAGAGAACGCTTGGCCTCCTTTCGCTTGCACGGTGATAACTTTCACGGCCTCCGCGCTCGAGTTCGAGGACAGGGAAAAGGTGCGTGCGTAATCAAAGTCGGAACCAACTGCAGACGATGCGGTGTGATGATCCACAATTCCAGCGTCTCTCGCACCTTCTTCTTCTTCGACCACGTGCGCCCGCCTTACGAGTATTTCAGAGTACGCTTGAAGCGCACGGCACAGCCCTGAGGGTAAGGAGGTTAACCCACCACTGATATGACCTGCTCCATCCCCGCCTTCCCGATAGTAACCAATGCCTGAAGCTCCGCTCCTAAATGTGTATCCATGTCGCCATCCATCGAACGCAGCTGATGCAATGAACGGCGGGCCGGCTGCTGCGTCGATCCGTCGTGAGGCGGAGCCGAGTGTTTCTCCGGTGAGGACAAGGTAGATGTGCAGTAAGGCTGACGTAAGCGGCCGCGCCAGCTCCGATGAAAGCTCGCCTGGATGCAAGAGTATCGTACCATCAGATGATGCGGCTTCTGCCATGAACATTGCCGCTGTGCCTAGTCTCTCACACAATGCCAATGCATCGTTAGCATGGTCATCTCCCTCGTGCTGGGACGTTGCAGAAGTGCTCCGCTCTCCTATAGGGTTGTCAACTTCAAGTGCATCAATTGCCTTAATCACTTGCTCCGTACTACCTGTGAGAACTGGAAGCTGCTCCTCGGCCACATCTATTAAATGGTACGAAACATTCGGAAAGTTGGGCAACGCCCGGGCCTCAACCTGCAAGGCAGTGGCAAGCCGTTTGTACGCGTCCCTGAGCTTTGCAAAGTGTGACGTCGCAGCTTCTCTCTCCTCGACCGGACGCTTATCCGGATGACAGCGAAGAGCCGCGGTATGGAAGGCTTTCTTGAGTTCGGCAAGCGACAGGTTGGCCTGATCCGATGCCAAGCGTGAGGATGCGTGCGCCGTACACGTTGAAAGTGGTTGCTTGGGTGCTTCATCCAATGTGGAAAAGCACATCGTCGCCTCCTCGTGCCCCTGCGGGATCTCACTCTGCGCATCGGCACTAGCACCTGTGCTTTGAGAGACGGAAAGTCCAAGCATTGCAAGCTCCTCGCCGTACCGCGTCGCAAGACGTGACATCTCCACACCATTCACGGGCAGCGGGGCAATGGAGACCACCGCCGTGATGCCATTGCGCAAGAGTGTCGGGTGGTGCCATGCGGCTGTCCTGTCGCCTACTACAATGCCGGCGAACAGCTGAGACAAGCTCGAGAGGGATAGGCGTGCACTGATCGCTTCGCAGTGGAGCCGAATGAGTGAAATGGATTCGTCATCAAGAGGGTTGCAGCGCAACTACGAGTGACAAGCGGCACGAGGTCAGAACGCGCTGAGATGTTCAAACGACCTGTGGGTGAGCTGTGCGGGCGAGCTGATCACGACCGCCTCCCTCATGCGGGAGCATGCCGAGTGAGCTAACGTGAAGCAGTGCGCAATATGCACGGGCGCAACCAAGAGGGCAAGAGGCAGCTCACATCAAGGCTGTCTAGATGTTTGAGCTGCTGGATCTCTAACGGGAGCGCGGACAAGCTGTTTCGAGCAAGATTCAGCTGTGAAAGCTCCGAGAGCTGATGAATTGCACTTGTGGGCATCCATATCCGGCGGTTGGGCAACGACGAGGTAGAGCGCAAGGAGGTGAGACCATTGTTCTCTAACGAGAGCCGACGTAGCCCTGGGAGTTTGCTGAGCGCATCTGGCCACACCTTGATTGAGTTTGAGCCGAGATCAAGATCAGTCAGGCATGGGACGGCGCCGCCTGCGGAGAGCCTAAGCTCTCGTAGTCTGTTACCGCACAGGTTGAGCCTCCGAAGCTGCGGCAGCCCAGGCTCATCGAGCACGAGGGCCTCCGTCAGCTCGTTGTTCTGTGCCTCCAGTTGCACAAGAGCGGCAAGCTGGGAGAGCTGCCGCGGGAGCATGCGCAGCCGCTGGCCGCCGAGCTGCAACAAGAGCAAGGAAGATAGGCGGAGCACGGCGGGTGGCAGTGCAACAAGACGGTTGCTCGAGAGGTCGAGCAACCGGAGTGCTGGCGGCAGAGGCCCGGAGCGGTGGAGGGCAGGTGAGCTGAGGAGGTTGTCGGCCAGCCGCAGCTCTGTCAGCTCGCCAAGCCAGCCCAGAGGGCTAAGCTCAGCCAGTTCATTATGCGAGAGGTCGAGCCGCGTGAGTCCGTCGGGTAGCCCTGCCGGCACCTCACGCAGCGCGCTCCGCGAGTAGTCGCCATGTGAGGAGAGCACAAGCTCCAAGCGGCTGGCCGACGGCATGCGCGCGCGAGAGAGAGGGAGGTGGGGGGGGGGGGGGGGGGGGGCAGACCCGGTATTTATATCTTTTCTTGCCCTGTTTTCTTTTTTACTGGCGGGGGACATAACCACATACCCACATACCCACCCACACACGATGCTTTTGTCATGGACCGTGCCCTCGACACAGTGCAACTGATAACAACGAACGGAGCCCTGATGCCACGGGGCGCCGGGTACTTTAGCTCATCCTCTCGGTACACGTTTCATATTCCTCCCCCCCGTCGCGTCAACTTCAACTATCGTTATAACGATAGGGTCATGGTGGAGACGACTTCGGAGACGCTGACGGCCTCGATGGCCAGGTCGTTTGCCTTCATTTGGTACCCCTCGTTTCCAAATACGCGATGCGTCGGTATAAAAGAAATCCCCTCCTGGTGGGGACTCTCACCCTACCATGAGCCCCCCTCCCCCCCCCCGCGAGCACCCCCAAGAAGAGGCCCAGGAGCACCCCGTACGCGACGATAACGGCGTCGCCTTGGCTCGGCATGAGGGCGCGCCCCGAGAGGGCCTGGTAGACGCCCACGGCGAGCATGGCGTAGCCCGTCCCCTTGTGCGCGACCCGCCACACGGCGCGGCGTGTGGTGCGGGCGGCGGGCGGGCCGCGCACGAGCGCGTTGAGCGGCTGCAGCAGGGCGAGGGCGAGGGCGAAGGCGACGGCCCCGAGCGTATGATGGGGGTGCGAGAAGTGGCGCCCTCGGGGCACCCACGCGACGGCGAGCGCGACGCCGGTGGCGGCCACCGCAAAGCCCGCTTACCTGCGAGAGCGGGGGGGGGGGTGCCTTGTTTCGTGGGAGGGAGGGCCGATGGGGGGGGGAGGAGGGAGGGCCGATGGGGGGGGGAGGAGGGAGAAACACACCACGCGATGCACACGGAGCCAGAGGCCGCCGGTGAGCCGGGAGCCCACATGGCCGTGCGGCACCGCCGGGTGGAGGCGGCGGCGCTCCTCTTCCGCGCGGAGTCGATCGTCGACAAAGAGCTCCTCGACGGCACGGGTCGGCGAGCCGTCGACTCTACGCCCCTCACGCGGCAAGGGGTCACAGAGTGGGGGAAGGGCGAGACCCCCGTATTCGGAATCTGACAACTTTCCGCGTGAGGGGGTAGGGGGGGAAACCAATAACTTTCTCGGGGCGCTGCACCACTCGGCGGGGAAGGCTGCAGCATTGCGTATTGGGAAACGAGGGGTACCAAATGAAGGCAAACGACCTAGGAGAGAACCGGCGGCAGGAGAGAGAGAGCCCGAGCTAAACGCGCGCGCTTTTTGCGCGCGCTTTCCACCCCGCGTCAAAAAACAAGCGACCCCCCACCCCCCAAAAAAATGAAGCACCCTCAGAACAGTTCCCGTGTCCCGCGGGTTATCTCTTCGAACAGTCAAGTCAAACGACCTCTTTACCGAGTCCTTGTGGTGGTATCGGGGGTCATCGCCAAATCTTGTATTTCTTGTCTGAGTTGTTTGATTTCCTCGTTCGCTAAACGGATTTGTTCTCTATGTCCATCGCCCGTGCTTGCGCACGTAGTCGCCGATGGTGTCGGCGCCCTCCTGGAGGCACTGCGTGAAGGCGAGGCCGCGCGCGCGCACCGCGAAGGGCTGCCCGGTAGCGCACGTCATTCCCTCCCCCCACTGCGCGCGTGCGCGCGCTTTCCCCCTCCCACCGCTCGCGCGAGGGGTCAATCTGACAGAATGCGCGCGGCGGCGCGCGCGCGCGCTTTCTTCTCTCGCCCCGCGCGCTTTATTCTTTTTTCACCGCGCGGACTCGCCCCCGCGCCGCCAGGACTCCCTCGCGCGCGCTTTTCTTCCCTATCGAGTGGAGCGGCGGGGGTGTGTCCTGCGCGGGTCCTCTGTCCGACCCCCCCCCCTTCCCATCCATAGCCCCCATCCCACAGCCCCTCTACCCCATCCAGCCCCACCCCCAGCCCCCGGCGCGCGATCCTCTCGCCTCTCTCCACCTCCGCCCCGCCCTCCCCCATCCCATCCCGCCGCCCTTCCGCCCCGCCGCCCTTCCGCCCCGCCGATGCTCGCCGTCGACCCCCCGCCGCCCACTGCGCCCGTCCGTCTGCTGGACGTCATCGACCTGCTCGCGGATCACCTGCGCGGCCCGGAGCAGTACCTGCTCGAGCAGTGCTCCAAGCCCCTCGCGCACGCCCTGGCCCTCACCCGCCCCCCTGACGTGCCGAGGCGTACCCCTTGGAGGTTGCTGGCGTACGTGTGCGCGGGCAGGGGGCTCGTCGAGGCCCTGAAGTGGACCATTCGGCTGGACCCGTCGCTCGTCGACTACGGCATCGGCGACGAGGAGTTGAGGGCGACGCCGCTCATGGTGGCCATCCACAACAACCAGCGCGAATGCTTCCTCGCTCTGCTGGAGGCGGGGGCGTCGGTCGGGCTGGCGGACGACTCGGAGGACGGCTCGACGACGGCGCTCATGCTCGCGTGCGAGATGGACAACGCGGAGGCCACCCTCGCCCTCATCCAGTCGGGAGCCGCGCTCGGGGAGGGGCTGCCCTCGGCCTGCCTGTACGGCAGCGAGGCGTGCTTCCGCCTGCTGCTCGACGCGAAGGCGCCGCTCGACCACCGGACGGAAGACGGCGCCACCGCCTTGATGGTGGCCTGCGAGCACTCCCCCCGCTTCGCCCTCGAGCTGATCGCGCGCGGGGCGGAGCTCGACGCCCGCGACAAGGACGAGTGGAGCGCCCTCATGTACGCGTGCAGGGGCGGCAACGAGGCGTGCGTGCGCGCGCTCCTCGGCAAGAGGGCCGCGCTCGGCTCGCTGAACGCGAGGGGGCGGACGGCCCTCCTCGTCGCGTGCGACCACGGCAAGGCCGGGTGCGCCAAGGCGCTGATCGAGGCCGGCGCGGCCTCTTTAGGGGTAAGCCGAAGTATCCGGATATTTGTCTTGGATATTTGGGTGGATTTGCTCCATATGGATATCTCTAGATATTTCAGGGATATTTGGGCTCTTGCTAGGATATCCGTGCTGATATTTGGGTTCTTGAACAGTACACAGGTCACAGGTCTAACTGTAGTTTGCTCTAGCATCTAGCAGCATCTCCTAGGGAAAGAGCAACGGCACGTAACACGTAGCAAGCACGCAGGCGCGCGCACCACCTTTGGTACCCCTTGATGTCACAGCTCCAAACACTTCACTTAAATAATCAAACTGCGCCATTACCATTACCATAGTTGTAGTTTTCTTTCTCCGTGTCGTGGCGGCGGGGGGCTGGGGAGTGGGAGCGGTCGGCGCGCGCTCCATCGCTAAAACTATAACAATAGTTTTTATTGAATATTTTTCAAGAGACGTCCTAGCACAGTGGGCATCCAACCACTCGAAATTCCCCACGTGGGCATTGGCTGCTCGAATTACACTTTGCCTCTCTCCTAATTCTGCTTCTTCATGTGAGCGTGTGTTCTCTTGGATGCAGTGTTCGTTTGGTGCTAATCGGGACCGGTCGTTGTCGGATCAATTGGGAGTGTCGGTGTTGTTGCGATACAATCGCAACAAACGCAAGAAAGAGGGCTCTTGATGTGCTCTTTGTGACACATATATGCATGTATGTAGCTTTAACATGTTGCATGTTGCTGTGCAACCTAGCTAAGCTACTAGCTACATACACATCTACACATACACATACCTAATGCAAAGATTTTAATGAAGGATATTTTTTGGATATTTGGGCTTCCCGAGGGATATATCGCAGATATTTTGCATGGATATTTGGGCGTCTTTTGAGGGATACTTGTGCTTACCCCTACCCCTCTTCCGCCGCGCGCTCTATCTTTAGAGCGTGTCTCCCCCACACCCCATTCCTCCCCTCTCCTCCCGCCCCGAGTTCCCGCGCGCCGCGCGCACGACTCGCAGCCGGGATCCCTTCCTGCCGTTCTCTCGTACCTTCGCGGCGTTCCCTTGTTCCCTTGGCCAGAGAGAGAGGGTCGGAGGTTTTCCGCGTTCGCCGTTTCCCCCCCCGCTCCTCCAGCGCCCGCTCCCTTCCCGTTCCATTTGTTTCCCCTTTATTCCTATGGTTTCCGAGTGCGTATTCCCTTGTCGCCCCGTGTTGTTCTCATGTTCTCATCATTCTTTCTTCTGCTTCCCGCGGCATCGCCAGGACGCTCCCTGTGTCACCCCGTCTGTCCCTGTGCTGCCCCGCTCTGTCATGCCAACCCATGGTTCATGGTTCGCCAGTGCCGGTCCGCGTGCTCCCTCCCCGTGCTGCCTCCTGTCGCTCCTCCCGCCCCTCGCATCATACTTCCCATGTTACAGATCCACAACCGCAACCTTTCACAGACTCACCATACCTACTCCACAGTCCACAATAGAGGGTGAGGAAAAGGAATGGGCGTGGCTACGAAAGCGTATCCCAGTGCCACGCGTGAGGCGAGAATATTAAAATGTTTTTTAAAAAGGTTTTTATACCATCACGTCGTGAGTGTACATGATTAAACTACAAATGTGTAAATAAAATAAAGCCTACACTCGATGGTCCACTTTCGACGGAACGCGACCTTAGGGGGTGGCGTTCAACGTCGCGGAGCAAGCCAAACGGGCGTCCCATGTAACTTGCCTAAAGAAAGTGCGGCCCCAATGCCAGTCTGGCCTACAACTTGGCCTGCGAGACGCTAAGATCTTCCGGCGAAGTCCTTTCTAAGTAAAGCGATCGTAAGATACCAACATGTGTTTGGCGCGCAGCTCTCCTAGCACTGCCTTCATGGGGGGGCACAAGGGCCGGCACCGCATACGGTGATCTAAACCTGTCTATTTAGGTCAAAAGCCGTCCGTGCGCGCCGCCGGGATAGACTGCACAGCATTTTCACGAGCATTCCCCGAGGCCCTCGCGTCGAATCTCGCCCGAGCTGTTGCGTTGGTTGAAGATGGACGAGAAATTCCGTAGCTTCATGCGTGGCTTGACGGGAACCCCATTGCCCGGCGCCTTGCGGGGCGATGGGAAAGGATCCGCCTCCTTCTCGGGAGAGGTGTCGTATCTCCGAACGAGGTCATCGATCTTGGGCACCGCAACGGCCCCCGGCTTCTGTGGAAAGGTAGGCGGGGCCGCGGGTGCAGCCAACGAGGTGCGCGAGACGGTCTGGGCAAGTGCATAGGGTGCGGTCTTCATGTCGTTAGACTGATCCTTTGATGGCTCCTGAGTCGAGGCCGGAGTAGCGTGCTGCACCACCGAGCACGGCCGGTAGCTCACTGAACTTGGCTCGTTGGACTCGGAATTGATGTTTGTAGACCGCGACGGTACATCACGCGTGGTGTATGCCTGCGGCTGACTCGCTGGCTGCGCTGGCACCACGTGCCCAGCCGTCGCCTGGTTCGATTGCAAGACGGGCCTCGAGACATTCGACCGAACGCCGTCGGAGCCCGATGGGGCAGGGCGGAGGAACTGCGAGCTGCGAGCTTGGCAAGCTCGCAGCTGCGATGGCTTCAGGCAGCTGTGATCGAAGGGGAGCCCCTCGCCCTGCTCAGCCGCCTTGTACGCCACCGGTTGCGACGCTGCTGACGAAGTGGAGCGAAGCTGTGCCTGCTTAACCCAGCTAGGCTGAACGTCTGACCCAGATGGGCCCGGCTTCAAGGAAGGCGACAGCTTGGGCTGCGATGCCGACGACTCAACGGAACGCATCCGGGGCTGCTTTGCCCAGCTGGGCCGGGGGTCCGTGTCCATCGGCTCCGCCGCAACCTGCGGTGGCTCACCAGCCGGCGACGCTGTTGAGCGGAGCTTAGAGAGCTTGGTCCAGTCGGGCGGGGCTTTCGTCTCCTCTCGCGTATTGTGCGGCAGGGTGGCGCAAGGCTCGTTGGATGCTGGGGATGCCGCCGGAGGAGGGGCGGAGCGCAGCCGCGGCTGTGTGACCCAGCTCGGCTGTACGTCTTTTCGCTCCGCATGCGCGAGAGTGTGCGGCGAAGTTGCCGAACGCAGCTGCGGCTTTGCCCAGCTGGGCTCCGGGGAAGGGACCGACTGCTGCGCCGGCGCCGGCGGCTTCCTCACCGTAGGCTTTGCAGCGCCAGCCTGGGGCTGCGGCACATGGCTGCTCACGACTGCCGCAGGATGAGAGCCCAGCGCCACTGACGCAGGTGTGACCTCGCCTGCATCCTCTTGTGGCACCTCGGCGCCGGCCACGCGTGGGGAAGCGGGCACGGTCGGCATGCGCGCGACCCGGTTGTTCAAACGGCGCGATCCAGCCTCGGCAGCCATGGCTCCGATGTTGACTTTCGGCTGCTGCCCATCCTTTGTCTTCATTGACGGCGACCAAGTGAAGGAGCGGACGAGATCTCCGTCACCTGCGCCGGCAATGGATCCGCCGACGGCCGCAGCAGCGGGGGCGGCGGCGGGGGGAGACGGCGGAGGTCTGGCCATGCACGCCGGCGGATGCACCTCCGTGCTCACCGTTGTGCCACCTGCGGGCGTCTCGACGCGCCGCCTGGCCGATCGCGCCGGCCGGCGAGCGGCTGCCGGCTTGGCGCGGCTGAGCTGAGCGGTCATCGCGGCGTCCGTGGTGGGACCTGCGGCGTGGGCGAGCGGGTCGAGTTCCGTCGAGCGTAGATCGGCGGCCGTGATTGGTCCCTGCTCCGGCTGCCTCTCGCCCTGCAAGCAACCGCTCGGAATCGCCGGCTGGAGCCGATGCGGGGAGGTCGTGCCGGCGATGCCGCTCCGCTTGGCGCGCCGGTGCTCATCAATATTAGCGTTCACCGTCTTGATAATGAGCTCACGCGCACGGTTGGAGCGCGCGTCGATTGTTACGGTACGCAGCAGTCGATTCTGAGCAACCCCTTCGGCGAGCTTCTCCTCGGCCGCCTGCGAGCCGGCGAGTCGCTGGTTGGCAAGCCGAAGCTCTAGTAACCCGCACGTGGGCAAGGCCACTGCCTCGCCAAGGGCGATGATGCCCTCGGACTGAATGCCGTTGGACTCAAGGTTGAGCATCGTTATGGTCGAGTTGGTCTTGAGTGCCTCAGCCCAGGCCTTGGCCAACGCGTCGGACGCGGCACCCGTCGTCGCAATGTTGACCATCACAACAGTACGCACGGTCGTGTTGGAGGCAAACGCACGGATGACGGCGAGCTGGTCGTCAAGCGATGCGCGCGACCACAGGACGCTTCCCGTCGCGACGTAGGCGGTGCCCCGCTCGAGGTGCTCGTAAGGTGAGCCGGCTGATGGGTGCCCGTACTCGAACATCTCGGAGTTGCGCACGCGCCGTGCCTCCGCCTCCCAATCGGCGACCACGGTGGCGTCGCGGATGACATTGGCAATGGAGCCCGCCACACGGGCCTGCTTCTCGGCTAGCCCGGTCGAGACGCTGACCGCGGGCGCCTTGACGGGAGTGCTTCGGCGCTGGTCGAACGAGACCGCGCGGCGCTGCACTGGGCCGCCCGAGTCGGGGCTCGTCGCGCCGCTACGCGCCGCTACGCGCCGCTGCCGCATCGCTTCAACATTTGCCATGTTGGCCGCTTGGTGTCGCCGGCGCACCGTGTCGTCGCGCAGGTGGCCCAGGTTGCACGATACGAGGCTGGGCGTCGCCTCCATAGCATCGATGAAGCGTGAGATAGCGGCAGTAGAAAGCGCAGCCTTCTGCGACGCGAGCGAGAGCTCAGAGAGCGTGCGGTGACCATGGACTGCCTCGGCAATCTCTAGCAAGCCGGGCTCGGTGAGGAGGTTGCCCTCGAGTTGCAGCCCGTGCAGCTTGCGGTTGCCCCGGATGAGCTGGGCGACGGCCGCGGCATTGCTATTGTCTAGTCCAACTGAGTTGAGCTTGAGTATCTCAATCGCCTCGCCTGCCTCGGCCAGCCGGCAGATGATGTCCGACTTGGCCTTTTGCGAGAGGCGCGTGAACTCGCCGTGGAAGGTGAGGTCGACCCATGAGGTCTCTCGGCGTGCGACGCATGCGAGGATGGTTTCGAGGAGCTCTTCGGTGGGCGGCGGCTCGATGAACTGCCCACTCGAGTGGGCACGCGCCAGCTTGGGCGCAGCGGCCCCCTTGCCCCGCTCTGAGTTGAGAGCAGCGGCCGAGAGGGTGTAAGCGCTCTGGATGCGTGCGAGGGAGATGGGTGGCGCGTCGGCGACGGGGCCGAGCTTGGGCTGAGAGACGGCGTCCTGCGCGTCGGCAAGGAGAGACGCCTCATACGCCGCCTTGCGCTCCTTGAGCGACATGGCGGCAGGCGGGAGGAGGAGGAGGGGGGGAGGGGGGGGGGGAGGGCGGGCGGGCGCGGCGGCGGAGGGGAAGGGCCGCCGACGAGAAGAGGTGAGAAAGCGAGGGGAAACACAGGAAGAAGCCGCGAGGGCGCGGGCGGGCTCTTCGCTTCCCCCTTCGCTCTCTCTCTCTCTCTGCGCCCCGCCTCCCCCCTCTCTTTCTATTCTCTCCCTCTCTCCCTATACCTCCCGCTCGCGCAGCCCGGCGGTGCCATTCAGCTTTTCTTCCTCTCTCTCCTCTCTTCTCCCCTGCTCTCTTCTCCCTCTCTCTGCTCTCCCTCTCCTCCGCGCTCCCTCTCCTCCTCTCCCTCCTCTCTCCCTCTCCTCTTCTCTTCTCTCCCATCCCCGCAGCGGTGCCTGTGTCTCCCGCTTCCCGCCCCCGCTGCCCCCCGCCGCCCCTCACTCCCAATCCTCCCCCACCCCCTCTCCCAATAAAAGATGAAAACCCAGGCTTTATGGAAGAGTGAGAGCGACACAGCTGGTGTCGAAAGACCAGAGAGAGAGAGAGAGAGAGAGAGAGAGAGAGAGAGAGAGAGAGAGAGAGAGAGAGAGAGAGTTTGGCTTTTCCCTGATTCGAATCGAGAGCCTGTCTCTCCTTCCTCCACCAGCCATCGAGGAGAGGAAAGTAGAGGATGGGGTCCTATAAGCTAGAGTAGGACGCGCGGGATCTCCACAACTGCGGACGGGCTGCGCGCGCCATTCCACCGGTGGGGGGCCGAGAGGAGCGAGAGAGAGAGAGAGAGGCGAAAGCCGAGCGCGCCGCACGCGGGCGCCCGCCGGCAGAGGGCGGCGCTCTTCTTACACTTCAACCCCTCGGGCTCTTCCCTCCCCTTCCCCCCTCCCCCTCCCCCCCCCTCTCTCTCACGCCCCCTGGTCGGAGCAGCGCGCGCGGCCCTCGCCTCTCAAAAGCATCCTGAGGGAGGGGAAAGAGAGGGAAGCCGCACGCCGCGCAAGTGGCGAGAAGCGGTTAGTCTGTGAAGAGTGGTTTCCAAGATGATGAGCGAGCCTATCGCTATCATTAGCACGGCCACTCACGCGTTTAACCACTATGTTTCCTGGGCGTCCAAGGATTCCCCAGGGACCCCCTTACCTGCCCTCCCCTCCCCCTCTAATGGTTTCAGTTCGTTGACTTTGTCCAAGTTTGAGTTGACTTCGCGTTCGACTATACTTGTTCACCACCTACTGGTGAAGCTTGAGCTTTAGGAGGAGTGAGCGGAGTTGTGAACCCGTGCTCGCCGTCTCTCTCCACTACTTTTACTCGTGTACTCACTCCCCACGCGTCTCTCTCTCTCTCCATCTCTCTCTCGCCAGTAGGGTAGTAGTAGTGTCCTCTCTCTCTCTACTCCTAGTACCCTAGATCTCTTTGTCTCTCTTCTTTTTCTCCCTCCCGTTCTTCTCTCTTCCCCCTCCCCGCCTCCCTCTCTCCTCCTCCTCCCCCTCAGTAAAGAAGATGGGTCCTCTTTCTTCAATCTCAATCTCTGATCCTCCCTCCCTGCCCCCCTCGCCTGCCCCCTTTTCTGATCTCCCCTTCCCCCCCCCGCCCCCCCTTTCGCCGCGACGCCGCGATGAAGCTGACCCTCCCCACGACTGGCGCGCTCTTCGCCGCCGCCATACTCTCCACTGCGCCGCCGACGGGCATGCCCGCATCCGCCCTCGCGCCGGCCGCCCAGCGCGTCGACGCAGCTTCCCTCCCGTTCGTCACCCTCGCCAAGAACCCTGTGAGAGCCAAGGTGGATGAGCCCAAGGTGGCGCCCGATGAGGTGCGGCCGCTCGCCCAGGCCCGCTCGCCCAGGCCCGCTCGCCAACCCAGGGCTGTGTGCCACACCCCGGCGGCTTCCACACCCCCACAGGTCTCCGCCAAGATCCGTCAGTACCAAGCTGCATTCCCAGCCAAGTCGGGAGATCCCATCGTGTTGGTGCGCATGTGGCGCGAACGGAATGCGCCATGGTGGAGCTTGGGATCGGAGCGGAGCGGCGCAGCCTATCGAGGGATAGAGCCGGTGCTATCGGTATCTCATAGCGAGTTGCTGTCCTCTTGCGTTCGGCACGCCTTGTTGCTGCACCCATTGATGTGCTCTTCCAACGCTATCCATATGATCGCAGGTGTCGGGTGAAGACAAGGGGTCGAAGGGTCGCCTGATTGACACGGAGGGCAAGTATGGCATCATCAAGCTCGAGGCAGGCAACATCAAGGCAGTTGACTACGACTCGATTCTGAAGGGTGTGTGAAGCAGGTGTATCTGTGCTCAATTTCATCGTGCGCTGCGTGCGAAGCGCATGTTCTAGAAAGTGCCTGATGCAGGTAGTGCAATCTATGGGAAAGGATGGCGGTAAGTTGGGCAATCTCTATAGTGGGCGCACCTAGGCAGAAGCTCTCTTGCCTTGACACCTGTTCTGGTGCATGCAAATGGCCGATTCCACTGTAAGACGCTCGTTCGACATGACATGATAATGATAGTGATAGGCGATAACGATAAGCGATCCGCAAATGCAAATTCGCCAATGCAAATGCAGCGCTAGTAGCTAATAGATAGTACGGTCGCGTTCCGTCGAAAGAGGACTATGTCCGCGCTTTATTTTTTATGCCGTTGAAACTACAGCAGGGGGCTTAGGCTGTGTTGCGGCTAAAGGGTGTTACTCCCTCACTCCCTCCCATTTGCAACTAAGTTTATACTTAGACGCGATGGAGCGCGCCGACGCGACTCCCCTCTCCTTCGGGCCCCCCACCGAGGGCGCCCCCCCAGTGCACATGGAGCAGCCGCTGATGAAGCGGCCGCGTCCGCCCACAGAGGCCGAACAGGTGTGTGCGACTCCGGTCGCGCCGCACGGCCCGTGGCCCCGGCCACACCATCCATGGCAGCCATGCTGGCCTCCCTCATGGCTCATGGGGAGCAGCAGGCTGCTGGCAGCTTCTCAACAAGGTCAGGCCTCAGCAGCCACTCCTCCACTGGGCATGCCTTATGGCAGAGGCCCCTGGCCCCCGTGGGATATGAGAAGATTTAACTGGATACAAGAGACCGAATACCTAACCATCCTAGGCATCCCGCTGGGCGCGCCGGAGGCTCTCAGACCCTTTTGGACAAAGCTGGCATGCTCAAGAAAACCCAAAACCCGGAAAAACGACCCGCAAGCGGCGAAAACCGCATGGGAAAAGAGATTAAACATCACGAGCGACGAATGGAAACATGTGGCTAAACTATATACGCTGCCACTGCTGAAACACGTAGACAAACACATGCATTTCAAACACATTACACACAGGAGAATAGGCACGAGAAACAGATTCGCAGAAAGCCCAACGGGAGCATGTAGATTTTGCCGCCGCCACAGAGAAGACTCGTGCCACCTAGCGTGGTGCCCCGAGCCCGAGACAAAAACATATTCGAAACTATAGACTATAGACGCCACTACCAACTACACGCCTAGCCCCGGAAGGTCGCACGGACAACAAATCAAAGATAGACTTTTCGCGTACCCTGGCGCGAACACCCCCGACAGCCTAAAGACGCTATATATACTAGCGTGGAAGTATATACTCAGAGACTTCTACAGAGTCGAATTCGAGTCGTACGAGTATCATTACATACCAGTCCTAGAAGCCACACTGGTGAGGTTTACCAGCTGCCTCCGCGTTGTACCGGCACTCGTCGGCCTCGGCGGCCCGGGTCGCGGGGAGAGTAGGGGAGGGTCGTCGCGGCCGGCCTCGATTTGGGAGTGCTGTCTGTGCCCTCTCCTTGTACCTAGAGGAGAGCCTGTCCAACACAGCATCCAACCAGGCATCTGGAACCTCCACTGGGGCGGGGAGAGCTCCTCCCGCGGGCTCGGGCGGGGGACGTGGGGGAATCTGACTCGGAGGCGCCAGAACCCTCTTCACTCTTCACCCTCCTTCTCACTGGGCGGTCCAGACCCCACTTGGTCATCCTGCTCACCCTCCACATCTTCAAGAGGAGGGCCAGAAGTGGGAGATGGTGTCGCATTCGCGAATCGACGCTCGTTAGCAGGCTTCTCTTCGTCGTTCGGCATTATCGTTATAATTCTCTCGTTCTCGTTCTCGGTCAAAAGCTTCGCTTGGATGCATAGGATCTTGGGTTGTGGAGCGCCCTCTCGCTTTCCCTCGAAGAGAAGGAAGTTTCCCCACCTTTCTTCATCCTAGGCGCCTCGCCAATAGGTTTAATTCGCTATCTTCTCCGCGTTTCTCTATCTACTTCAGTGATTGCAATCAGGTTTAATTTGGAATCTCTTCGCATCTCCCCCTTAGGCACACCGCATCTCTCTTGTCTTATTCGATAAGTCTTTTGGAATCCTGTGTGGCAGGATTGCCCCTCGTTTCCGTTATGGTGCGATTCCCCTTCCAGACGGGATCGCCGACAAATCGCCTTCTGATCGTCGTCCGTCATCGTCTGGCCGGAGTGTTTGGGTTTGATTTTAGTCGAGTTATGTGAGGAAGTCGTGGGGCGAGAGTCGGACTGTTTTCCTGGGTGTCTTTGTCCGTCGTCTTGTCGCCAGTCGTCATCCGTCGCTCTCGCTCTCGTCGCTCTCGTAACACTCATACCCTACAATCTCTCCTCGCCTCACCAGCCCCTGCCATCACAGCCCTCCTCTCATTCACCCTCGCCTCTCGCCGCTCGTTTCATGTCGCTCTCGCCGCCGTCCTCGCCCTCGCCCAAGCCCGCTTGCCCGCCTTCCTCTGCTGACGGGCTTCAGCCCGTCAGCGTCTCCGAAGTCGTCTCCTCAGCCGCGCCTGCCGCCGGCATGCCTCCCTCCTCATTGCCGTCAGGCCCTATGGGCCATCACAATTCGTCAGATGGGAGAGGTGGCCTTGCGGCGAGCTGGTCGAACTGCCGAGCCACCACGCGGCATTACGCAGCCGAGGCGGAGCCGGCGCTTGCGGAGCGGAGGCCGGGCGCCAGCGAGAGAGCGAAAGCCGAGAGAGAAGTCTAGAGCTCCGGAGCGCTACGAACGGGGGTTACTTTTAAACCTTACATTTTCCAAGTTTAACCGGAATATAAAAAGAAAATTCACATGGTCCTCTTTCGACGGAACGCGACCTACATTGCATACGGCACCACGACGCTGCTGCCTTTCCTAGGTGCTCAGGCAACCGTAGCCCGTGACGATGCCGTGTAAACCGACCCATTCCAAGCTGGGTGAGCTCATTTACCGTGAACAAAGGATGGATCGATGATCACAATGAAAGCGGCAGCTTGCTGCATCATATGAAAATCGAACCCCTCGAACTTCCCGCACGAAATGCCGAAATGGCCGAGCACCTCGCCGTCCTTGCGCAGCTCCGCAATCGTCGAGCCCTGAGGACTCTTGATGATGGCGTGCCCGTAGTCCACTTCGGCCAACAAATTGTCCTCCTCGCCCGTGATGTATCCAATCCCGTTGGCAGCGGCCGCCGATGTGACCTCACCTAGGTAATCCAGGGACGCCGAGCCGACGCTGCCATCGCGCTCAATGTAGGCCACCACCTCGCCATTGGCTGATGTAACTGTGCCATCGGCCGCGAGAGATGCGCGCACCCGGCCCACACTATCCAGCACACGGAACTGAAGCGAACCTGACCCGGAGGAGACAAATCCTGACAGCGCGGCCTTGGCATCCATTTGGACACCTGCACGTGCCGCCCGTTCACAAGGTGAGCGCGGGTGGGCGACTGCACGAGAAAACGATTTGCGCGAGTGGCAGCGCTTCTGGTGACGCGACGAGCCGAGCGCCGAGACTGCTACTGCGTCGACGTCCCGAGTACGGAGTCCGGCGCTTTGTGATGTGGACGGCATCGGGGTGTCAGCGGGCGGAAGCGGAGCACCCGCCGGCGCGGCACGTGACTGCACTGCCGTCCCGGCCGGGGTCCTTGCGAGCACTTCAGAGCGTACGAAACCAGCCGCATCGGAGGGATTGCCTACGTCGAACTCCCACCGGGGCTCGGGTCGTGCCGCGAACTCAGGCCGGGGGACCGTATCAGCCGCCATGGCGGACGGTGGTGGCGCAACTGAGTTATTACTCCCGGGCATTGGAGTGGAGGTCGGCAGCAGCCTGTATCCGCTTGCTCCTGGATACGAGGCATTCGGCGTGCACGCAGCTTGCGGTGCCTCGCTGACAAAGGGATGACCTGACGCCCGATCAGCGCAAGAGGCTGACGAGGTTGGCTCCGGCCCCACCGCTAAAGGCCGTGGGGTTGCGATGGGCTGGCTCCTCGGAATAGGCCCCACCACCTGCGGTGTCATCCCTGGCGACGGAGCGACGGGGTGCTCTGGACCAGCAACGGCGGGCGAGGGGCTCAGCTGATGCGACATATGCCCGCGCTCCACGGCTGTCTCCTCACTCTCCGTTCTCAATGGAATCATAGATAGACGCTTGTTGAGGTTGGCCACCACAGAAAGTGCAGGTGTAGGCTCAATCTGGTCGGCCGCTGATGCTGTGGCGGCGAACGGCGTCTGTGTCACGTCCACGGCTGCCTGAGTGCATGATGGTGCAGCAGCCGCGCTCGATAGCGGGATCGACGCAGGCCCCGACAGGACCGCCGAGGCCGGGGCATTGTCGGGTGCCTTCTGAGAACCCGTTGAGCGTGGCGTGGGGAGCCAAGGCGCATCAAAGGTCTGCCGCTCTCCGTCCGGCTTGCCGAGCCGATGTACCACCTCGCGTACGAGAAACTCGACTGAATTGAGCTCGGCGGCGCGCCTTACAAGATCGGAGATTGTAGGTGCTGAGATACCGATTGACGCATAGGCTGCAGCCGTTGCTGCCGGCAGCTCGAGGGAGGCGACGGCTAGCCGCCCACTTGAGGGATCAAAAGAGACGAGCAGGGCCCAGCCGGCAGGCTCGGCCAAGTCATACCGAAGTCTGTTGTCATCCACAGGTGTGCACGTCATCCCGGCGAAGTGGGCGACGATCGTCGTGACGTGCTCATACCACGCTGAGATCTGAGAGCTTTGCTGCGCTTGTGACTCGCTGTGTGCGCACACCTCATGCAGCTGACGACTGACCGCCTCGCAGTCCTGCGCGAACGCACGCATGGGGTCAGAGGAGGCACGTCGCGCAGGAGCTTGGCCGTGCTTTCACACCTGTGCCTCACGCCGAATCTGCTGCTTCACCTCGTCCACCTGGCCGTCGATGGACCGCTTTTGCTGCTGCAGCTTCTCGACTTCTGTTTGGGCGGCATACATCTTGCTGTCCGCCTCCTCGAGTCGTCGTTTGGCAAGCGCGATTCGCTCGAGGAGTTTGGCCTCCTTCTGCCTCGCCTCGATATCTGCGGCCTGCTCCACCTCAGCCGCTTCCAGCGACGCGCGCAGTACGATCACGTCGTTTACCTGCTTTGTGATGGCCGCCTCAATGGCCTCTGCACGTGCACGCACCGCCTTGCGCCGCTCGCCATTTGACTTCTTGAGCTCAACTACCTCGGCTTTCTTGGCGGCGGCCTCGGCGGCGGCCTCGCGCTCCTGCTGCTCGTCTATCACCACCTTGTCCTGCCACACCTGCTCGAGCATCCGCTTCTTCGTCTCCTTGTTGATGAGGGTGAGCTTCTTCTGGCGGAAGGCATCCTGCGGGGGGGGGGATGCACAGGTGGCCAGGCCGCGTGCCTATCGGCGGCCTCGCTGGTGCGCGCGTGGGGATAACCGTGCGCCCTGCTTGACGCACTCACCTTGGCCGCCTTGCACGCGTCATCCGTCTGCTGCACCCCGTGCTTGAGCGAGCGTGTGCGCAGGTCGCGCACAGTGGCGCAGTTGGCTTCGACCTCCTGCAGTGTCCTGCAGCCGCGCGCGGAGGACGGGTTCAGCGTGAAGACGCGTGGGTGCCACTAGCCTGACAGGCCCGCGCTGCCCACCACGCACCTGCGCACGCCCAACGTGCCCTGCGAGCCGGGTGTGTCTGGCGGCGGGACGGTGGTGGAGGCCATCGGGCGGTTTGAAGGGCGCAGGCGTGGGGATGGGGGGGCGGGGGAAAGAGGGGGCGACTAACCTTAGAGAGAGGCTGCCACCTGCCCTCGTCCACATGCATAATGTGTATTGTGTGTTGTTGTACGCTCCTACTGACGGCTGTGAACACGGTACAAACGAACGCCGTCAACATGTCCACATCCCAAATCCTCTGCTCTCCTCTGCACCTCGGCCTCGTTACCTCGTAACACAGTGAAAATATTCATAATTTCCACCACCGCCATCCTCCATCCTCCATGCCATCCTCTGTTGTCGATCCTCTTCCACTTCGGAAGTGTAAGTGTAAGTGTAAGTGTAAGTGTAAGCAGTGTACGAAGTGTCCTTGGGCCTTGGGCCCCCACAACAAAACGTAACCAAATAATTACAAAAGACACTAAAATCGCAAAGGGCTTAAACAGCTCAACTTCAAACCGACACCGCGGGCGGGGTGCGTAATGAATTTTGATTGCGCGGACACGGTTTGCGGTTTGTTGGCAATTGGAATTGGCAAACGCCAGACTTTTGTGATTTTTTGTTTTTTGGGTAAAATTTGGGGTTCGGGTTCGGCTCAAGATGAAAAAAAGGGATCGAAATTTGGGGGGCACGGGCGTCCCCCCCCCCCCCCCCCTCACGCCCCGGCTAGAGTCGCCTCTAGTTGGGGTATGCGCTGGGCGCTTTTGGGGGAGTATAACCAAACATAGTATTTGCGAAATTCCCTCCGTATTTCTTTGTCCGTAGTGACCGTGTCGTGCTGTGAGTGTACGGGGGAGTCCCATGTTCCCGTGCGGTATAGCTGCGACGTTAACTCGAAGCCACGGATAGAAGACAGCCCTCTCCCCCTCACGGTGGCACGGTGGACGGTGGAGGCTATCGACCGGCTCTCGTCCGGCGGCGGATCCTTGGATTCTCTATTCTTGTGCACCCTGGACTTGGCCTCGGGCTTCTGGGGCATCCCTATCAAAGAGAGCGACTGCGGAATCACCGCGTTTGTCACCCACTGTGGGAAGTACGAGTTCAACGTGCTCCCCTTCAGCGTTCAATCCGGCCCTTCTTACCTGTGCCGCGTCATGGACGCCGCCCTCGGCTCGCTCGCTTGGGAGATCTGCATGCCTTATCTCGATGATGTGGGTATCTGGGCCACGGGGCTCGGGAACACTCCCGAGGAGAGAGAGACGGACTCCTTCGAGCAGATGCTCCACCAGCATGGCGGCTGTCCTATGGGCCCGGAGGTGCGAGCCGTCCTCGTAAGCGTGTAGCTCTTGTAGGAGCAAGACGTCTACTTTCGCTTTCCGCGCTTGTGATAGCACGGCGGCTAACTTGCCGCCCTTGGTGCCGTTGATGTTGTACGTCGCAACGCGAATGGGTCCTTGTTGGCCCCGGCCAGAGTTTCGATCCAAACCCACCCAAATTTCGATTCGAAATTTCGATCAATTTTCAGCAAATTTCGAGCCTTGTTGGCCCAAATTTCGATCAATTTCGATTTGAAACTTGTGCTTCGCCGAGAGCGTGCGTGCACACGGCACACGGCACACGCCCGACGCGCTGCATGGCTGCATCGCTGCATCGCCTACGAGGGGTGATGGAGGGATGGGGATGGGGGGAGGATTCATTTCACATTAATAGTTCATTGTCATTGTCATTGTTCACTTATTGTTCACATTCACACATTATTTTCTCTCTGTGGTCAACCCAAAACCCACACATGCAAGCAGCACACCGCACACGGCACACGGCACACTTGCACGATCTCAGCCCACGGTCCGTTTGTTGTTTGTAGCGACTCATCAAGGCCAATTGCCACTGCTTGCAGGTGGTCGGACAACACACCAGATTGTTGCTCCCCATACATCACACGCAAGAGAGAGAACACACCCTATGCGTCCCCTCGTGGTCCTCGGCGTCGCTTCCGCTTCCGTCGTCGCTGGAGTTCGTCTCGTTCTCAGATGACGCATCCAGCTCCAGTACATCCTGATCCTGAGGGCGCGGGGAGGGTGGGAGTAGGAGCTGACCAGAGCTGCCATCGCCCCCTTCGTCCTCATCTTCCACCAGCCTGCCGTGTCCGCTTCTTGGCGGCCGACCGGCGACCGGCCTGCGGGCGCCATCGCCACCGCGCCCCACTCCCACTCAACACCCCACGCGCGCCGCGCGGCGCGCGCCGCGGCCCCCAAAATTCGATTTATTTCGTTCAGAAATGTTGGTTTCTGTGTGGCCCCCAAACTTAGAATCGAGTTTCTCGAAACTCTGGCCGGGGCCAAGGTCCTTCACCTGGGTATCCAAGGGTGGGTGGCATCATATTCATACCAATACCAACACCAATACCTACATACCTACGGATGATGCCGGAAGGCGGAATGGGAGCCCCGCGCCCTTGGCAGGACAGAGCACTCACTGAGCACTGACTGCGGGCGGGACTGAGGGACTGAGGACTGACCGAGGTACATATAAGCACTGGCACTGGCTCTGAATGCTCTGAACCTTGGCACTTGGCACTACTTGGCACTGAGCTTGGAGTGGCACGAGTGGGAGTGGGGCTCCGCAGCACTAGGATTAAAGTATGTGCCCCCTCTTTCCCCTCCTCGGGGCGGCGCGCCTCGGCGGCGATGGCGCGCCTCGCGGCGGCGCTCTCGGAAGCCGACGCCGCGCGCCGGACCGAGCTGGTGGAGGCGGCGCAAGAGGAGCTAGGGGGGGATGAGCCGTCGGATCAAACCATCCACCACCTGCTCCAGCTCCTCGCCGACGCCGACGCCGACGTACGCCGTGCCGCCCTCGCGTTTGCGGCTGAGGCGGGTCCGCTCGCGCCGAAAGCGCTCAGCCGCCTGCTGCCCCCAATCGTCGCAATGCTGCACGACGAGAGCGCGGTCGTGGTGAAGAGGTGTCTCATGACATCCGCCGCCCTCCTTCGACCCGCGCTCCGCCTCCTCGCCGCCGACAAGCTACCGCTCTCCGATGAGCACAGCGCGCTCGCTGAGAGCGTCAACCAGCTCCGGCTCGATGCCATCGGTATGCTGAGCAACGCGGCCCACAAGGACACCGTGCGCACGCAGGCAGTCAAACTGTGCGAGGCGGTTGTCCTCGCCTGCACTCCCGAACCGTCCTCCGGCGAGTCGGACGCGAGCGAGTCAGGCGTGGTCGCAGAGGGCGTGCCAGCATCTGCGCCAAGCGAAAAGCCCGTGATCATGTCGCATGCCATATTTGATGGTGCGACGGCCGCGCAATGGGCGCATGAGACGCTACGATGCCTCACCGGTCTGCTAGTCGATCCGCCGTCGCCGACCTTGCTATGCGTCACCGCCAACTCCCTGGCGCTGTCGATTGCGCGCTCGCGCCCGGCGACGCTGCCATCCATTGTGGAAGCCCTCACGAGCTGCCAGTCACACCTGGTGCCGGCGCCAGGGGAAAGCGCGGCGCGGATCGTGATCCCGGCCGCTGGGCTTGCCAACGTCCAACAGGCCCTCAAATCTGCTATGATATCGCTGGTCAAGCAGCTGCACACACTGTCCCCCGACGCGCTCGTGTCGGAGGGCAGCTCAGACAGTGCGGCTGCAACGTCCAAGAAAGAGGCGGAGCGTTCGCTCTTCTCTTCGCTCGTGGCAGCGGGGGCGTCGAACCAACTGCAAATGGTGCTGCGGCAGATGGGCAGGGAAATGCCCTCAGCCGAAGAGCTCCGCCCAGCGAGTCTTCCGGGGGCTGGCTCCGCGGACGGCGTGGCGGGACCGAGCGGCGTTAAGCGGCTACACAATGACGACAACGCAGGCCCCGATGCCAAACGGCATGAGGGGGGGGCGGTGCTGCAGCAGTCGTCGACGGTCGACAATATCCTCCGGAAGCTCGCGCCCGAGTTGGTGGCAGAGCTTGTCATCGCCACTATGGCGCAACTTCCTCCGCCGCCGTCCACGGGTGCCATCCCGGCGGCAGACGGGGTCCCGCACTTGCCGCCTGAGGTGAAGCCAAACGAACTCCCTCCACTGCTCGATGGCCTCATGGACGAGCTCCTCTCACCCGTGTCGGAGCGGCTCCTGCGCACGTCAGGCCGGCGCGCCGAGCTTCATTCCATCCTCGGGCGCCTTGCGAGCACGCAGCCGCTGCTTGGCGCCTACCACTCGCGGTTGATCGAGCACGTGCTCGAGCTGCCACATGAGCGGCTCGAGCTCGTGTTGGCTTGGGCGTACACCGAGTACCTGGAGCACTCAGTGGAGCGCTACGACGAGCTCTTCGACGTTGTCCTCGCCACGTACAATGAGCGGCTGCCTCCTAATGACCGATTGTGGACCAAGCTACTGCTCCTACTGCCACGGCTGCCCGCCGGCCTCCTCGATGTGTTACGCGCCGACGTCGCGTACGGTGCAAACCCGAGGCTCATGCTCGGCTTGACGACATTGCGCGACCTGCTTCTGCAGCGCGATGCCTGGCGAGACCCGTGTGCGTCGCTGCTGCTCGAGCTCTGCAGCAGTGACGACGAAGCGCTGCGTGCACCGGCGGTCCGGCTGGTCGCGAGCATCGCCGCGGGGGAAGGGGTTGCGCAGGCAGCAAATGTGGAGGCGGTCGCCCGGCGCATCCGGCGGCACGCAGCCGAGCAAATGCAGGCGGGACTAGTGTCCTCCGATGAGGAGACGACGGGCAAGCTACTGTTAATCTACCTTGCCGTGTGCGCACGATCGCCGCAGATGCTTGAGCCGCTTCTCACGGGCCTCGCCGACGCGACTCCCGAGGCGGCGGCGGCGGTGCAGCGACAGCTGCCGGGCCTCTTGCTGCAACTACCCATCGAGCCTGTCTCCGAGGTGCTCTTGAAGCAGCTGCGGAACGAGGCGGCAGGTGGTCCGGTAACGGACGCGACGGAGCCAGGTGCCTCGCCGCTCCTGCTGCTCGTGCTGCAGATGCTGGCCGACCGCGCGGCTGCCGAGGGCGGGTCAGTGCCGACGACTCTCGTCGAGGGGGTAATCGAGCTTGTTACTGCTGGCTCGCACTCGAGCACCTATCTAGTGCCGCTACTGCCCTTTGTGCTCGAACACCAACTCGGCGCAGTGCTCCCCGCCCTGCTCCGGCTGCCGACTGCCGACATGCGGGAAGCCCTAGCACAGCTGCTTCATGCCGAGCCGCCGCTCACGCGGCCTGCGCAGCTGATGGTGGAGCTCCACGTGCTCGATGTGGATACGCAACAAGTACCGCTCAAGGCGGTAATGGATGCGGTGCAGGCTTGCCTAAATGAGCGAACGATCTTCACGCAGGAGGAGCTCATAGGCGCGCTGGAGGACATTGTACGACTGGAGCCCCTGCCTCTGCTTACCATGCGCACGATCATACAGGCGCTCGTACATTGGCCCAAGGCGGTGAACGCAGTGATGCTGCTACTAGACCATCTCCTCGCTCGCCAGGTGTGGACAATGCCCAAGCTTTGGGCCGGTTTCGTCAAATGCTGCCAGATGGCGATGCCCGCCTCGGCACGCATCTATCTCGCGATGCCCAAGGATAGACTCGAAGCAGTCTTGGAGAGTGATGCTGCAACCAAGGCCAAGCTCCTCCAACACGCCAACTCGCACCGGGATACGATCCCGGCCCCAGCCCTGGCGGCACTTGGCCTCACCTAGCGTTATGAAAAAAAAAACTTTTGATATTCTCGCCTCGCGCATGGCTTTGGGACTCAAAAAAACCTGAAGATTCAGGGCCAAACACCTACTAGGAGCCCGGTACATACTACCTCTCCACTGACCATTGCCCTTATCTCCTTTCGCACCACTTCCTCCCCTTCTCCCCTTCTTAAGGGGCCGGTCAAATAGGGCTTTTAACTTCGAAGGGTGAAAATTCACCAAGTCAAGATTGAGGTTTTATGACGAGATCTTAGGGATATGCTATTGGTGATGGGTATATTCGGCAGAATCTAATGAGAGATATGCACATTTTCGACGCCATTTATTTCAACACACAGACCCAAAAACGTTTTCGCGCTCGTGCGAAATCGACGTCGACCACAAAAGAGTACCAGAGGTCGCGCTGTGCGACGCGCGCCTGCGTCCCCCGGGCACAATTACCCCCGGGCATGCCGTACAGAGCTCTGCGCGGGCGCACCGCGTCGCCTCCGCCCTCCACCTCGCCCCTGCTAGCATCTGCTGCCAGCCTCTCGCGCGCCTGCAGTGCGCGGCTGGCCGCGAGCCATCAAAATGACGGTGCTGCGCATGACGGGCTGGCCCATCACGCGCGGCACCGCCTCAGCATGGCGAGAGGAGTTGCCTGCTGGCCTCCTGGCCGCGCAGACCCTCGCCAGAGCGGTGCGTTGAATTACCCCTGACGAGTTGGGCCTGGCCAATACTTGTCGTCGTCCGACATGCCCAAACTTGCACGACAAATTTGTCATTCTCATTCTTGTCGCCAAAAGGCACCCAAACTTCAAACTTGCACAGACTTGTCGCTCCGCGCAAAGAAAAATTCCCGCATCCACTGTAGCACACGCGCACGCAACCGCCCGCTTCGTCCGCGCGCACTTGCTACGCCTCCATCCACCATCCAGGCTCTTCTATGTGCATGTGTGGTACATGTGTGGTCCTGCTACTAACTACTAACTTAGTTACTATTACGGATGCCCCTCCGTCCTCTCCTACGTTTACTTTTATCGCACTGGCTGCCAGGGAGCAGCCAGGGCGGCAACAAAAAGCATGAAGGTCATGACAGACAGTGAGTGAGACAGTGCTACAGGGGAAGCCTCCGAAGTTGCCGGCGCACAAACAAAGGTGGGTAGCTGGGACAAAAGTAAGAGAACCACCATGAAGGAGGGCCGAAGCGCTGAGGACCGAGTTGAAGCATGCGACCTGACAAGATAGGTGGACTTGGCACGAGCGTGAAGGCGTTTGGATTCCAAAAGGTTCCGATGGCGTTCACGTTTACGGGCTAGAAAAGCCGCGTAGCCGGACTTCTTCTTCTTGAGTGGGAGAACTAGGGGAGCATCATCTTCGCCCCCCTCATCCGTGCCGCAGCGTTGATTGTAAGCGAAGCGCTCGGTTGCCCAGGTAAAGAGGTTCCGGGCACTGAGGTCTTCCCCCGCTTCTTTCCTTCCTTTGTCGTCGATTTCCGGGGTGGTACGGCCCAGGTGCGCTACCTTTGGCCCGTACCTGTCGAGTCGAGCGTAGCCGGAGGGCTCTGAGCCACTCCGTCGCGAGCGGCACCGGCGGCTAGCGCGGCGCTTTGGCCCTCCTCCCCGCCGGGAGTCGGGTGAATGAAATTCTGGACTGGGTCGGGCAACCCCATTTGGGTGTTTGGACGGGGGACGAACGGCGAACGAAGGGCGGTGGGGCGGCGAGGCGCTCCTAGCGGCCCTAGAGTGTTGGGGGTGTAAGAGATTGCTAGACCTACAAAGAACTCTTCCCTCAGGGAGGGAGCCTAGGCTGCTAGAGTGCAGCGACGCAGCGAACAACGACGGACAACGATCCGGAGAACAACAGGCTACACTGACTCACGAACAGCACCAGAATCATTCACCCAAACTAAGCAAAACATCAAGCAACCGAGACCCCAAATCACCGATAACCCAAACACGTCGCGAGAGACGGAGAGAGAGAGCGAGAGAGAGAGACTCCGCAGCGGCGGCCGGAGCGTGTCTCCCTTGTATCTTCCCCACGTGGCGGAGAGTCCGAAGGGGGGCGTCATGTCGCATGTCGCGCGACCGCGGCGATCACTTCGGATACAGATCGCAACGAGATCTCCTTGCGACCGAGGAAATCTTGCCGTTGAGCGTGACCCTTCTAGACGCTTCTAACGAGCAACCCTGAGTAACAACCAAGGAGAAGAAACACCAAAGGGGCCAAGAGCTTGCATGGGCTTGCATGCAACTTGCATCAAGGGTCAAGGGGAAAGATTCCCTCACCTAAGAAGTGAACCTACATCGATCTCCAAGGGGAGATGGCAAATTAAACCTCAAATCTCGAGTGGATAGACTATGGATAGAGCAACCGACTCGCTCGCCAAACACCTTGACCGAGAAGAAAGAAGCACGGACGAAGAACAGGCCTGAAAGACGACGAAAGCTAGCAAGTCACAAGAAAGAACCGGAACCCAACGAGAAACGACAAGCCTTGCAAGAAGCTAAACAAGCCTCCTCAAGGTACCCCGAGAGCCTGAGACAAGCGCACAACAAGCGACAGGCGACCTGGCTCCTTTGCGGGTCAAGAACAAACAGCAAACAGGCTAGAAGGAACGAAACGAGAACCCGAATTCTAGGCCGCTAGGGACGAACCCTAAATTTTTAACAAATTTTTATGGGTCGCGGCGCGGCAAAGGAACGGGACTAGCGCTCACTCAAGACAGGACACCCTGCCGCGGCAAGCGCAAGCACCCTTCCCCCCTTATGCCACCCAGCTCTTCACTAGCTTTCTACCTGCGCTAGCCAGAGCGCCCCTCCCTCCACACTCAGACAGCCCCCTACGCCAAGATCCTGTTCTGGTCTCGCAGGCAAGGGGGCCTAATGGGAGGGAGAGGAGCAACTCCTCAGAGAGGAGCTGTGGGGAAGGAGATGTCTGAGTGGGGGCGCTATACCCTTGCGCTAGGCATGGGCAGCGACGCCGCCTCAAGACATGTCCTCCCTCTTGTCTTGTGTCTTGAGTCGAAATTTTTGGTGCTTGAAACAGAGGGCAAGGGGGTTTGTGCTTCTTGGGTTAGTTGTAGTTGGAAGAGGGAGTGGGAGTGGGAGAGGGAGTGAAGTGTTGGAAGAGGGCCCAAGGCAGGGCACTGAGTTGAAGGTAATTGTGGCCCACAAGAGTGGGGTGAAAACGTGAAGTGTATCAACAAGGGTCTTGAGTTGAAATTTTTGGTGCTTTGAACAGAGGGCGAGGGGGTTCGTGCTGTTTGGGTTGGTTCTAGAGGGAAGGGAGAGTAGGAGAGGGAGTCAAGTGTTGAAGGAGGGCCCAAGGCAGGGCACTGAGTTGTAGGTTCTTGTGGCCCACAGGAGTGGGGTGAAAACGAGAAGTGAGTCAACATGTTGAAAAACAGAGGCACAAGTTGCTCTCTGTAGGAGATTGATGGTTGTGAAGTGCCCTCCCATGTTGGGTGCACTGATGGTAGAGGTTTCCACCATGGGGAGGGCAGCTGAGCTGCCCTCCCACATGAGGTGCTCTTGGGGTGGGAGGGTTTCCCACTGTTGGAGGGGGTCTCAAAGACCCCCTGCATGCTACGCAGAGCCATGGGGGCAACCTGTTCGGTGCCAGTGCTCGCCACCCCGCGCGCTTGCGCGGGCGTGGTTTGGATGGGCTGGATGGGCTCTGAGAGGGCTTTCTGACGAGCCGCCTCGGGCGGCATGGGGCGTCCCAGGTGGGGCGCGGTGGCGAGGGTCGCCTGGGGCTCGGGAGCGGTCGCGGCACGCTCCATAGTTCAAACTATAACAATAGTTTTTTCGCTAGGGACGAACCCTACCTACCGCCCTAGATGTGCCTGAGCTTCACCGTGTGGTCGCACGGCGAAGGACCTGGAGATAAGAGCCTAGAACTCGCATCATCTAGGATGAATGCGACAGGTTCAGGCGGCGGGGGCCGGGAGGGCCTTTCGTGATCAATGTTTTGGACTCTCAAGTTGTGTTTCTTTCTCTTTGTGTCCGTGGCGACGACTCGCATTGCCACTATCTTAGTTTCTGTATTTCTGTAAACATAAAAGTAAACTTTCTCGTGAGTAGCTCGCCTCCCCCTGCCCCTCCACTTCTCGCAGTGTGCGATAGTAAAAAAATTAAAATGGAACGGGCGCCAGGAGCGCTTGCTAGGTGATCGTCCTCCATTGGTTGTTTTTGGTATTTGATGGGTATCAAGTACCACTTTACGGAACAGTCAGATGACTCTAGTCGATATCCGTCATGCATTGGCAATCCTTCCGCGGCGACGGCTAGGGGGTACAGATGTGGGCATGTGCATCGTCCATGCATCCGAATAGGGCGGAGCAGCGCTCAGGCGCAGCCGTATCCTCTTCCGTCACACGGCCTCGCGCCGGCCCTCTGTCACCGCATCCTCGTCGTCCTCGGCGGTAGGCAACCTCCCGTAGGCGCTCCGGCCGCCACGCCCCTTCTTCAGTCTCTTTGCCGCCTTTGCTCTCGCATTAGCCTCACGCATCCGGATCGCGTGCTCGGCGGGCGTCTCGGTGACCGACTCGGGCTGGACGCCCTCGCCCGTAGTGATGGTGACCCGGAGCGCCGAGGTGCGGCTGAGAGCGGCGAAACGCGTGCGGGGAGTGACGGGCACGCGCCGCCCATCCAGCTCGAGGACGAGGTGCATGATTCCTTGATCGGGCAACTCGGGGATGCCAAAGAGTTCGCACGACTCGTGCACCCGCTCGCTCACGTCGGCCCATGACGCGACACCGCCCAGCTGGAGCTGCACCAAGTAAACCTTGCCGTGCACATCGACGTGGGTGGGAATCTCCAGCAGGGCGGGGCAGCGCTCCTGCGCGCCGCCGTCGCTCCTGTCACTCCCGTCGCTCTCGTTGTCAGCTTGTCTTCGCAAGTAACGGCCACGAGTGCGTATGTGGCTTATCAGCCGCCGCCGGCCGCGCCGGCCCGCCTCGCCTCTGCACTTGCGGCGCCATAGGAGCGCCACGACCGCAGCGAGCGCGAGCAGTGGGATGGAGCTGACCGCGCTGAGGATCGAGTACAGCACCACGGATGGTGGTGGCGGCGGAGCGGGCGGCAACGGTGGTGGTGGTGGCGGCGGTGGCGGTGATGTGGGCGAGGGCGGCGGCGGCGCGGGTGGCGAGGGCGGCGGTGGAAGCGGTGGCGAGGGCGGCGGTGGCCCAGGGCTCGGCGGCGGCGGCGGCGGCGGCGGCGCGGGCGGCGGCGGCGGCGCAGGCGGCGGCAGCGGTGGCGTGCACACCCACTCAAATGCAGCAGCCTCGACGCCGCCCCGCCAGAATTGTTCGGGCACCTCGGTCTGTAGGTAGAAGGAGAAGGATGGGCCGAGAACATCGAATGTAACGTAGTTGTTGACCTTGTCCCAGTCGTAGAGGCGCGCGCCCGCGATGCGCGTTACCAGCTTGATGCGCGAGCCGACAGGTCCCACAAGCTTGGGCTGCAGCCGGAGCGCAATCCGGTCACCATTGCGCCAGTGCTCAAGCTGCATGTCGACGCGGTAGAAGTGGTTGCCGCACCAGCCATCGCACGCGACGCGCAGACTTGGCTTCAGATAGCAGTCGCCGCTGTCGCTCCAGCGTGGTGGCCAGGGGCTCTGTGCGAGCGTGCTTGCGGGCAGCAGCAGGAGCGACAGCAGCAGCGGCGGCAGCGCGTGCATCGC